>CM038673.1:784715293-785292793 GCA_021605145.1 Aegilops bicornis
GTGGGATGCTTGTCCAAGTAAGGGAAGTACCCAAGCACCGGTCAACCCAGATACCAAATTATCAAAGTACCGAACGCGAATCATATGAGCGTGATGAAAACTAGCTTGACGATAATTCCCATGTGTCCTCGGGAGCTCCTTTATCATTATTAGAAATTGTCCAGGCTTATCCTTTGCTACATAAAGGATTGGGACACCTTGCTGCACTTTATTTACTTTGTTTACTTGTTACTCGTTACTATTTATCATATCACAAAACTACCTATCACCTACAATTTCAGTGCTTGCAGAAAACCTTACTGAAAACCTCTTATCATTTCCTTCTGCTCCTCGTTGGGTTCGACACTCTTACTTATCAAAAGGACTACGATAGATCCCCTACACTTGTGGGTAATCAGTTGACAATGAAAGTATACCACTCAAAATATTATTTATCTCTGTTTCAAAAACTCGAGCTCTGGCACCTCTACAAATCCCATCTTCCCTCTGCGAAGGGCCTATCTATTTACTTTTATGTTGAGTCAGCACCCTCTTGTTAAAAGCACCATCTGGAGAGCAGCGCTGTCATTTGCCTGCATTACTATTAGTTTACATTGAGTATGATTGTGAATGGATCGCTTTTACCATAAATTACAATGTCTAGTAAGTCCTTGATCTTCAGGGGTGCTCTGCATTTATGTTTTGCTGTCTCAGAAAGGGCTAGCGAGATACCATCTTATTATATCATATTATGATTGTTTTGAGAAAGTGTTGTCATCCGAGATTTACTATTATTGCTCGCTAGTTGATTAGGCCATTGATATGTGTAAATGAGACCTAAGTGTAATTGTGAATATGACTAGTTCATAATCTGTGCTGAAAACCTGAATGCCGGCTTTACATATTTGCAACAACAAGAGCAAACAGAGTTTGTAAAAGTTTTTCTTTATCACTTTCAGTTTGTCAACTGAATTGCTTGAGGACAAGCAAAGGTTTAAGCTTGGGGGAGTTGATACGTCTCCAACGTATCTACTTTTCCAAACACTTTTGCCCTTGTTTTGAACTCTAGCTTGCATGATTTGAATGGAACTAACCCAGACTGACGCAGTTTTCAGCAGAATTGTCATGGTGTTATTTCTGTGCAGAAATAAAAGTTCTCGGAATGACCTGAAACTTCATGGAGAATATTTTTGGAATCAATAAAAAATACTGGCGAAAGAATCAACACCAGGGGGCCCACACCCTGTCCACGAGGGTGGAGGGCGCGCCCACCCCCCTGGGGCGCGCCCCCTGCCTCGTGGGCCCCCTGAGGCTTCACCGACGTCAACTCCAACTCTATATATTCACGTCCGGGGAGAAAAAAAATAAGAGAGAAGGATTCATCGCGTTTTACGATACGGAGCCGTCGCCAAGCCCTAATCTCTCTCGGGAGGGCTGATCTGGAGTTCGTTCGGGGCTCCAGAGAGGGGAATCCATCGCCATCATCATCATCAACCATCCTCCATCACCAATTTCATGATGCTCACCGCCGTGCGTGAGTAATTCCATCGTAGGCTTGCTGGACTGTGATGGGTTGGATGAGATTTACCATGTAATCGAGTTAGTTTTGTTAGGGTTTTATCCCTAGTATCCATTATGTTCTGAGATTGATGTTGCTATGACATTGCTATGCTTAATGCTTGTCACTAGGGCCTGAGTGCCATGATTTCAGAGCTGAACCTATTATGTTTTCATGAATATATGAGAGTTCTTGATCCTATCTTGCAAGTCAATAGTCACCTACTATGTGTTATGATCCGGCAACCCCGAAGTGATAATAATCGGGAGCACTCCCGGTGATGACCATAGTTTGAGGATTTCATGTATTCACTAAGTGTTAATGCTTTGGTCCGGTACTCTATTAAAAGGAGGCCTTAATATCCCTTAGTTTCCAATAGGACCCCGCTGCCACGGGAGGGTAGGACAAAAGATGTCATGCAAGTTCTTTTCCATAAGCACGTATGACTATGTTCGGAATACATGCCTACATTACATTGATGAACTGGAGCTAGTTCTGTGTCACCCTATGTTACTATTGCATGAGGAATCGCATCCAACATAATTATCCATCACCGATCCATTGCCTACGAGCTTTTCACATATTTATCTTTGCTTAGTTACTTTTCCATTGCCACTGTTATAATTACTACATAACTGCTACTGTTACTTTTACCGCCATTACCGTTACTTCCATACTACTTTGCTACTAAATACTTTGCTGCAGATATTGTTGGGGAACACAGTAATTTCAAAATCTTTCCTACGCACACGCAAGATCATGGTGATGCATAGCAACGAGAGGGGAGAGTGTCATCCACGTACCCTCGTAGACCGTAAGCGGAAGCGTTATGACAACGCGGTTGATGTAGTCGTACGTCTTCACGATAGACCGATCCAAGTACCGAACGTACGACACCTTCACGATCTGCACACGTTCAGCTCGGTGACATCCCACGAACTCACGATCCAGTAGAGTTTCAAAGGGAGAGTTCCGTCATCACGACGACGTGATGACGGTGTTGATGAAGCTACCGACGCTGGGTTTCGCCTAAGCACCGCTACAATATGATCGAGGTGGATTATGGTGGAGGGGGGCACCGCACACGGCTAAAGATCAATGATCAACTTGTGTGTCTTGAGGTGCCCCCCCGCCCCCTTTTATAAAGGAGCTAGGGGGAGGCGGCCGGCCAGGAGGAGGGCGCGCCAAGGGGGGAGTCCTACTCCCACCCGGAGTAGGACTCCTCCTTTCCTAGTAGGAGTAGGAGAAGGGGGGAAGGAAAGGGGGGCGCCGCCCCCCTCCTTGTCCAATTAGGACTAGAAGGGGAGGGGGCATGCGGCCCTGCCTTGGCCGCCCCTCCTCTTCTCCACTAAGGCCCATATGGCCCATTATACTCCTCGGGGGGTTCCGGTAACCCCCAGGTACTCCGGTATATGCCCGAACTTGCCCGGAACACTTCTAAAGTCCAAACATAGTCATCCAATATATCGATCTTTATGTCTCGACCATTTCGGGACTCCTCGTCATGTCCGTGATCATATCCGGGACTCCGAACTACCTTTGGTACGTCAAAACACATAAACTCATAATACCAATTGTCACTGAACGTTAAGCGTGCGGACCCTACGGGTTCGAGAACTATGTAGACATGACCGAGACACGTCTCCGTTCAATAACCAATAGTGGAACCTGGATGCTCATATTGGCTCCTACATATTCTACGAAGATCTTTATCGGTCAAACCGCATAACAACATACATTGTTCCCTTTGTCATCGGTATGTTACTTGCCCGAGATTCGATCGTTGGTATCTCAATACGTAGCTCAATCTCGTTACCGGCATGTCTCTTTACTCGTTTTGTAATGCATCATCCCGCAACTAACTCATTAGTCACATTGCTTGTAAGGCTTATAGTGATGTGCATTACCGAGAGGGCCCAGAGATACCTCTCCGATAATCGGAGTGACAAATCCTAATCTCGATCTATGCCAACTCAACAAGTACCATCGGAAACACCTGTAGAACACCTTTATAATCACCCAGTTACGTTGTGACGTTTGGTAGCACACAAAGTGTTCCTCCGATGTCGGGAGTTGCATAATCTCATAGTTATAGGAACATGTATAAGTCATGAAGAAAGCAATAGCAGTAAACTAAAATGATCAAGTGCTAAGCTAACGGAATGGGTCAAGTCAATCACATCATTCTCCTAATATGTGATCCCGTTTATCAAACGACAACTCATGTCTATGGTTAGGAAACCTTAACCATCTTTGATCAACGAGCTAGTCAAGTAGAGGCATACTAGTGACACTTCATTTGTCTATGTATTCACACACGTATTATGTTTCCGGTTAATACAATTGAAGCATGAATAATAAACATTTAACATGAAATAAGGAAATAAATAATAACTTTATTATTGCCTCTAGGGCATATTTCCTTCAGATATTAAGTCTTCCAGGTGTGGTTGAATTGACAACTCAGCTGCTAATACTTGAGATATTCTTTGGCTCCCTTTGTGTCGAGTCAATAAATTTGGGCTGAATACTCTACCCTCGAAAACTATTGCGATCCCCTATACTTGTGGCATTCCCTTTGTCATCGGTATGTTACTTGCCCGAGATTCGATCGCCGGTATCATCATACCTAGTTCAATCTCATTACCGGAAAGTCTCTTTACTTGTTCCGTAATGCATCATCCCGTAACTAACTCATTAGTCACATTGTTTGCAAGGCTTGTAGTGATGTGCATTACCGAGAGGGCCCAGAGATACCTCTCCGACAATCGGAGTGACAAATCCTAATCTCGATCTATGCCAACTCAACAAACACCATCGGAGACACCTGTAAAGCATCTTTATAATCACCCATTTAATTACATTGTGATGTTTGATAGCACACTAAGTGTTCCTCCGGTATTCGGGAGTTGCATAATCTCATAGTCATAGGAACATGTAAAAGTTATGAAGAAAGAAATAGCAATAAACTAAACGAGTATAGTGCTAAGCTAACGGATGGGTCAAGTCAATCAAATCATTCTCTAATGATTTGATCCCATTCATCAAATGACAACTCTTCTCTATAGGTAGGAAACTTAACCATCTTTGATTATCGAGCTAGTTAAGAAGAGGCATACTAGTGACACTATGTTTGTCTATGTATTCATACATATACTAAGTTTCCGGTTAATACAATTCTAGCATGAATGATAAACATTTATCATGATATAAGAAAATATAAATAACAACTTTATTATTGCCTCTAGGGCATATTTCCTTCATTCCATTGGTGTATTTTTCACTGGTGGAGGGCGTGTGGACGGGTATCTCCGGCGGGTCTTATGGGATCAGTCCACTCATGTTTTTTGTGGATCCATCTAGATTCGACTAGCTTTCTGGTTTTCGTGGTTTTTAGAGTATGCACATGCCCTTATCGATGTTTTTTTCTCACGGGCAACGATTTTCTTCCCAGATCGCGGTCGTCGGCATCTCCTAGTCCGCATTGACAACTTCCTGGCCGTTGCTCGTACAAGCTCTTGGTTTCGAAAAGTTTGCTCAACTGAGACAGAGGCCTGGAGGTAGCATCGAGCTATGCTCACGACGCGCCGCCGATGGATGCAACGGAAGAAGACTTCAGCACCCCAAATATTCTGAATGTATTTCAATTTTTCTGGAAGAGTGTGTTTTGTAAGGACCTTTGATACTTAATATTTGGCCTTAGGCCTTTTCGCAAAAAATGTAGAACAAACCGAACTCGTGACTGTGAGTTTAGTTAACTTGTTATTTTCTCTATGATGGACATCCTCTAGTCTGTGTTGCTAGATTTCTAAGTTCATCGACAAACTTTTATTCCAGAAAACTTGCAATGTTGTTGCATACCATGGGAAACGAAATGTATTGTCGACCGATGTATCAAATTATCAGATTATATGAATGTAAAAATACAGTAGACATTTTTACATTCGCATATGATTACCGTAATATATCAAGTACAGAGCATGCGCATGTTGTCAACCAAACCCCACCTTCCTTTATGATACTATTCACCATGATTCAATTTACCCTACCTTTGTGTCAGTCGGTAGTAAGTGTGTAACGTTACTACTTGTTGCACGTATCGAGACATGATGACACTACCATGACAACATTTGGTTCATGAATGCTGCGATTATTTGCTATGTAATCTATATTGGTTGGATTCATGTAAAATGTATTACATAATAACATTCACTATTTAATTGCATAATACTTATTATTTTTGTATGTATGAAATCTGCAAATGCTGTACCAAACTGATGTGGCAGTATTTCTGTTATCCCTGTAAAACAAGCTAGCAGTGTTTGTTATCAGTAGGACGGTGCACATTTTAATCAACACCAGAAGAGCTCGCATAAAGAGCACGGTGCACATTGGCTCTGACGCTGCTACTCAGTAGCACAGTAGCCACATGTCAAGCACACGCTGCTAGCTGCCCCGCACTAGCCGCGTGCAGGACGAACACTGCTATTGTTACTTTACCAGCAGCGTCAGACTGGCGGCGTCCACCCGGATCATGGCTGGAGGGCCATATAGCACACGGCTAGTGAGGGGTTCTTGTACTAGTGGTAGGAGGTGTGGAGAAGTGTCCCGACGGATCTTGCAGGATTTAGAAGGTGTTGGTCTTTGGTGGATCCGCTTGGATCCAGTCTTTGTTTATCTCTGTCTGTGTGTCTATAGATTAGATATCCCTTTGATCTATACTTCTCTTCATCAACGACGGTTGCTGTTTTGGTGATCTGGTCGTGTGTGGCTTAGCAGGGCGACTTTCTGACTGCCTACAACAAGTTTGGCACGGCTCCGATGAGTAAGGGTTGATGACGACGGCACGCCTTCGACTTGCTCCAATTCTTGTACTCGTCGCTAGGTGGTCTAGGGACATGGGTGTAATTTTAATCATTTTTGTGTTCTTTGTACTGCCATGACATGAAGAATAGATGGGGAGTTTTGTTGGAAAAAATAATAATATGAAATATATGTTATAAAATAATACTATATTATCGGACTTGTATTTGAATGAGGTTTTCAACAATAAATTTCTATTGCATATAGTTTATATTTTATTAGTTAAACAAAATTTGCATGGTCAAACTTTAGCCCAAAATGCCGACTCCTCTTGAAAAAAGAACCCAGGGTTCCTCCGTCCTCTGTCAGCGCCACCGTCGCTCCGCTTCTTCTCCGATGGCCCTAGGGTTGATGACGGCAGCGCGCCTTCGGCTCGTTCCAGTGCTTATAATCGTCGCTAGGTGGTCTAATAGACATAGATGCAATTTTTGCTATTTTTGTGTTCTTTGTACTATCATATTATAATGAATAGATCAGAAGTTTTCTCGCAAAAAAGACATTAACCCAAAATAATCTCGAAAAAACTTTAGCCAAAATAAGAGAGGGCTTTCAAGGTAAAGAGAGAGGCTAATAAATGCGAACGGATGGGAGTAGGAGCCGCTGGCTTGAGCCCATGCCACCGACTGTAGCATTGCCTTAGGTTTCGGGTACATCGAAACATCCACAAGCATTGGTGGAGTAGGGCCGAACTGTCCACAACAATGGGACCGGATAAGTAGAGTTGAGAAGGAGTCTATGCCACCCACATGTTTTAGTCCATCAACAAAAATCAAGATTGAATTGAGGGGAAGTTGTGGGCCTTGTGGCCACGGGCTAGTAGTACTGAACCACTTGCAACCCATGCTTACACGCACGCACACGGCACACATACACACTATGAGATATACTCTTTCAGATGCACGCACGCACACGGCACACGCACACACTATAAGATATACTCTTTCAGATGCACCATCCAAGCAGTTTTTGCCAGGAACACTTGCGAATCACTTGCATTCCTAAAATAGCTTTCATTCTGAGCTGTGCGTTTGTGTTTACATATCACACCACAGCTCAATCCATGGCAAAATGCTGGCTGCTGCTCCTCTTCTTGGCGTTCCTCTTGCCGGCAACGAGCGCGACGTCGTGCCACGCCGACGACCTTCATGCACTACGGGGCTTCGCCGAGAACCTTAGTGGTGGCAGTGCCGCCCTTCTTCGTGCTGCGTGGTCAAGCGCCTCATGCTGCAGCTGGGAAGGTGTGGGTTGTGACAGCGCAAGTGGACCCGTCACGTCTCTGCGTCTCCCAGGGCGCGACTTCGCAGGGCCCATCCCAGAAGCATCCTTGACGGGCCTCGCGTGGCTGACGGAGCTCAATCTTGCCAACAACAGATTGGTTGGCACCATCCCATCGTGGATTGGTGAGCTTGACCAGCTTTGTTACTTGGATCTCTCAGGTAACTCATTGGTTGGCGAGGTACCTAAGAGTTTGATATGGCTCAACGGTCTCGCCAACACTGGTTGTTCACTGGATATGGCTTTCACTCACATGCCATTGTATGTGAAGCGTACCAGAAGAACACTTGAGGAACAACCAAATACAATATCTGGGAGCAACAACAATGTCAGATCTGGGAGTACCAATGTTCTTACTGGGAACGACAACACTGTCATATCTGGAAATAACAACCATGTGTCTGGGAGCAATAACACTATCGTAACCGGGAGCGACAATGTCGTAACTGGTTTCAACCATGTCGTATCTGGGAGCGACAATAGTGTATCCAGGATATTCCATAACGTATCCGGGAACCACAATACCGTGTCTGGAAGCAACAATACCGTGTCTGGGAATAACCATGTTGTATCTGGGTTCAATAAGATCGTAACAGGAGATGAATTACCTGCAAATGGATTGACGCCATCTTCGGCGACTCCTACAAGTGGATTGACTCCATCTTCCGCGTCTGAGCTCACGACCACTTGGTGGGGCCAATCGTCTTATATAACTTCATGTATATACATATATAGCATCGTATTCCTACTTTAAATAAAATTTCCCTGAAATATCTTACTCCCCCGTTTCACAATGTAGTGCACCCGCGCTTCTAGAGATCTAAATTTGACCATAAATTTAGCCAAAGAGGCCGACTGCGACAGAAGCTTGCAATTGATGTAAATCTAGTGTGTTTGCTTATGAACAAATTTGTATCATCGATGTCTAGATCGGGTGATTATATATCATCTCTTGTATTCTATGTGATGTGTGATTCGTTCTTATGCTGATTGGGTCGTCTATCACAGTGAATTATAAATGTTTGATGTCAGCTAGCTATAGAATTCTCTTGTGCAAGTCAATTTTACGAGCACATGCATCAATGTAGAATGTTTAGACAAAAGAGATGGAGAAAAATTGTCCCGGACGTGAACTCGAATAGATGAACACACTTTTTTTTTCCAAAAAAATCTGATCTATTCATCTTCAATCATCGCAGTAAAACGGATATTAGAAGTAATAAAAATTACATCCACATCCATAGACCGCACAACAACGACTACAACCACTGAAGCGAGCCGAAGGCGCGCCGCCGTCATCGCCCCTCCATCGTGGAGTCGGGCACAAAATGTTATAGTAGATGATGTCTACTACGCAACATTATTTTTGTAAACTCGTGTTGGGCCTCCAAGCGCAGAGTTTGTAGAACAGTAGCAATTTTCCCTCAAGTGGATGACCTAAGGTTTATCAATCCGTGGGAGGAGTAGGATGTATATGGTCTCAATCAAACAACCTTACAAGCAAATATAAGAAATCTCTTGTGTCCCCAACACACCCAATACAATGGCAAATTGTATAGGTGTGTTGTGTAACGTAATAATAACTAAAAAAAATTCCTACGTGTCACCAAGATCAATCTAGGAGATGCTAGCAACGAGAGAGAGAGGGAGTGCATCTTCATACCCTTGAAGATCGCTAAGCGGAAGCGTTACAAGAACACGGTTGACGGAGTCGTACTCGCGGCGATTCAAATCGCGGAAGATCCGATCAAGCGCAGAACGGACGGAGACTCCGTGTTCAACACACGTACAACCCGGGGACGTCTCCTCCTTCTTGATCCAGCAAGGGGGAGAGGAGAAGTTGAGGGAAAACTCCAACAGCACGACGGCGTGGTGGTGGTGGAGCTCGTGGTTCTCTGGCAGGGCTTCGCCAAGCACTACGGAGGAGTAGGAGGTGTTGGAGAGGGGAAGGGCTGCGCCAGGAGAAGGGTGCGGCTGCCCTCCCCCCTCCCCCCACTATATATAGGGGCAATGGAGAGGGGGCCGACCCCCTTAGATGCATCTAGAGGGGGGGCGGCGGCCAAGGGGGAAGCTTGCCCCCCAAGCTAGGTGGGGCGTCCCATCTAGGGTTTCCCCCAACCCTAAGGGCATGGGCCCTAGGGGGGAGGGGGGTTGGCGCCCAGCCCACCTAGGGGCTGGTTCCCCTCCATATTCAGCCCATGGGCTCCGGGGCAGGTGGACCCTCCCGGTGGACCCCCGGAACCCCTTCGGTGGTCCCGTACAATACCGGTAACCCCGCGAACACTTTCGGCGACCGAATAAGGACTTCCCATATATAAATCTTCATCTTCGGACCATTCTGAAACTCCTCGTGACGTCTGTGATCTCATCCGGGACTCCTAACAACCTTCCGTAACCACATACTATTTCCCATGACAACTCTAGCGTCACCGAACCTTAAGTGTGTAGACCCTACGGGTTCGGGAACCATGCAGACATGACCGAGACATCTCTCCGGCCAATAACCAACAGCGGGATCTGGATACCCATGTTGGCCCCTACATGTTCCACGATGATCTCATCGGATGAACCACGATGTCATGGATTGAATCAATCCCGTATACAATTCCCTTTGTCCATCGGTATGTTACTTGCCCGAGATTCGATCGTCGGTATCCTCATACCTCGTTCAATCTCGTTACCAGCAAGTCTCTTTACTCGTTCCGCAATGCATGATCCCGGGGCTAACTCATTAGTCACATTGAGCTCATTATGATGATGCATTGATGAGTGGGCCTAGAGATACCTCTCCGTCAAAAGGAGTGACAAATCCCAGTCTCGATTCGTGCCAACCCAACAGATACTTTCGGAGATACCTGTAGTGTACCTTTATAGCCACCCAGTTATGTTGTGACGTTTGGTACACCTAAAGCATTCCTACGGTATCCGGTGGTTGCACAATCTCATGGTCTAAGGAAACGATACTTGACATTAGAAAAGCTCTAGCAAAACGAACTACACGATCTTGTGCTATGCTTAGGATTGTGTCTTGTCCATCACATCATTCTCCTAATGATGTGATCCCATTATCAACGACATCCAATGTCCATGATCAGGAAATCATGACCATCTATTGATCAACGAGCTAGTCAACTAGAGGCTTACTAGGGAGATATGAAGATCTATGTATTCACACATTTATTACGGTTTCTGGTTAATATAATTATAGCATGAACAATAGACAATCATCATGAACAAGGAAATATAATAACCAATTTATTATTGCCTCTAGGGAATATTTCCAACAGTCTCCCACTTGCACTAGAGTCAATAATCTAGTTACATTGTGATGAATCGAACACCCATAAAGTTCTGGTGTTGATCATGTTTTCCTCGTGGAAGAGGTCTAGTCAACATATCTGCGACATTTAGATCCGTATGCACTTTACAAATATCTATGTCTCCATCTTGAATATATTCATGAATGGAGTTGAAGCGACGCTTGGTATGCCTGGTCTTCTTGTGAAACCTGGGCTCCTTGACAAGGGCAATGCCTCAAATTTTGTCACAGAAGAGAGTCATCGGGCCCGACGCATTGGAATAACTCCTAGGTCGGTGATGAACTCCTTCATCCAGACTGCTTCCTGTGCTGCCTCCGAGGCTGCTATGTACTCCGCTTCACATGTAGATCCCTCCACGACGCTTTGCTTGCAACTGCACCAGCTGACTGCCCCACCATTCAAAATGTACATGTATCCGGTTTGTGACTTGGAGTCATCCAGATCTGTGTCGAAGCTAGCATCGACGTAACCCTTTACGACGAGCTCTTCGTCACCTCCATAAACGAGAAACATATCCTTAGTCCTTTTCAGGTACTTCAGGATATTCTTGACCACTGTCCAGTGTTCCATGCCGGGATTACTTTGGTACCTGTCGGTGTTCTGGGAACGGGGGTCCCCAGACTTGCCTGCCTGCGGCCTGCAGCGTGGCTCAAGCAGTGGCCCAGTACGGCCCATCTTCATCAACTCAAGCTCAAGACCCTCGCGAGGGGCCAAGCCTCGCGGGGCGGACGACAGGAAGCTTCCTCAGGTGCGGCCTCGTCAGGAAGGCTTGCGAGGAGGCGCAGAGATCAAGGCAGGGGTACCTCGCGAGGTGCCCGTGATGCAAGCCATGACGACCCAAGCCAGGCGGGCGCCAGGCGGGCACCGGCCTGCGCACTGTCCTTGTTTCCTCTTTGGTGCAAAGGGGGCAAGCACAGGCCAAGGCATCAGGCAAAGGCTACCATTTCGGTGCAACAAGACCAAGACCAGCAGAGTGGCAGGATAGAGGTCAACGTGGAGCCCAAGACGATGTCATCATCAGAGTCTTTGGCAGGCGAGGACCAACTTTAGTCAGGATAAGTGTACTAGATGTTCCCCTTCAAAATGGCCAATTGTTGGCGCCCTTCCCGCTCAATATTTGGGAAGAGGGCCAGGGCCTCGCTCTATAAATAGGGCTAGCCACTACGATAGGAGGAGATACCTCATCTCATATCATCTAGAGCCAAGGGATCCAGATCAAATCCTTCCCAAGAGACAACACCACAACAAGAACACCCCTCGCGAGGTTGTTCTTCCCTTGTATTGTTCATCATTAGCCCCAGAGGCAATCCACCACACCACACACTAGAGTAGGGTATTACACCACAATGGTGGCCTAACCCAGTATAAACCTCGCGTCTCTTGTGTTGTTCATCTTTCTTGTTTAGATTCCTTGTGGAGCTTTGGGACGTGAGTTGGTTGGGGAGAGATCTCCGCGCGCACCCCAGAGTTCGAACCTCAAGGGTCTGCCGGAACCCGAAATCCGACGTTTGGCGCGCCAGGTAGGGGTGTGCCAGAATCTTTTCTTCCGCCATCTCGCGTTCCATCTCCTGTCGCGTCCATGGCAGACGCTCGCCGAGCGTCGGGCTGCTCTCGCCACGTCGCACAGACGGCTCCTGTCGTGGAATTGTCACGGCAGATGTCCTCGTGCAAGGACTTAGTCATGGAGCCATCGCAACTAGGAAGCTTAAAGGGGTTAATCGGGACAAAGGACACGAGAGGTTTTATGCTAGTTCGGCCCCTTGCGGAGAAGGAAAGCCTACGTCTAGTGGATTGGTATTGCTTTATGTTTTGATGACCAGGGAGCGGAATACGCTATGTGTCGTGGTTTTGTCACGGCAGATGTCCTCATGAAAGGACTTAGTCGTGGAGCCATCGCTACGGGTTAACTTGAAGGGGTTAGAGCGGACACAAAGACACAAGAGTTATACTAGTTCGGCCCCTTCGATGAAGGTAAAAGCCTACGTCTAGTTTGTGATGGGATTAATGTGGTCTCGAGTTGTTGTTGTCTGTCCCTTGAACCGCCCCGGGTCGTCCCCTTATATACACGGGTGACGCCCGTCGGTTCAGAGAGTCCCAATCTCCGGTTCATATTTGTATCCGGGTTGGTCTCTCTCTATTCCTAACTTACAATACAAGTTTACATATCAGGCCGGTTTACGGCTACAGGTTCTAAACTGACTACAGGCCTTGGGCCCTTACTTTCATGCCTCTTGGGCTTTTACACCATTGAACTACTGATGAAGTTAACCCGGTCCAGATAGGCCGGTTTACGCCTAGTAGTAATATCCCCAACATTAGGCCCCAGATTGATTTGAACAGGTTCATGTCAATCCTTGATAAAAAACCTTCATCTTCAATACCTTCTTGAAATCATTGAACCACCGTGATGTCACCTTCTCCGGTTGCTGTAAACCGGCATGACGTCCTCATAAAGATAGCGTTCATGATATCTTCTTTGTTTAATAAATCCGCAATAATCGAGGCGACAGCTCCGCTTCCTAGGTTTGTGGTTCCTTGATTCCCGCGCCTGACACAGGTATCTTGCCTTATAAATAGGACCGAAGGGTCATTCCTTTTCTCCCCTCTGTCCTTTCTCTTCGTCTTCCTCGCGTCGCCAGCCTCGGAGCTCCGCCGCCGCCGTCGACCTCTGCACCGTCTTGGGCCGCTGCATCAACCTGAGCACACCAGAGAAGGACAGACTCTTCCGCATCTCCTCAACTCAGGTAGGTCCTCGGTTCCCCTCGACCTAGATCCGTTCTATGGTTTCTTGTTCTTGTCGTGCTCCATGAACTGCTCATGCTCATACCAGACTCCTGGATGGATCTGTGACACCTTGCTCTGATTAGCGGTAGCCTTTAGCATCCGCCTGTAGTCTCGTGCTCACGTCCATAGATCTCGCACATCATCTCTGCTCATTGCATCAATACTGCTTTGCTGTATTCCTTTTTGGATATTTTTCTTCTTTTCTGATCTGACTTCAGATCCTTTGTTGTAGAAAAATCTTGCGAAACCTGTTTCTGCACACTTAGCCGTTCGCAACCTCAATTGTTTTCAATATTTAGACTTTAGACCAGGCGGTTTAACTTAACATAGAAAAAATTAGATAAACCGGTATACACCATTAGTCCCCTTGTTGAACCGCCAGAACTCCTTAACCAGATACTATCGCTTCATAGAACTCCGGTTTAGACGTATTTGTCTCCGATTTAGCATTGTACACCGGTTCTCTCTTTGTCCCAACACATTTCTTGAACCGGATTTATATACATTTTGTAGATGGCCAAACAAGTATATGAGTGCAACTGGGCTCCTTCCCATGTCACCGAAACTCAATTAAACAATCTGGTCCTGACTGGCGCTTTAGCCTGTAAAAATAGTATCCATTGGAGGGTTCCTGGCAAAGAATGTCCACCCACACCTCAAGAAGGAGAGGTTGTAGTTTTCGCAGATCACCTAGCCCGGGGTTTCAATCCACCCGGTTCAAAATTTTACCGAGATGTGCTAGCCAATTTTCAACTCCGTCCACAAGATACAGGCCCCAATTCTGTTACCAATATCTGTCACTTCCAAGTGCTCTGTGAGGCATACTTTCAAGAAGAACCTACAGTTGAACTGTTTAGAGACTGCTTCCATCTAAACCGCCGCACAGAATTCACTGACGGGCCCAACACAGAATTGGGTGGCGTGGCGATTCAAAAAAGAAAGGAGGTCACTTATCCTCATGTCAAACTGCACAGCCACCCCAAGGAATGGAATCAAACATGGTTTTATTGCAGAGACACTTCACCTGCCAACGAGAATCCCTTGCCCGGTTTTCGTCCGGAGCGACTCAGCAACACACATCCCTTTCCGCAAAGATTAACCGCCAGTGAGAGAAGTAAATATGCTCCTCAACTCTCCAAGCTCAGAGCCTTCATGGCCAATGGTTTAACCGGAAATGATCTCGCGCGCTGTTGGATATCATGGAGCATACTACCCCTCTCCCAGCGCTCCGGTTTAATGTGTGAGTACACTACTAGTGTCGACGACCCCCTCCGACATATTAATATCTAGCTTACCGATGATGAGGTCACCGAGGCGGTGAAGAAGATGTTGAACGAACCGGAAAACCTTTGTGCCCGGACCGGTCTGCTCCCCTTCTGTGCTACCAACAAACCGCCATCTGTAAGACTTCTGATTATTTGTTACTGAATATATTATTGCCATCCCGGTATAACTTTTAACATCAACTGCTGCTTAACCAGGGTGATGATTCATTCTGGAGCAAGAAACGTCCACAAGAAAAACTAGAGAAGCCAGATAAACCAGAAAAACCACTTAGGCAAAAGACCAAAGCTGTCAAGAAGACTACTCATAAGAGGAAAACCACTGCATTTTCTGATCCGGCTGGAGATGATGATGTTGGTAATCCGGACCTTGAGGAGGAACTTGATTCACTCGGCTTACTTTTCACACGCCTAATTAATGATGATGTTTGTCTGGATGATGCTGAAACCAGTAATGCTGATGTTGTAGAGGTAACTATTCTCTCCTCTGACTCAAATCCTTTGCCTTCACTAAAAAACCGTCAGGAAAACCGGAAAATTAAATTTTCTCATCCCCTTGTTTACTTGGATCCCAAATTTCTTATGAAGACTCAACAACATGAAGCTCGCCGCACAACTCGGCATAGCGGCCAGGTAGTTACCTCCACCGGCTTACCGAACAGTCCGGTTCGGAAACGTCGTTCAGAGGTCACTAATTTGCTTGTCAGTGCTTATCCTAAAGCAGGCTGGTTTCGTCAGCCCCTTAATCCGTCTGATTCCAATTATCAGGTCACTTCCCACTCCTCATCTGGCGAGTCATCAACCACTCAGCTGCCGCCGCTAAAAACGGTGCTTGGGTAAGTTACACCTTCCATATTGTTTCTGCTGCATCATTGTGTAGTATATGCCGTATTTAACTGTTGTTGTGCCTTTTCAGGGCCAAGCCTAGGCCGAGCAAAAAGGCTCGTCTGGATAAAGCGGCCGACGAAGAGACTGCCCCTGAACCGGGCAGCGCCCCAAATCTTGAAGCGGCCATCTGTGAAGACACGCCCAATGATCCGCCACAGCAAGATGACGATTTTGTTGCTGAAGAAAGGCCTGTTGACACCGCCCTTCCTGCTGACCAGCCCAGAAGCCCGACCCGGATTGAAAAATCCACCAGTCCAATCCGGCCTGCTGACAAACCGACGGCCCCTGGTCAAACCGGTGACTCCAAGGACGATGACGTCGTAATTACTGGTTTTGGCCACAGCGAACCGGGTAATCCAGTCGCTTTATCCAAACATTCTGCCAAAGAAGAGTTTGCCACTATGAGCAAGGGCAAGTGGGATGTTGATCTGGCAACTTATGCCGCTCTGAACCCCCAAGACCTTCATTCTGGCTACTTGAACCGGCTGTATACCAGCCGTGACTATGAAGCTGGCCTGGTGAAGATGATGAAAGAGAAATTCAAGGTAACCTCCATGTTCTTTTCTCGCCTGAATATTTCAATTTTTGTCAACTCTCCTAGTCCCCAAGGGCCGGTTCAACTTAGCAGAGTTAAACCGGGACTTAGTATAAACTCAATGCTTCAGAATCCACTGATGTAGCCCCCAAGGGCCGGTTCAACTTAGCATAGTTGAACCGGGACTGTATTTTATATCGCCGCATCAGAAAATGTTCGAGCAAATAGCCATTAGCCCCCAAATGCCAAGTTGAATACTTGTATTGAGCTTGGGACTTTGTGATTTTATTGATAGATGAAGATCAAATATGCATTAGCCCCCAAGTGCCTAGTGTATAACTGGTTATGCACTGGGGACTTTGAAATGACGATATTTAACATGCTCCCTTTTTGTTGCAGAGTGAGATACGTCAACAAGCCTCACAAATCCATGACCTTCAAGAAAATCTGAAATCTCAACAAGCAGACACCTCCAAGGCCAAGGATGAACTGAAAACCGCTTTAACTACTATGGAGCAACTCAAAGAATGGTTCAAGTCTGAGCGGGCCGGCTGGGACACTGAAAAGGCCGCTTTAACCAAAAAGGTTGAAAATGCTGAGGCTGCCCTTAAACCGGTGGTAGATGAGCTGACCAGCGTGAAGCGGCAAGTGCATTCCATGATTGCTGCCATCTTCGGTAAGTTTCCTTTGGCTTCTATGATAATCTTTACCTTCTTATGATAAGTCCGGTTTGTGATTTCTCTTGCAATGCTGTAGGCGCACGCATTGGTCACTTGGGGTCAGATGTTCAGAGGAAATTGAAGGCTGCCTATACCTTAATAGAGCAGCTGTATACTGGAGCGCAGCGGATCATATCCACTACATCACATAACAACCCAGCACCTTCCTTAATTCAAGACACTCTTAGGAGGTTGTCCATGCTTCCCGCCCGGATTGAAGAGCTGAAGAAATCTGCTGCTCGAACCGGCGCCATCAACGCCTTAATCCGGGCCAAAGCATGGGTGCCAGATTTCGATCCCGTTGAAGCAGCTCAGGGCTATCCTAGTCTGAAGGAAGACGGCTCAGAGTTCAGCGAAGCTGATTTGAGAGCGATAAACCAGGCAGTGCGCCCTCTGGCTTGCCAATTAGCTGAAGAAGCAAACTTGTCGCATTTCAAGCTCAGTATGACGATCAGAACAAGCGAGTAGCTGCACCTATTCCTGAAGCGGAGAACCTGATCCCTCCGATCCGTAAGCATACTTACGCTCACGATATTGACCCAACTTCCTGATCCATGAGGAGGCTGTCTTTCAAGCTTTAATGGGAATCGGTGGACCACTGTTGACTTCCAGCAGCTGGGTAGAGATGAAGAAGCTGAAGCGGCGCAGGACGACCCACAACCATCAAACCGGGGCGGCGAGCAAGCATGAACTGGAAGCCGGTTTGAAAATCTGCTTCATTACATTCCGCCTAGAAACAATGATCTTATTTGGGCACCATGTTGCCTTGTAATAGGATAGCCAACACTCTTGCTTTGAATATGCCTTCGTGCATAGGTGCTGATACTCTTGCTTGAATGATCGAAACTTTCAATCTTATATTGAGTGTAGTCACAAAATCTTAAACCGCCACGGCGGTTTGTGCCGCCAGCCGTCTTGTGACGTTCATATATATATGAGATGAAATATTAAGGTATATAATCAAAATTTAAGATACCAAATACCTGCCATCGCTGGGCATAAAGTTGGCTTAGCCAATCTTGAAGCGGAGGTCGTATAAACCCTTACCGTCAAAGGACAAAAACAGCTCCTGTTATTTATAATGTCGGTTTACCACGTAAACCGTGCCGGGTCATGATAAGCCCCCTATTACTCCATAATAGGATGTTAACAGAAAAAACATCAAACCGGTGAAATTATCTCCGGATTAAAAGATTGACCGAATTCCGTCAACTGACAGTTTTGAAACCGGTTTAAAAATGTTGTCGGTTTAAGAAACACAACAAAAATCAAATAATAGTTATGAAAAAACATGGAAGCAAAGGCAATGATAAACCATTTGCAAAAAATAAGGCTTTACTGAGCCGATCAGATGGTGTTACCATGGTCGGACACGACCAAGCTCCCTTTAAGGTGTAGCCATGGTTCAAGTCAGCCAGGTCCCCAACTGAAACCGTGGCATTATGCCGATCAAGTGGCGTGGAAATGGTTCGGGTTCGACCAAGCCCCAAGTGACTCTATGGCCTTAGGCCGATCAAGAGGCGTGACTGGTTCAGACTTGACCATGTCCCCAAGTGATCTGGTGGCTTTCGCCTATCAAAAGGTGTTGCATTGGTTCAGATACGACCAAGCCCCCAAGTGATATCACAAAGCTTTGAAAAGCAAACTCAGGGGGTAAACCGGAGGCCGCTTTAAGATAGAACAACTCCATGTAACCACGCATGATGTAATAGAACAGATGCCCCGCTTTAGCTGAGGCTCTAGTTTATTACTTTATTCATAATATATACACTGTCATAATATATACATAAGTAGAGCCGATGGCTCAGGTATAATAAGGCCGAAGATGAGCTATGTTCCACGGCCTGTTGGTCTCCTCCTCTGACGTGCGTGAGTCTTTATGCTCTCGAATATCGATCAGATAGTACGACCCGTTGTGCAGATTCTTGCTGACCACAAAAGGTCCCTCCCAAGGTGGGGATAGCTTGTGCATATCAGTTTGGTCTTGGATGAGCCGAAGCACCAAATCTCCTTCTTGAAAAGTTCTGGTTCTGACCCGACGACTATGATAACGACGAAGATCCTGTTGGTAAATTGCCGAGTGGGCAGCTGCTATGTCATGCTCTTCATCCAACCGATCCAAAGCGTCCTGCCGTGCCGTCTCGTTGTCCGCTTCAACATAAGCTGCCACACGAGGTGAGTCATGACGGATGTCACGGGGGAGAACCGCCTCCGCTCCATATACCATAAAGAATGGCGTGTATCCCATGGATCTGTTAGGCGTAGTATTTATACTCCATAACACAGACGGTAGCTCTTCTACCCAACAACCCGGTGTCCTCTGCAAAGGGACCATAAGCCGGGGCTTGATGCCTCTCAAGATCTCTTGATTGGCTCTTTCCGCTTGACCATTGGATTGTGGGTGAGCTACTGAAGAAACGTCAAGCCGGATGTGCTCACCTTTGGACAAATTGGTACCATTATCTGTGATGATACTGTGTGGAAAGCCAAACCGGAAAATCACCTTTTTGATGAACTGAACCGCCGTGGCCGCATCACACTTGCTAACAGGTTCTGCCTCTACCCACTTTGTAAACTTGTCGACCGCCACCAGCAGGTGGGTCTTCTTGTCCTTGACTTGACCACAATGTCATCCACATAGGCGTGCACATTACGACCGATCTGTTTATGCAAGCAATTCTGTACACAGCGCTGATAAGTTGCTTGGGCGCTCTTGAGCCCAAAAGGCATAGACACATAGCAGAAGGCTCCAAAGGGAGTGATAAAACATGTCTTCTCCTGGTCCTTAACTGCCATCTTGATCTGATGATACCCAGAATACGCATCCAAAAAGCTCAAACGCTCACAACCCGTAGTGGCATCAATAATCTGGTCAATGCGGGGGAGGACAAAAGGATCGGCTGGGCAAGCCTTGTTAAGATCTGTGTAATCTACACACATGCGCCAAGTGCCGTTTTTCTTAAGAACCAGCACCAGATTAGCAAGCCACTCTGGATGGAAAACTTCAACAATAAAGCCAGCTGCTAAGAGCCTGGCCACCTCCTCTCCAATGGCCTTACGCCTTTCTTCGTTAAACCGGCGGAGAAACTGCTTCACCGGTTTGTACTTGGGATCAACATTAAGAGTGTGCTCCCTCGGTACACCTGGCATGTCAGAAGGCTTCCATGCAAAAATGTCCCGATTCTCACGGATGAACTCGATGAGCGTGCTTTTCTATTTTGGATCCAAGTTGGCACTGATGCTGAACTGCTTGGACGAATCGCCAGGCACGAAGTCAACAAGCTTAGTCTCAGCTGCCGATTTGAATTTTAGGGCCGGATCATGCTCTGTAGTTGGCTTCTTCAACGGAGTCATGTCCGCCGGATCAACATTGTCCTTATAATACTTCAGCTCCTCGGTGGCACAAACCGACTCTGCGTAAGCCGCATCACCTTCCTCACATTCCAAAGCGATCTTGCGGCACCCATGAACCGTTATTGTCCCCTTGTGACCCGGCATCTTGAGCTGCAAATATATATAACAAGGCCGTGCCATGAACTTGGCATAAGCGGCCGCCCAAACAGGCGTGATATGGACTTTGGATTTTCACCACTTCAAGCGTCAATGTTTCCGATCTGGAGTCATATTCATCTCCAAAGGCCACCTCTGAGCTATTTTACCGACGGATATGCTGACTTGCGGTACCACACCATGGAACCTTTGTATTGGACGGTTTGAGATGTTTATCTGTTAGCCCCATACGACGGAAGGTCTCATAGTACATGATGTTGATGCTGCTCCCTCCATCCATAAGCACCTTGGTGAACTTATAATCTCCCACCTGAGGTGCCACCACCAGGGCTAGCTGGCCCGGATTGTCAACCCGGGGAGGATGATCCTCTCTACTCCATACAATGGGCTGCTCTGACCAGCGTAGGTAATGAGGCACGGCCGGTTCAACAGTGTTGATCGCCCGCTCAAGCTTCGGTCTCGCTTGTCTAAGCTAGTGGTGAAGACGTGGTACTGCCCACTATTCAATTGCTTTGGGTTGCTCGATAACCCGATTGCTGCTCTTGCTGATTGTAACCACCTTGGTTATTACGATTGTTACGATTGTTATGTCCGCCCGGATTACCATTAAATCCTGAACCGGAATTTCCTCCACCGTAATCTGCCCGGATCTGAACTGCCGCGAGCCTTGATCATACCGGAAAGCATTAGAACTTTTGAACTCCTGCATAATGTAACAATCCTTCCAGAGGTGATTTCTTTGGGCGCTTCCTTCCGTCCCATGCTTGGACGGGGTTGATTCAGCAGATAGTTCAAGTGGTCGGATTGGGATTAGGCGCTCCACCTCGATTTGGCTGTTTACCCTTGCGCGGCTGGCACTTGTCCTGCTAGCGTTGGTGTTAACTCTGAAGTCCATGTTGCCATTAAACTACGCTTGCCTCCACCATTACCTGCCGAGCGATGTTGCTGGCCTTTGGAGTTGCTGTTCTTCTTTCCCTTCCCTGTCTCGTCATCAACAGACTCGGGATCCTTGGTACTATCAGAAGCAGCGTACTTCACTAAAGCGCCCATGAGAGTGCCCATGTCATTACAAAACCGCTACATACGTCCCAACTTCAACTTCAAAGGCTTAAACCAGCAATTGCTCTCCAGGGTCAAGATCGCAGAGTCAGCGTTGATCCGGTCTGACGAGTGCAAGATTTCCGAAACGCGGCGTACCCAATGGGTTGTTGACTCTCCTTCCCCCTGGACACAAGCCGCCGGTTTAGCCTGGGCAGGTCTGTACGCTGAGCCATCTCGACGAGGTCGGTGCAGATGTCCGGCTCAGGACCTGGCTCTCCGATCTTGCCGATGAAAACGTGTATGCCACCAAAGGGGACCCGGTACCCGTACTCAATCGAGCCGGCCTCGGGGCCCCAGCCTGCATCGTCGATGTAGAGCTTGCCGCGGCGACTCTTGGTCATCCGGCCAACAGCGTAGCCTTCGAGTCCTTCGAACTTGCCCTCCAAGATCATCAAACCATCGTGCGATAGCCCCACGGTGGGCGCCAACTGTCGTGGTTTTGTCACGGAAGATGTCCTCATGAAAGGACTTAGTCGTGGAGCCATCGCTACGGGTTAACTTCAAGGGGTTAAAGCGGACGCAAAGACACAAGAGTTATACTGGTTTGGCCCCTTCGATGAAGGTAAAAGCCTACGTCTAGTTTGTGATGGGATTAATGTGGTCTCGATGACTAGGGAGCAAATAAGCTTCGCCTAGGCCTCGAGCTGTTGTTGTCTGTCCCTTGAACATACAGGTCGTCAGCCTTACATACACGGGTGACGCCCGTCGGTTGAAGAGTCCCAATCTCCGGTTCATATTCGTATCCGGGTTGGTCTCTCTATATTCCTAACTTACAATACAAGTTTACATATCGGGCGGTTTACGGCTCTGAGTTCTAAACCAACTACGGGCCTTGGGCCCTTACTTTCATGCCTCTTGGGCTTTTACTCCATTGAACTACTGATGAAGTTAACCCGGCCCAGATAGGCCGGTTTATGCCCAGTAGTAATATCCCCAACACTATGCACGGCTCTCGATGGGTTGTTTTCTTGCCCTAAGCCACCGGCAGATCGTCCCCTTATATACATAGGTTGACGCCCTCTGGCTTACAGAGTCCCAGCCGGCTTATAACAGTGTCCGGCTCGGTGTCTAATTAAATCTATCTTATGATACAAGTCATGCCATTATGGCGGTTTACTACAACGGGCCTTAAGTCACCCGTGGGTTTAAGCCCTTTATTGAACCGCCATCTTCATGCTCGGTCTTGGGCTTCTTTCTGGTGAGTCTTCTTTGCGTAACCCGGCCCCTCCTGGGCGGCTTACACAAATGGTTATATCCCCAACATTAGGCCCCAGATTGATTTGAACCTGTTCATGTCAATCTTAAAATACCTTTAAGGAATAAATTTTCAGTCTTCTGACTGTGCAGAAGGTTTTCTTTAACCCGCCATGACATCATCTTCTGGATCCGCGTTAACCCGGCATGACGTCATCCTTTCTTAAATTCCTTTTTTATTCCACCGTATCCTTCAACGGATCTCTGCTTTATTGACTGTTCCGAAAATCCAGGCGTCAGGGCCGCTTAGATAATAATTGTTATCTCCACGTTTCCTGCGCCGTCTCTGCTATCTTCTCCTTATAAATAGGTGCGACCTAGGTCGCCCATTCTCCTCCTTTCAGTCGTCTTCTTCCTCTTGCTTCCTCTCGAGCTCCGCCGCCGCCGCTGTCGAGCTCCCTGTCTTCACCGTCTCAGGCCGCTGCATCAACCTGGTTGGATCAGAGAAACGCGACGAACCTCCGCAGCTCATCCAGATCCGTAAGTTCCCTTCCCTTCCTTGCTTAGGTCCGCATTAAAGCTTCTTCGAGTTAAATCGAGTTCATCGCCATTAGAGCCAAACCCTTGTTAGTTTTCCTTCTCAATGCCTCTTCCGATGCGAGAATGATATAAAGCGGCATGTAGTTGTTTTCGCACTTGTTTTGGATAAAACGCAGATCCCTTTCTCTGTATAAAAGCCTCCTTCGAGCCTATGAACACATCTGCGTCAGTTTTTAGGTCTAGAAAATTTTTCTTTTCGGAACATCTATTTGATCCAAAATGATAACAACAACTTGTGAAACCTGTTTGTTTCACCCGGAAGTAAAAACTGCCTCTGCTGAATATGTTTAACCACTCATTAACACCTGCGGCAGCTTAATATTTACGGCATAGTCATCCATATATCATTAGGCCCCTTCTTAAGCCGCCATTTTGACTAGTTTTAAATATTTACCTCCGGGTCAAATTTGAACCAGAATCTCTTATTTTGTCATAGGCCGCAACCTTTGTCATGGTACCTAAGGCAACCAAGGCTCCTGTGACCTGCAATTGGGTCCCGTCCATAGTCACGAGGAGTAAACTGTCTGAATTTGTGAAGTCTGGCCATCTGCCTAAGAAAGAGGTCATGTCTTATTGTGCCCTTGATCCGTCTGAAGAAAGGCCTCAACCCAAAGAAGGGGAGGTGGTAATTTTTACAGATCACATGAACCGGGGATTTGCCCCTCCCGGCTCAAAATTCTTCAGGGAGGTTTTGAATTTCTTTGACCTTAGACCTCAGGATATTGGACCCAATTCCGTGTCAAACATCTGTAATTTCCAAGTCTTCTGCGAGGTGTATCTGGGAGAGGAACCAAATCTGCTTTTGTTCAGAGAGCTTTTCTATTTGAATCGACAAAACGCGCGCCAACGGTCCCAGTCTTGAACTTGGTGGTATTTCCATTCAGCGACGGAGAGATTGTCTTTTCCCTTACGCTGAAATGCCGAGTCATCCGAAAGATTGGAACCAGACGTGGTTCTATTGCCAGGACACTTCTCATGCTAACGAGAGCCCTCTGCCCGGCTTCCGTGCTCTACGCCTTGAGTCGAACCATCCGCTAGGGGACAAGCTTACTGCTGTTGAGAGTCTGCCTCTCAACCCTACCATCAGAAAGATCAAAGCCCTTTTGGGAAATGGCCTAAACGGCATTGATCTGGTCCGAGTTTGGGTTGCTTGGCGAGTACTTCCGTTAAGCCGTCGCCCCGGCTTAATTTGTACTTATACTGACGAAAAAGATGATCCACTGCGTCACAGTCCTGACGACTTACCAGATGATGTGGTGGAAGCTACGACCCAGTCGCTGTTGAAGGAGGACACAGTGACTAGTAACGCCTTCGGCTTATTCCCTTTCTGCAAGAAGAACCCGGCCCCTGCAGTAAGTTATCCACTTTAACAAATACTCCTAGCCTTGTCACAACTTACTTGTACTCATAATTTCTTATCTTTTTTTCACAGGCTGACGACAACTTTTGGAAGGTTCCGTATGACCATGATGCTGCTAAGCAAGCCAGGGCAGCCAAGAAGACCGAAAGGAAAGCCGCCAAGACGGGAACTTCAAAGAAGAAGAAACCCAGCGCCTCGATTTGTTCAAATTGGATGACTCTTCTTCAGATGAGGAAGAGGTAATCCTTATTCTCTTAACTCCTTTGTTATTATTTTATTGACATTTCCGCCTTTCGGGAGGATACGAGGAATAGCCAAGCTCTGGCGAAGAGGTAACTATAATCTCCTCCGACTCAGAGCCTTAGCCAAAGCACAAAATCCGACGGGTGACCCGGAAAGTAAGATTTTCACATCCTCTAGCTTATCAAGATCCTCAATTTCTTTTGAAGCAACAATAGCTTGAAAGCCGGAGGCAGAACCGGACCAGCAAGGATGCAGAACTCTCTTCCGGCTTACCCGACCTAAGCAGGAAGCGTCGGACTGAGGTCATCTCCGATTTACGTTCTGTTTATGCTTTGGCGGGTTTAATTCATCAACCTCTCAATTCATCTGACTCCAATTATTAGGATACCTCTCCTTCCTCCGGCGAGTCTATGCAATCCAATATACCTGCCTTCAAGACCGCCCCTGGGTAATATTTGTTATCCTTATGCTTTGCCTTACTCATATTTTGTACTCACCCTTCTGTTTTGTCCACGGCGTGTAGGTGAAGCCCAGTAAGAGGGAAAAAAGAATAAGCCAGCCGAAGACCCGGTAGCAACTGAGCCGGAACTCGGAACAGCCGCCCCTGACGCTTCTACTCATCAACCGCCGCCTGAACCGGCATATGAAATTCCAGCGCTATCTTCTGAACCGCCTGCCGAAGATACTTTCAACAGCTCTGATAACCCATAAACTCCTAGCCCGGTCAAGACGACTGACCCGGAGGTTGAAATATTGAAAAGCCAGTTGGTTGAACTGGCGTGACCCTCTTGTCCTTGCGGATGTCTTGCCAAGGAAGAACATGTCGAACGCCGGAAGACCAAACAGGACATCACTGATTATGCTCACTTAAGCATTGGTGATATAGTCTCAGGCTATTTGAATCAAGTGCATAACAGCCGCGACCTGGAAATTGACATGGTGAAACAAATACAACACAAATCTAAGGTATAACTCATACTATTCTCCTGAATCTTACTCACTGTACCAGCCCCCAAGTCTACTGCTTATGAATAAATATGTTGTAGACTTAGATACCTGCTTACTGTTAGTTCATCCGGTTTAAAAGAAAATATATTTAACCCGGTCATAACATGATAACTTAGAACGTGCGATACACATTAGCCCCCAAGTGTCAAGTATCTTTACTTGTAAAGTGCTTGAGACTTTAATATGCATAATCCAGCATTATAAATTAAAATTTCTTCAGCATACATCAACCCCCAAGTGTCAAGTGTCTTTGCTTGCAAAGTGCTTGGGACTTAATGATATCTTACCATAACCTTGATTATAACCCGGCATCAACGCAGGCCTCCACCAGTCACTTTGAGTCGGAGATTGCTGACTTGAAGACTTGTCTGGCAGCCCAAGAACTTGAAATTCAAAAGGCCAACTCCAAATTTGCATTCAGCGTCTCTCAACAAGAGAAGTTTAAGAAGAATTTTGATGCGGAGAAAAAATCTGGGCAGATGAAAAGGCCTCGCTGGTAACTCGGGCCGAGACAGCAGAAGCATCACTTGTCGAATCAACCGCCGAGCTGTCCGGCTTAAAGCGCCAGGTATCTCAAATGGTCTCAGCAATCCTCGGTAAGTTACTATATCTAATCTTGAATATCACCATGGTTCCTTTGATGACTATTTCAATTATTATCTCCGGCTTACCTTATATGTATAAATGCAGGCCCAGGAGCACAAACCTCAAGCAGAATATGCTGATCAAGCTTAAGGCGGTGTACACTCTGGTGGAACAGCTATATACCGGGTCACAACGTGCTTTGGCCATTGTGGCTTTATCAAATGTTGCTCCCTATCTCCTGCAGGATGTGCTCAAACGGTTTGCCGTGTTACCCCAATGGATTCAGGAGCTAAGGCGGGCATCTGCTAGAACCGGGGCCATAGCCGCCTTAAGCCGGGCCAAGGCGTTGCTTCCAGAGTTAGACCTGGCAGACGTTGCTCTTCGATATCCCAGCTTGAGGGAGGACGGCTCTGTATTCGATGAATCAGACTTCACCGCCTGTGTGAGATTCGTACGTCCTGTGGCCACCATCACCAGAGGATTCCAACTCCTCATTATGATGACGTCAGCCTGATTCCTCCAACTCGTAAGCATACCTTTGCTCCTGAAGTTGACCCAGCCGGTTTAATAGATGATGAAGCTGAATTTGAAGCCTTAAGCGGCATTGACTGGACATCGTCAACCTTCCAGGACAAAGCAGCAAACGGAGAGGCGGAGAAGGATAACCCGGAATCTTCAAGCCCACCAAAGGAGTAACTCACCTGGTGCTATGTCTTTGAAAAAATGATGCTTCATTATTCAGACTCGGGGAGTCTTGTAATAGGGTAGAAAAACCTCTTAACTCTGTCAGGCCTTCGCGCATGTTTGTGATGCTTAATATTGTCATAAGCCGTTATCGTTATATACTTCCGGCTTATGTTAATTGTTCCTTGATGTCCAAAACTTTCTTGCTTTATCCTGTGTATAAAACAAAAAACAGAATTCCTTTGGCGTCCTATCACATCTGGGGTCATATAGAATAGTGATAACCCGGAGTATGAACCAAAACATCATAAAAATAGCCGGTTTATGATTATGACCCTAATAATATACCTGCTATCTTATTTGAAACATACTTTACCGGCTTACGTGATCCCAAAAAGCAGAGAGTTAAACTTAACTTCTGAAAGTTGGCACGTATAATGTTTACCTGGCCCTTAATATTATTTACCCTTACAGAGTAAAATAAATAGTAAACTTAATTTTCAAATGCTTCTGATTCGAATACGATCAGTAGAACCGTTCCAAAGGTGTTAAGCTAAGATTCGGATACGATCATATAGCCCCCAATGGCTTTGGCGATGCCGATCAAGTGGGTATCGACAGCTATGTTCTCTTTGGTTCGAATACGACCTATGTTTGAACAGGAAGCCCCCAAGTGACCATTAGAGTTGTTTAATGACACTGGTTTGAATACGATCCACGTCAGACCCAAAGGGGTTAAGCTATGATTTGAATATGATCAAGAAGCCCCCAAGTGGGTTTGGCAGTATGCCGATCAATTGGGTATCGACAACTATGTTCTCTTTGGTTCGAATACGACCTATGTTTGAACAGGAAGCCCCCAAGTGACCATGGCTAGATTCAGATATGATCATAAGCCGGACCAAAGGGAAAGCCGGATTCAGATATGATTCGCTCCCTGTTGGTTGTTTCCACCACCTGGTAAAGAAGATATATAAACTTTTCAGGGTGGAAAGAAAAGATGTCCTGCTTTATTGCTTTATATAATATATACATTGCTAAAAAAGGAAAAACATATGTATTACGAGAGCGGTGGCTCAAGTATAGTAGGGCCGAAGATGAGCTATGTTCCACGGCCGGCGGGTCTCTTCCTCCGACTTACGTGAATCTTTGTGTTCTCGAACATCGATGAGGTAGTAGGACCCGTTGTTCAGGTTTTTATAGACCACAAAAGGTCCTTCCCAAGGAGGGGATAGTTTGTGCATATCAGACTGATCCTGGATGAGCCGGAGCACTAAATCCCCTTCTTGAAAAGTTATGCTTCTAACCCGGCGGCTGTGATATGGCGCTGAGGTCTTCTGGTAAATCGCCGAACGGGCTATTTCCAAGTCTCGCTCCTCATCCAACAAGTCAAGTGCATCCTGACGAGCTTTTACATTATCAGCCTCAACGTAAGCCGCCACTCGGGGTGAATCATGCCGGATGTCACTTGGCAGAACAGCCTCTGCTCCGTACACCATGAAGAAATGTGTATAACCTGTAGATCTGTTAGGCGTTGTGTTGATGCTCCATAGCACAGAGGGTAACTCCTCCACCCAACAACCCGGAGTTCGCTGCAGGGGAACTAAGAGCCGGGGTTTGATACCTTTCAAGATCTCTTGATTAGATCTTTCTGCTTGACCATTAGATTGAGGGTGAGCAACAGCCGAAACGTCGAGCCGGATGTGCTCTCGTTGACAGAACTCTTCCGTGGCACCTTTGGAGAGATTAGTACCATTATCAGTTATAATGTTGTGTGGAAAGCCAAAACGAAAGATCACCTTTTTCATGAACTGAACATTGTGGCTGCATCACACTTCTTGACCGGCTCGCTTCAATCCACTTGGTGAATTTATCCATCGCCACCAACAGGTGTGTCTTCTTATCCTTAGACCTTTTGAAAGGTCTAACCATATCAAGCCCCAGACCATAAGCGGCCAAGTAATTGGAATCATCCTCAATTCTTGAGCGGCACATGAGCTTCGTCATGATAATTTTTGACATCCGTCACATTTTTGACGGATCCTCCGCATCAGCATGAGCCGTCAGCCAATAGAAACCATGACGAAAAGCCTTGGACACCAGAGATTTTGAGCCGGCATGATGACCACAATCTCCTTCATGACTCTCACGAAGTATCTCCTGACCCTCCACAGGCAATACGCAACATTGAAATGCCCAGTGATGCTGCGGTGATGCAACTCGCCATGAACAATTGTCATGGATTTGGACCGCCTGATGATTTGTCTTGCCAAGGTCTCGTCCTCAGGCATCTCTCCCCGGGTCATATAGGCCAAATATGGGACTGTCCAATCTGGGATGGCGTGGAGAGCCGCCACCAGCTGTGCCTCCGGGTCTGGCACTGCTAGCTCTTCCTCTGTAGGCACTCTGACAGAAGGGTTATGCAAAACGTCAAGAAAGGTGTTAGGCGGCACCGGCTTACACTGAGACCCCAGCCGGCTTAAAGCATCAGCCGCCTCATTCTTCCTTCGATCAATGTGCTCTACTTGATAACCTTTGAAGTGCCCGGCCACCGCATCAACTTCACGACGATAAGCCGCCAAAAGGTGATCCTTGGAGTCCCACGTGCCTGACACCTGTTGAGCGACGAGGTCTGAATCGCCCAAGCACCTTACCCGGCTCAAATTCATCTCTTTCACCATCCGGAGAACATGGAGTAAAGCCTCTTATTCAGCTGCATTGTTAGTACAGGGAAACATAAGCCGGAGCACATAGCAAAATTTGTCACCTCGGGGGGAAGTTAAAAGGACTCCAGCCCCGAGCCTTCCAACTGCCTGGACCCATCGAAGTGAATAGTCCAGTACGTGTTATCTAGTTTCTCCTCAGGTGCCTGCAACTCCGTCCAATCATTGATAAAGTCCACCAAGGCTTGAGACTTGATAGCTGTACGTGGCATATACTTCAAACCGTGAGGCCCAAGCTCAATGGCCCACTTGGCGACTCGTCCTGTGGCTTCCACATTACGGATGATGTCCCCCAAGGGGGCAGAACTTACCACAGTTATAGGATGACCTTGGAAGTACTGCTTTAGCTTCCGGCTTGCCATGAACACCCCATAAACAAGTTTCTGCCAATGTGGATTTCTTTGCTTGGACTCTATGAGCACATCGTTGATGTAATAGACCGGCCGTTGAACCGGATGCTCCTTGCCAGCCTCCTTACGCTCCACCACGATGGCAACACTAACAGCTCGTGAGTTAGCAGCTACATACAACAGCAACGGCTCTTTATCAATGGGAGCCGCAAGAACCGGCGGCTCAGACAATTGTCTCTTTAAATCTTCAAAGGCTGCATCAGCAGCCTCACTCCAGACAAAAGTGTCTGTTTTCTTCATCATCGTCACGATGGTAGAGCCTTCTCACCTAACCGGCTTATGAATCGGCTTAAAGCAGCGATGCGACCCTTGACCGCTGAATATCATTGATGCACGCCCGGTTTAGCGGAGAGGTAATCGCCTTGATCTTCTCGGGTTAGCTTCAATGCCCTGTTCGAGACCAAGAATACCAAAAGTTTGCTGCGGTACACCAAATACACACTTGTCCGGGTTAAGCATCATCTTATATACCGGAGATTATCAAAGGTTTCCTTTAAATCAGATATCAAGGTTTCCTTCTCTGGACTTCACCACAGTGTCATCTACATAAGCATGAACATTGCGCCCAATCTGATTGTGGAGACAATTCTGTACACACCGCTGATAAGTCGCCTGGGCACTCTTGAGCCCAAATGGCATAGATACATAGCAGAAGGCTCCAAACGGAGTAATGAAAGCCGTCTTCTCCTGGTCCTTAACTGCCATTTTGATATGATGATAACCAGAGTAAGCATCCAAAAAACTCAAACGCTCACAACCCGTTGTAGCATCAATGATTTGATCAATACGGAGTAGAGCAAAGGGATCAGCCAGACAAGCTTTATTTAAGTCCGTGTAATCTACACACATCCGCCAGGTGCCGTTCTTCTTGAGCACAAGCACCGGGTTAGACAACCACTCCGGGTGAAAAACTTCCACGATGAACCCGGCCGCTAAGAGCCGAGCGACCTCTTCCCTGATAGCTTTCCGTCTTTCCTCATTGAACCGTCGAAGAAACTGCTTGAACGGCTTATACTTCGGATCAACATTAAGAGTGTGCTCAGCGAGTTCTCTCGGGACACCCGGCATGTCGGAAGGTTTCCATGCAAAGATGTCCCGGTTCTCACGGATGAACTTCGATGGTAGCGCTTTCCTATTTGGGATCCAAATTGGTACTGATGCTGAACTGCCTGGAAGAGTCGCCTGGAGTGAAGTCGACCAGTTTTGTCTTGGCGGCCGACTTAAACTTCAACATTGAGTCTTGCTCTGTGGTTGGCTTCTTTAAAGAGGTCATATCCGCCGGGTCAACATTATTTTGATAAAACTTCAGCTCCTCTTCGGCACAAACAGATTCAGCATAAGCCGCATCGCCTTCTTCGCATTCCAAGGTTACCTTTCGACTCCCATGCACAGTGATGGTGCCCTTGTAACCCGGCATCTTGAGCTGTAGATAAACATAACACGGTCGTGCCATGAACTTGGCATAAGCCGGCCGTCCAAACAGAGCATGATACGTGCTCTTGATTTTGACTACCTCAAACGTCAGTTTCTCAGCCCTGGAATCATATTCATCTCCAAAGGCTACTTCCAGTTCAATCTTACCAACTGGATATGCCGATTTACCAGGTACCACCCCATGCAAGACAGTGTTGGACGTTCTCAAGTCCTTATCAGTCAACCCCATGCGGCGAAAGGTCTCATAATAGAGAATATTGATGCTGCTTCCTCCGTCCATGAGTACCTTAGTGAATTTATATCCACCAACCTGAGGCGCCACCACCAAGGCCAAGCGACCGGGTTATCAACCCGGAGGGGGTGATCTTCCCTGCTCCATATGATGGGCTGCTCTGACCACCTCAAGTAACGGGGAACCGCCGGCTCAACAGAATTCACAACCCTCTTATGAACCTTCTGGTCACGTTTGCACAAGTTAGTGGTGAACGCATGGTATTGCCCACCACTCAGCTGCTTTGGATGGCTCTGATAACCTGACTGCTGCTGCTGCTGTCCCCCTTGACCGGGTTGCTAATGATTATAGCCACCTTGACCTCCCTGAAAGCCGGAACTTGAACCGCCACCCGGGCCATGAAAGCCACCGACCCCTAAGCCGCCGCCTGATCCGTGATTGCCATCAAACATGTTGGAATTCTTGAAAGCCTTCATGATCGCGCAGTCTTTCCATAAGTGGGTGGCGGGACGTTCCCGAGTGCCGTGTCTCGGGCAAGGCTCATTGAGAAGCTGCTCAAGAGATGGGCCCGAGCCGCCAGATCGAGGGGGCGGTCTTCCCTTACGTTTCTGGTTGTTACCTTTTGTATTGGCATTGGCCACAAACTCTGGGTTACCATCTGCCTTACGCTTGTTGCCTCCTTGACATGTCGGGTTATGCTGACCTTTTCCATTGCCGTTCTTCTTTCCCTTCCCTGTCTTTTCCTCATCAGACGCGGGATCCTTGGTACTATTAGAATCGGCATATTTGACTAAGGCTGCCATCAGCGTACTCATATCATTGCAATCCCGCTTAAGGCGCCCCAGCTTCTGTCTCAGCGGCTCAAAACGACAATTCTTCTCCAACATGAGTACTGCAGAGCCAGCGTCCATCTTATCAGATGAGTGTATTGTTTTCTTGACCCGGCGCACCCAATGAGTTGTGGATTCGCCTTCCTCCTACTTACAATTAGTCAAGTCCACAATTGATATAGATTGCTTGCAAGTGTCCTTGAAGTTCTGGATAAACCGGGCCTTTAGCTCCGCCCATGAGCTAATGGAATTGGGAGGCAAACCCTTTAGCCAAGATCGGGCCGTTCCATCTAACATCATGTTGAAGTACTTAGCCATTGCTGCGTCGCTGACCTCCAGCAGCTCCATGGCCATCTTGTAGCTCTCGATCCAGGCCCTGGGCTGTAAGTCGGCCGTGTAATTCGGCACCTTTCGAGGTCCCTTGAAATCCTTGGGCAGACGTACATCCCGTAGAGCCGGCACCAAACAAGGAACTCCACCAGTTCTGGTAGCTACTCCTGCTCCCATAGAAGTCGTTGGATACTCTGGGAGATCCTGATATGCCGCCTGCTGAGCCGCTAGCTGAGCCGCCCGCTCGTCCTCCTGACGTATTCGGTCCTGCACCGGGTTATAGCCACCGGGCTGGTTACGACGCTGGGCGTTGCTTGACAAAGCTTCTGACTCCATATGCCTGCTGTAACTCGAGCTCCGGTTTTATCGAGGTGCTAGCCAAGGCGGAGGAGTTGAATGAATCATGTCCCTGCTGTAAAAATAGGTCTCCTGCTGCGCCAAGGCCGTCTGAATAAGATCTCTGACCCTCCGGGTTTCCACCACCGTCGGGTCATCACCGTCTACTGGAAGAGCCGCCAAACGGGCCGATGCTGCTATCAATTCTCCATGGGGTTGGAGAAGTGACCTGGTGGTATTGGTACGTAGCGGGGCGGGGCCATGCTCCCATGAGGAGGTGCCATCTCTCGGGGCTGAACCGGTCCTCCAGCTCCGGGTGTCATAAACTGATTGGCAGGCGGGTTGCTAGGACCAGCACCGGGTGTAGTGAAAAGATTCCGAGAATCGTAAACCGGAGGCAAACGGGACTGGGTTTTCTGATGTCTCCTCCTCATGACCTCATTAGACGCGTTCAGGCTCATATTAAGCTGGAAAACCTCTGACTGGAGTCGCTGCGCTTGTGCGTCCAAAGCCGCCCGCTCCATAGCTAACCTGGCATCCTCAGCCGCCAAGGCCTCCTTGGCCAGGCTATATCCTCACGCACCTTTGCCACCTCCGTGTTATGTTCATCTTGATTTGCAGGAATAACCGTGGTGGTTAGCAGGGCCGTCAACTTGTCCATAAGATCCATCAGCGCCTGAGCCGGCGAGCGCACAGGGTCTCCTGCCCCGGCTGCTCCTGACTCGGACATTATTGCTGTTACAGCCGTCGAGTTTTGACCGGGTTGAGTACCAGCCATGAAGACTCCTGCCTAGCTCGGCGGCTCATAGAAGTCCGGAATGCTAGAGTCGTCATAACAGCCCCCAAGCATGCCCTCTTGGACCTGATACACAGAATCTGTTGAACCGGCGGACAAATCATCATCCGATGGGACGGCCGTCTCACCGCCATCTTTAGATCCTTCAGGAAGTTCTTCTCCGTGGACACAGCCCACGAAGGCACGCTTCATGACGGGTTGAACTCAGGCGGGTCTCGCACATCGAGCCCGTCTCGGCGAGGTCGGTGCGGTTAATACGGCTCAGGCCCGGCTCACCAATCCGGCCGATGAAGACGTGGATTCCGCCAAAGGGGACCCGGTACCCGTACTCAATTGAGTCGGCCTCAGGGCCCCAGCTTTCGTTGTCGATGTAGATCTTACCGCGACGACTCTTGGTCATCCGACCCACTGTGTATCCCTTGAGCCCTCCGAAGCTGCCCTACAAGAACTCAAATCCACCGTGCGCTGGCCCCACGGTGGGCGCCAATTGTCGTGGAATTGTCACGGCAGATGTCCTCGTGCAAGGACTTAGTCGTGGAGCCATCGCAACTAGGAAGCTTAAAGGGGTTAATCGGGACAATGGACACGAGAGGTTTTATACTAGTTCGGCCCCTTGCGGAGAAGGAAAGCCTACGTCTAGTTGGGTTGGTATTGCTTGATGTTTCGATGACCAGGGAGCGGAATACGCTATGCCCGGCTCTCGATGGGTTGTTTTCTTGCCCTAAGCCGCCAGCAGGTCGTCCCCTTATATATCGGGTTGGCGCCCTGCGGCTTCTGAGTTGGCGGCTTATAACAAAGGTTCTAATTAAATCTACCTTATGATATAAGTCATGCCATTATGGCGGTTTACTACAACGGGCCTTAAGTCGCACGTGGGTTTAAGCCCTTTATTGAACCGCCATCTTCATGCTCCGTCTTGGGCTTCTTTCTGGTGAGTCTTCTTTGCGTAACCCGGCCCCTCCTGGGCGGCTTACACAAGTGGTTCTATCCCCAACAGCTCCCGTCGGTGGGCCTCCCCGTCGTTCCCCGTCGCCTGCCGCCCATGCTGCCACCGACCCGGCGGGGAACGAGCAGCAGGCGTCATCTCTGCATCCCTCGGTGCGGCGGGAAGGCCGCACCGCCATCCCGTCGCCGACTCCAGCAGGCTCGTAATCGCACACTCGTCGTGCTCCTGCGGACACGCACGCTGCGTTGCTCCTGGCGCACGAGCTCCTGCACTACCGTCCCGTCGACGACCTCTACGACGAGTGGCTCACTCGCATCACCGAGCTCGTCAGCGCCGCAGGGGGCTCCCCTGCACCATCCCTTTCGATGCACCGCCCTCTGTCCTGCGCAGGCAACGCAGCTCCAGAGGTGCCTCCGCCGCCTCCTCCCCAAGAAGGCGCCCTTGCCCCAAGGCGCGTGGCTCGTGGTCGGGACCTGCCGCGTCCAGCGCCCGCGCAGCAAGAAAGGAGCTGCCAAGAAGTCCCTCGCCCTCTAGAAGGCGCTCGTGTGCTCCCTGCACCAGCACGCCATGACCGCGTTCCTGCTCCAGCGCGCCAAGACCCCGCGCTGCTCCTTGCGGCAGTGCGCGGAGACCCCCAGGATCAAGTATTGCGTCAGCAAAGGCCCCCAGTGGCTACTGCAGGCTGCCGTGCCTTCACCGCCGAGCTGCGCAGCATGGCCTGGCCGGGAAAGTTCAAGCCGGATCTGCCTCCTCGCTACGACAGCACCGCCGACCCCGCGGAGTTCCTCTAGCTCTACGAGCTGGGCATCGAGGCCGCCAATGGAGACGAAAAGTTCATGGCGAACTGGTTTCCCATGGCGCTCAAAGACGGCGCCCGCACTTAGCTCCTGAACCTGCCTCCCGGCACGATCTCCTCGTGGGACGAGATGCGCACTCGATTCATCGCCAACTTCCAAGGCACATGGGACCGGCCCCCGGCCATGAGTGACCTGCGTCGCATCAAGCAGCAACCAGGGGAGACCCTGCAGAAGTTCATCCAGCACTTCAACAACGCGCGACTCAAGATCCCCAAGGGTGACTAAGGAGGCCATCATCTCAGCCTTTTCTGACGGCGTCAGAGACATCAAGATGAAAGAGGAGCTAGCAATCCATGAAGACCTGTGCACTTCCCTGGAGCTGTTCAACTTGGCGACCAAGTGCGCCCGGGCTGAGGAGGGACGCCTTTCCCTCCTTGAGCTTCCAGCTGCCGATCCTGAAGAGAAGAAGGCCAAAACCAAGGACGAGAAGCCAAGGGAGCAGTTGTGCTCGCAGCTGAGCCAGATACCAAGCGTGGCAGAGATCAGCTAGAGTCGTCCAAGGGCAGCTGGTACTGCGTGTACCACGACCTCCATAGTCACAACAGCAACGAATGTCAAGAGCTCAGGGCCGTGCGAGAAGGGCGAGGCGGTCAACGCCCTGAGCGCAGCGATCGGGGCTACGGCCGCGGAGGAGGAAGAGATGGAGGACGATGGGAAGACCGTGGCCCTCGCCAAGGGTGGCGTGACCGGCCTCGCGAGGATCGCTGGCAGGACCAGCCTGGCAAGGGGGCCTGGAGGGATCAGCCTCGTGAGGATCGCCCTCAAGGCAACGCAGGCCTCCCTCCTGTGCCACCACCGCCGAGGAGGAATGAAGACCAGCATCAGGACGAGGGGGTTGGGGGCTTCCAGGAGCCACAAGCTATTTCTTGTATCTTGGGCGGAGCTCAGGCCCCAGCCTCTCAACGTATCTTCAAGCAGTTTGCTCGCGAGGTGAATGCAGCCCTCCCAAAGATCGAGGCCTCGCGCCCTCTCAGGTGGTCCACATGCGCTATCACGTTCAGCTCGGCGGATCAGCTCAAGTGCGCAGCAACAACTGGGGTCCTCCCGTTGCTCTATTCCCTAGTCATCAGCAATGTGTAGGTCACCAGGACCCTCATTGATGGTGGCGTAGGGCTCAACGTTTTGTCTGTCGAAACGTTCAACAATCTCCAAGTGCCTTACGATCAGCTTCAGCCGACCAAGCCTTTCTCAGGAGTCACTGATGGTTCTACCACCCCGATAGGGCAGGTCCGCCTCCCTGTCACCTTCAGACAATGCAAGAACTACCACACAGAGCTCATTGACTTTGACGTCGCCCACATTCTCCTTCCATACAACGCCATCCTCGGGTATCCGCCCATGGCCAAGTTCATGGCAGTGACTCACCATGGCTACAATGTCCTCAAGATGCCAGGAATTGGTGGAGTCATCACAGTTCCCTGTGAGGAGAAGGATGCAGTGTGCTCTCTCGAGCGTGCCTTCCAGGCCGCGGCAATCGAAGACCCAGATCACAGGAGCGGGAGCCTTCCCGAGGCCGTCCCTAAGAAGAAGAAGACATCACCGGTCCCGAACCAGCAGGAGGCAAGCACCTCCAGTGGCGTTGTGTCAGGATCCGCGCCCGTTCAAGGGGCGCCTCCCTCTGTCGCATAGGAAGGCGCGCCCGATGCCCTCCTTAGGCGAGTCTCGGGGGCTCTCTCCTGGAGGGCCACCGACTTTGCCAAGGTCACGAGGGAGGCGCTCGGGCACCACTTGGAGGCATGCTTCAAAGCACGTTTCCCTCAGGAAGGCATGAAGCAAGGAGGGCCAAATCCTCAGGAGTTCATCAATGAGACCACTCAGGAGCTGCAGGAGTCAAGAGTCATGCATGGCAGCCGCCGCCTACCCGCCGTAGCTCCCCATCCAGGCGAGGATGGTGGGCTGCGCGTCTGCATCGATGTACCAGGGCTCAACCGAGCCGCCTCCCAAGAGCGCATCTGGCCCTCACGCGTGGGACGTTGCGAGGGTCCGCCCCACAGCTACGTTCGCATGCCTTTCGGCCTGCCGAATGCGGCCGCTGCTCGTCAGCGCCTGCTGAGGAGCATTCTGGAGGCTCAAGAGGTCAGGCGCTGCGCGGTCATGGCGGAGATGGAGATGGTCCTCGAGGGGCCGCCTGCGCCCCAGAGCCTCCCGAGGCTTCTAGGCCCAGGAGCTCGTGAGGATCGGCTTCCACACCGCGTGTCGTCCGCTACTTCAGCATTCCTTCATCTCCAACGTTATCAGGTGACATCATTCAAGTTCCATTTTCAGCTGGGAGCGCCCCCAGGGCTGCATCATTCCCAGGCTGCGTGGGTCCGTCCCTGCGGCGTGTATCTCTTTTGTTCATGTCTTTAGGTTACCTTGTTGGGGGCGCCCCTCGGGCTGCCTTATCCCTAAGCCGCTCGGGCCTGACCCAGCGGCGTGTATCCCTCTCGCACCTGTCTAACCTAATTCACCCTTCCATGCTTAACCTGCCTGACTTAATCGCCCACCAGATTGACACCGACCTTTGGAGCTGCTCTCCCTGGCACGACGCTTGTGCATGGGCCCGTCCCTGCAACGTCGATAAACCTGAGGGGCTGAGCTCTGGCCGCGGCAGCCCCGCAAGGCGCCACCTCACCAGGCCCTCAGTGCCCCCATCACTCCCCCAGAGCAACCAATGGCTGGCCGACAATTGTAATGGCAACACTCGTTTTCCTTGTTGTGAGTTTACAGGGTCTCTCTAAGGGATAGCGTCGGGCGAGGCCTTCTTGGTCTATCTTCCTCTATCACCCGTACGAGCCGCTTGCGCGTTAAAGGGGGGGCACCTGAGCATCGTGACTCATGGGCTCTTACTGGCTCTCCAGCCCTCACCTCCTGGCCTTGTCCACGACATCGCGACCTGGCATACCAGCGACAGCTGAGCTTGCTCGAGGGCCGGGACCCGAGGATGTAGAGCATGAAGGGGAGTGCGGGAGAGAGGGAAGAAGCTCTCGAGGACCTCACCAGGCAACTCCCCAGCTACTGACGCATGGGCCAGGAGCAGCGCCAAAAAATGGCTTCAAGCTCCTGAGATAAGTCACTCTTCGGAAATGCTAGCTAACGCAACACCAACTTTGCACCTAATGCGGCCCTATAGTGGCGACGTTACACTCCTTTCTCACTGAGCGGCGGCTGCTTGAGCGCGAAGGGGGACCTCCCGAGCATCACGCCTCGGGGGCTCTTACTAGACCTCGAGCCGCTCACCTCCTGACCTTGACCACGGCATCGTGACCTGGCATACCAGCGACGGCTGAAGCCTGCCTGGGGACCGGGACCTGTCGGCGCAGAGCACCAAGCCTCCGTGAGGTCAGAAAGGAGGGACCAAGCTGAGACAGGACAAGCATCTCACACTACTTCATGATGAGGATCATATTAACAAAAGAGACTACAGACACTTTACATGCCCCCACGGGGTGTTTTCTTGATTCCTCGCAGGGAACAAAAGATGTGAATCCTAAGAAGCCATAACTACAGGTACCACAGCGGCAGACGCCATCATTAACAGTGGGCCGCACGAGGCCGGTGCCAACCCCATCCAGCTTAGCCGCGCCGACCGCCGGGCGCACCGGCCCTGCTTCGCGCGGGGCACGAGCTCGGGGGCTCGTAGCTGTCGTCGCTCGTCTCCGGAGTCAGGAGAAGTTCGGGGGAGTCGCTGGACCCTCCGTCACGGCCGCTGGTACCAGAGGAGCTGCTGGGAAAGCGGGCGGCAGGCCTGGTCCTCGCCGCTCCAGAGCTTCGGCCGCTGTCTATGGGGCAGCACTCCAGCCGGCGTCCTTCCTCGTCGAAGACCTTGAAGAACATCAGGCAGGCGCAGTCGTATTACACGTGGATCATGAGGGCCCCTCCCGTTCGGCAGACCCTGGTGATCTCGCCCCATCCTCGGGTCATGAAGACCTTTCCAGGGGCGACGACCTCAACCTCCGCTTCGATCGCAGGAGTGCTGCAGTCGGCATGCTGCAACCAGAGCTCCCGAGGCCCCCTCGGCGGTATCTCGAAGGCGAAGCATGCAAGAAGGCAGATACAAGAGCTCGGAGGCATGGCGGCGTGAAGCACGAGCTCGCGAGATGAGTACGCAGCATGGACTCGAGGCGAGCAGCAGCGTTACCGTGATCCGTCGGCTTGCCGGCCTTGGCGGGCGTCGCTCAGCGCCCTCCTCTCCAGGGCCCTCGGTCTGGGCGTACAAGCGAAATCGGTATCCAGGAGGAGGCCGCTCGTACCAAGGCCTCGACGTCTCCCGCCAATCACCCTCATCGCGGTGGCAGGGGACCGGACGTTTCTTCGACGAGAGAGGGACGGGCCCCAATCGAGGGGCCTTCCCTTTCTTTTCGATTGAGAACCGGCGGATCGGCGCCATTGTTGACAAAGGAAGTGAAGAAGAAGAGGCGGAGCAGTGAAAGATGGACTGGAAGGGCTCGCGCCGTTCCGTACTTATAGCCGGAGGAGGCCAACCGTCGGCCTCCACGATCACAGGCAATCATGACTCATTTGTTGGGGAACGTTGCAGAAAATAAAAATTTTCTACGCTTCAACAAGATCAATCTTTGGAGTCATCTAGCAACGAGAGAGAGGAGTGCATCTACATACCCTTGTAGATCGCGAGCGAAAGCGTTCAAGAGAACGGGGTTGATGGAGTCGTACTCGTTGTGATCCAAATCAACGAAGATCCTAGTGCCGAACGGACGGCACCTCCGTGTTCAACACACGCACGGTTGGGGAAGACGTCTTGTCGGGGATATACACAAAGAGGAGAGCCGGTTTACGGCGACTCCCTCATGATGATAATGAGACCTAGCCTCAAACAGCATGTAGGGTTTTAACGGATGATGTTTCCCGGGGCCCGAAGCTGTCTAATCCTTGTCTTGTGTGTTGCGTCTCTCGATCGCGCTCAACCCCTCTCAAGCTACCACATAAATGCGTTGGCCTCGCGGCTAAGTCCTTACACTAGGACATCTGACGTGACAATTCCACGACAGTTGGCGCCCACCGTGGGGCTGCACACAGTGGTGTTGAGTTCTTGGAGGGAGCTCTTCAGGGATCAAGAAGTTCGCAAGGTGCCAGATGGAAAAGAGCCGGCGAAGGAGATTTACGTCATCAGCTTGCAGATTGAGACAAAGATTATAGGGTTACATGTTTAGCGTGAGATACACGCGCCGTGATAAACCGCCGACATGAGATAGTCTTTGGTGGAGCCGGAATATTCAATGTTTGTGATCAGAATTGTTGGTTTTGAAACTAGCAGCATGAGGGTTTGGCGTTTTATGCGTCGCCGAGGTAACATAATCCGTCGAGTCCGAATATGAGATCAGTTTTTTTTCGCCTACAGTGGCGTGTTGACAAGGCCGAGAGGAGTTTTGCGGTAGCTGTTGTATCCGTGTCGAGACAAATCCGTGTCAATCCGGCAGGAAGCGATCTGTCTGCGAGCTGGCAGGATTTTTAATACATATTTCGTGGCGGATCAAGAAGCACCCGTCACCAGTTACAACTCAAGTTCCCAGGCAATTGCAGTGCAAAAAATCATGAACCGGAAGTACTCATCCGTTGCGATCCTTTGTTGAGTCACCGGCGCTGACCGTCCTTATTTGGTGAACCGGTAGCGTCTCGAAACCGTTTACGCCATCAATCCGTGTGACTGCGGTTTGGCCCACCCCGGGAGTTTCCTTAAACGCCGTGGAGGCCCACACACCCTCGCTTTGGCGCCCTACTGCCTCAAATTGTTGTGCCTTGGCGCACCTCGTAACCTCGGTGGTAAACCTTGAGCAGAACCGGTAAATTCATGGTCTGAGATCAATTTTATGGTGCGAGTCATATGTAAATTCATGAGCAGAACATTGAGCAGAACCTTGAGCAAGTCATATGTTTCCAAACTGTTCGAGACAGTCAGGGTTTTTCGGACAGCCGTGACCCGTTCTGCTGCAAGACCATCACTTTTCATAAAAGTGAAGATTATCGCACGCAAAAGTCAAGCCCGATGGAGGTCCCAGCCGGTGTGTGCTTCAGAGATCAAAGTCAACCAAAAATCGCTCTGACCGCGCCGGATCGGTTTACCTTGGTTTCAAGTTGCTGTTTCTACCACGAGTCACCGTCGCCGTGGCCTCAACATGCCATCGCGCTTTGCCTCGGCTCCCTGCGGTTTTCACGGACCGTCGGCGGCTAAACCGCCGATCTTTGCAAAAGTCGCCCGCGGCGTCGTGGCCATTGCTGCTGAAAGCCGTCTCTTTACAAGCCGTCGGCCGGCGCTCGGCTACAGGCGCGCTCAACCTCAGGTGTTCTATCTTCTATCTCTGTGTTAGGCTGCTATTGCCACATTACCAAGTTGCCACTAATCCGCCTTTGTCATGATTCGAAGCCTCAGAAGCCGGCCTGTACCACTGCTGAATCGCCGCCCCGGGGAGTTTCCTTAAACCGCCCCGTTTCACCTTTGCCTGATGCATTTGTTTCTCCGCCGGTTCACCATGGATCTGAGCCGTCGTCGCCCTTCTTTGTGGCAATCACTGCACCTCTTCATCCATCTTGAACCGCGGGTGCCTCTCCAACCCGTCGCTGGTCCAGCCGCACTTCGCCTCCTCTGGGTTGTCATCATTGACCCGCAGCCGCTGCTCTAATCCGCCGTGCCTGCCGGCGCCCGTGCCCGCGGAATCAGCCGCAGCCGCGCCTCTCCAAACCCGCCGCGAGTCGTGAGTCGCCTGCAGCCCCGATTCGGCCTCGCCGAGCTACGAGCCTCCGCCGACGCGCCCTCCGCTGTGTTCGCCTTCACCGGCGCGGCTTTGGGTCGCCGCCTTCGCCGAGTTGCCACCTCCACCTCCCGCTGACCCGGGCCGGTTCTTGCCTGCTCGTCGCCTCCGCCGTCTGCCTTGCAACGGCGCTGCGCCGGCCTCCTGCGTCGGCCACCATCATCGCCAATATGCCTCTGCCTCAAGCCTCTCCACTGGACTCTACTGCAAGACAGTGGTGACCGGCTCCGACCGTCAAACACCACCTGGCCAGAGTCCCCGTAAACCAGGTTGCCGTTGCCATGCCCCCAAATTGCAGCTCCAGGATGTCGTCGCCACCTGCCAGTTTTCTTACACTGAGTTGCCGCTTCAAACCGCCCGCCCCTGCCTCCGCTTTGGCTGGCCCTTCAAGTCGCCATTTTGCATCAAGGCCGGCCCTATAATCCCTTGCTGTACGCCACCGCCGCCAACACGCGCAGAACCGCTGCTGCCGCGACCCGCCGAACTCCATCATTGCTGATTGCGAGGCCTTGCCACAGTCTGCCGTACTGGCCTTTCGCTTCTGCGCCGGTTTCTGCCTCTGCACTGGCCGTGGGCCCGTTGCAGGAGCGCCGGCCTTTCGAGCTACTTTCATCGCCAGCCCTCACTAGAATCCCGTGTTGTCTCGTCGCGCCTCTATTAAGCCGCCTGTTTCCGTTTCTGCTACATCGTTCAACCGGCCTCCTGGTTGTCATCGCCGCTTCGCGAGTACCCTGGCTGTTTCAGCTGCTGTTTTGGACTGGGTCGCTCCTGTGGCCACGACTAAACCATCTCGGTTCCCGCCACGAGTCACGAGTATCATCGCCCGTTGCTGCCTTGAGCCTGCCCGCTTTTGCCGCTACGGCCTAGTCATGCTGCGGCCAAACAAATGAGCCCCTAATGGATAGCTGTGCAAGTCCGAGGTGATCAAGACAGCTAAATACACGTCACGAGCGTCATCTATTGGTACAGCCCCGTGAAGTATCCGGATTGATCTCGCACATGCACAGGAGTCAAAGGTCCAATCTTGATTAATGCAAAGCTTGACAGATTCACTAGCTCCTGCGCAGGGGGACATCAACTAGTACATCCACACATCAATTATTCCTTTGGTGGAAAAAGCAGGCTTCCGTCCAGCCCCATAAGTCATGGCTGTAGGAACGCGACTAATGGGACATTTAGTCATGATTACGAGGTAAACCGCGACCAAAGGCCTGGGCCAGGCGCTCGGTGGCCAGCTGGTGCACGTGAGGGGCTTTAGTCGCGGTTGGCGGGACAACCGTGACTAAAGGCCTTTGGGCACCTTTTTAGTCACGGTTTGCGAGGCCAACCGCAACTAAAGCCCTCCCCTATATATACCCATCCAGCAGCCAACACTTAGCCATTTGGAGCCATTCTCTTCACAAGTGGGTGTAGGTTTGCTTTTGGTTCCTCTTATGCACATAAGGTGTTTGATGAAATGCCCCAAGAGCATGAAACAAACATGACATGAAGTGTTGGAGCCACACTCTTCGATCATGGTTAGCAACTTGATGAACCTTTGATGTGTCAATATGCATGTGTGTAGTTCATTGTTTAATTTATATTGTTTGTAGCTAGTTAGTTTAACAAATGCATGATGGTTAATTATATATTTTATATTATAATAATGCAGATGAATCGGCAATGGATGTACGGTAACCGACTCTCCGGCGAGTTCACTACGGGTTTGAAAGATTTCCTCGTAGTGGCTAATGCGAACAAGCGGGGGGTTTTGTTATCTGTCCATGTGTTATCTGTAAGAATGAGAAGGGTTACTCTTCCTCAAGAGTTGTTCACATGCATCTGCTTGAAGGGTTTCATGCCAAGCTATAATTGTTGGACCAAGCATGGAGAAAGAGGGGTTATAATGGAAGAAGATGAAGAAGGGGATGATTTCATCGATGAAAGCTATCTTGCTCATTTCGGTGATACTTTCATGGAGGATGCTGAAGGTGAAGGGGAAGGTGAAGAAGACGCACGTGATGATCCCGTGGATGATCTTGGTCGGACCATTGCTGATGCACGGAGACGCTGAAACCGAAAAGGAGAGGGAGAATTTGGATCGCATGTTAGAGGATCACAGAAAGGCGTTGTACCCGGATGCGATGATGGTGCGAAAAGCTGGGCTGCACCGGATTTGCTGAAATGGAAGGCGAGGCAGGTGTAGCTGACTTCGGCATTTGAAAACTTGCTGAAAATGTTGAAGAATATGTTTCCAAAGGATAACGAGTTGCCCTTGATGCGTCTGAAGCAAAGAAGGTTATGCGCCCTCTAGGTTTAGAGGTTACGAAGATACATGCATGCATCAACGATTGCATCCTCTACCGCGTGAATACGAGAATTTGAATGAATGCCGGTATGCACTGCATTGCGTTATAAGATCGAGAGGCGATGACCTGGTGATGATGTTGAGGGCGAAACCCAGGAAGAGGGTTCCGCCAAGGTGATGTGGTATGCTCCTATAATACCACGGTTGAAACGTCTGTTCAGGAACAAAGAGCATGCCAAGTTGTTGCGATGGCACAAAGAGGACCGTAAGTCGGACGGGGAGTTGAGACACACCGCAGATGGAACGCATAATGGAGAAAGATCGACAGATGGTTCAAAGATTTTGCGGTGACATAAGGAACATAAGATTTGCTCTAAGCACGGATGGCTTGAATCCTTTTGGCGAGCAGAGCTCCAGCCATAGCACCTGGCCCGTGACTATATGCATCTACAACCTTCCTCCTTGGTTGTGCATGAAGCGGAAGTTCATTATGATGACAGTGCTCATCCAAGGTCCGAAGCAACCCTGCAACGACATCGATGTGTACCTAATGCAATTAGTTGATGACCTTTTACAGCTGTGGTGTGGTGTCCCTGAGTGGGATGAGCACAAACAAGAGGAATTTGACCTCTGACGTTGCTTTTTCGTAACCATCAATGATTGTCCTGCTCTTAGTAACCTTTCGGGACTGTCAAATAAGGGATACAATGCATGCACGCACTGCTTACATGAGACTGAAAGTGTACATTTGCCAAATTGTAAGAAGAACGTGTACCTTGGGCATCGTCGATTTCTTCCGAAAATTCATTCGAAGAAAGAAAGGCAAGCATTACAACGGCAAGGCAGATCACCGGCGAAGCCTGCGAACGACCTTGGTGCTGAGGTATTTGATATGGTCAAGGAGTTGAAAGTCATCTTTGGAAAGGGTCTGGCGGAAAATCAGTTCCGAAGGGAGCTGACGGGCACGCAGCCATGTGGAAGAAGAAATCTATATTCTGGGAGCTAGAATATTGGAAAGTCCTAGATGTCCGCTATGCAATCGACGTGATGCACGTTACGAAGAATATTTGCGTGAACCTCCTAAGCTTCTTGGGCGTGTATGGGAAGACAAATGATACAAAGGAAGCACGGCAGGACCAGCAACGTTTGAAAGACCCTGATGACCGGCATCCGGAATGGTTTCAAGGTCGTGCCAGCTACGCTCTGACCAAAGAAGAGAAGGTCATCTTTTTTGAATGCCTGAGCAGTATGAAGGTTCCGTCTGGATTCTCGTCCAATATAAAGGGAATAATAAACATGGCGGAGAAAAAGTTCCAAAACCTGAAGTCTCACGACTGCCACGTGATTATGACGCAATTGCTTCCGATTGCTTTGAGGGAGCTCCTGCCGGAAAATGTTCGAGTAGCCATTGTGAAGCTATGTGCATTCCTCAATGCAATCTCTCAGAAGGTAATCAATCCAGAAGTTCTACCACGGTTACTGAGCGATGTGATCCAATGTCTTGTCGGTTTCGAGTTGGTGTTCCCGCCATCCTTCTTCAATATTATGACGCACCTCCTGGTTCACCTAGTCGAAGAGATTTTCGTTCTCGGTCCTGTATTTCTACACAATATGTTCCCTTCGAGAGGTTCATGGGAGTATTAAAGAAATATGTTACGTAACCGTGCTAGGCGAGAAGGAAGCATCGCCAAGGGCTATGGAAATGAGGAGGTAATTGAGTTTTGTGTTGACTTTGTTCCTGACCTTAAGCCGATTGGTCTTCCTCGATCGCGGCACGAGGGGAGACTAAGTGGAAAAGGCACGATCGGAATGAAATCAACGATATGTATGGACGGCCATTCTCCGATTGAAGCACACCACCTTTATCTTGACCAATTCCAGCTTGGTGGCTCCGTACTTTGAGAAACACAAGAATATTTTACGTTCGACAACCCGGGAAGCCTGAATCCTGGATTAGGAAGGCCCACATGGAGACTTTCGGCAGTTGGTTGAGAAAACATTTAATGAATGACAATGATGTTGTAGATCAGCTGTACATGTTGGCCAAGACACCATCTTCGACTATAACGACTTTCCAAAGGTGCGAGATAAATGGGAATACATTTTACACGATCGCCCAAGATAAAAAGAGCACCAACCAAAACAGTGGTGTCCGCTTTGATGCAGCAACCGAGAATGGGCAAGAGGTCACATATTATGGTTACATAGAGGAGATATGGGAACTTGACTATGGACCCTCCTTTAAGGTCCCTTTGTTCCGGTGCAAATGGTTCAAGCTAACAGGAGGTGGGGTAAAGGTGGACCAGCAATACGGAATGACAATGGTGGATTTCAACAATCTTGGTTACCTTGACGAACCATTCGTCCCTAGCGAAAGATGTCGCTCAGGTTTTCTATGTGAAGGAAATGAGTAGCAAACCGAGGAAGCGGAAAGATAAGAAAAGCGATCAGTACATCATGCGATGATCCAAAGCGCCACATTGTTCTTTCAGGGAAAAGAAACATCGTGGGAGTGGAGGACAAGATGACATGTCGAAGATTATAATATGTTTGCTGAAATTCCGCCCTTCAAAGTGAACACCGACCCAAGCATTAAGTTAAATGATGAGGATGCTCCATGGATACGGCACAATCGTAAGCAAGCAGGGACACAAGGGAAGAAATGATGTGTAATAATTTATTGTACCAAACTTTGTTGAATGGATCATGTGAATTATATTACCCGTGATGTGTTTGGTGTCCATTTTGAATGATTCGAGATACCACCGATGATACATGAAATTTGGAGTGATTTAGTCATACTCCTGCCTAGGCGTATAATATGCATACTGTAGTCTTCATAGCTTGCCGTCGTCGTTGTCTTTGGTAGTCAAGGGTAGTTCGAGGCGCAAAGCTCCTCCACCTGCTGGTAGGTTAGAGTGGGTGCGGTGGAAGCCATGAGAGAGTGATGAGAGATTGTAGAGATGTGATAATGCTGGCCAAGCCGGGCTACATATATGTAGTGAGAAACTAATGGCACTAACAGAAAAAGTGTTTTCAAATTTGAAAACTAATGGCACTAACAGAAAGTTTATAATTTTTCTAAAACTAAAAGCAAAAAGAATTAAAAAATAAAGCAAAAACAACAAAAATAAATAATAATGCAGAAAACTAAAATAGCAACAATAAGTATTTTGTTGTAAGTAGAAACAAAATAAAATAAATAAAGCAACAAAGAAAACAAAAAAGTGTTTTCAAATTTGAAAACTAATGGCACTAACAGAACGTTTATAATTTTTCTAAAACTAACCGCAAAAAGAATTAAAAAATAAAGCAAAACACAACAAAAAATAAATAATAATGCAGAAAACTAAAATAGCAACAATAAGTATTTTGTTGTAAGTAGAAACAAAATAAAATAAATAAAGCAACAAAGAAAACAAAAAAAGAGTTTTCAAATTTGAAAACTAATGGCACTAACAGAAAATTTATAATTTTACTAAAACTAAAAGCAAAAAGAATTAAAAAATAAAGAAAAAACAACAAAAAATAATTAATAATGCAGAAAACAAAACAAAAAACTGGAAAAAAATAGTGCCGCCATCTGGACCCCCACGGCTGAATACGACTAGAAACCCTACATGGGCCAGGATTCAGCCCGCAGGAGGCCAAGTAGGCCCACAGGCACATAGCTAGTGACAGATTAGGTCCGAAAGCCTGCAGTTGAGAGGAGCTCGAGAGGGTGGGCGCAGCAGCGCTTATAAACCACTCTCGAGCTCTCTCAACTAGCGAGGTGGGACTAAACTTTCGGGCGCGGGGCAGCACAAGGCCTTTAGTCGCGGTTGGGCAGGAGGCCCGCGACTAAAGGTACCCTTTAGTCGCGGGCCGCCAGCCCCACCCCCACGAAAGGGGGGGCGGGATCGCAAAAAACCGCAAAACCCCTTTAGTCGCGGTTGGGCGACCCGCGACTAAAGGGTACCTTTAGTCGCGGGCCTCGTCATAACCCGCGACTAAAGAGAACTATAATACAAGCCCTCGACGCCGCCGTTTCTCGCTGTTCGTCTAGTCAGCGCCCTCGGCGCCGCCCGCCGTCGCCCGTCGCCCTCGGCGCCCGCCGTCGCCCTCGCCCTCGGCGCCGCCCGCCGTCGCCCCTCGCCCACCAGCAGCGCGCCCAGCCCGGCCTCGGTCTTGCTCGCTGGACTGCCTCACCTCGCCTCTCGCCCCCTCCCGACGGCGCCCGGCACCTCCTCGATCCGTCTTTGGAACGAGCATGACCCGTGGCGCTCCCGTCGCGGCGCCCGTTCAGTGCCGCCACCGCATTGCGGCTCACGCCCTCGACGCCCGGCCTGCGTCACCGTCGCCTCTCCGCCTCTCCTCGACACCGCGGCGCCCGAGGCCGATGCCGCCCCATCGCCTTCGCCGTCACCCCGCCGCTCGTCGGGCCTCGCCCGTTCAGCCCGGCCCGGCCTGCTGGCCTTCGCTCGGGCTGAACCTACGACCAGGCCTGCCGCGCCCTTGCGCCCGTTAACCCACGTGGCCTCCTAGGCCACTTACGATGGGCCCCTGTTAAAAAGAAGAACAAAAAGAAATATGTATAAATAAAAATTAAAAATGATAATAATTAAAAGTAATTAATGCTGATGTCATAACCCTGTTTTCCTTTTATTTAAATCTGTTAATTCCAAATAACTGTTTAAAACTTTGAAAAATCATATTAAATAAACCGTAGGTCGGATCAAAAAACTTTATACATGAAAGTTGCTCAACGACGAGACGAACCGAATACGCTACCCACATACATGTCAGGATGCCTCTAACTATCTGAACATGGAATTCTCCCCTCCGGTCTTCTATCCGACACAGGTCCGAACCGGAAAACATTCGGTTGAATCCCCTTCACCTTTATCGTGTAGCCATATGTTAGGTCACTCCGGCACATCATATTGCCCCTCTTCTCTCCGGTAGACCCGAGACCGATGCCGCCTGTGATCGACTACGTCCGACAACGACCCGCTCCTTGCCGAGCAACCAGGCAAGCCCCTTTGACCATCCCGATATCGCCCATTCCGTGAAGACGAGGTTGTCTGATGTCCTCGCCTCCCTCTCCGAGTGTGATGTCATCGCCTCCCTCTCCGTGACGCTGTCGACTGCCGCCCCGTCTCGCGCTCTACCGCCACACCCTCTCCCACCCTTCTCGCCTCCTTTTGCCACCGCCCTTCGCCACCGCCACCGCCACCGCCCCTTCTTCACTTAATTAATTTGTTTTTACTACATGTTTTCAGGACTGACATAATGGCGGACGATAGAGCTGACCGATTATGGACAACTATGATCCGGACGGTGAAGCACATATGTTCGGCATCATAAACGGCGATATTCAATATGTGCCGACCGGAGAAGAAGAAGATGATATCTCTTCTTATCTGAACCTTGACGGTGAAGATGAAGGGCGCCGTCAAGAAGAAGATGTCAAGAAAGCGTCGATAAACAGCGATCTTCAAATGGAAGTAGCAACCACCTCCGCGCCGAGGTATATATATACATTGAGCCTCTGGTGATACAAACTAACTGATTTGAATAAATATGTGTGTACTAACGCGACTCTCTTTTCTTATTTTAGCCCTCGGCGGATCGTCGAAACAATCGAGTACGTCGTCAAAGCGTGGGCGCAACCAAGACGATGAAACAAGGAGAAACATGCACCATCGAGGTTGTCGACAAGGCAACCGCAGGTCAGCTGGAGCCCCGCAAGAACGCCACCAAGTTTGTCAGCCAATGCGGAGCCATTGTTAGAGACAACGTCTCGATCACCGTCCAGGAGTGGAATGAGCCAAAGAAGGCACGAATTGATGGTTTCACTTTTGTCGATAAGAGAACAAAAAAGATTGCTTCAAGAAGCTTATGGAACATTTCGTTCTACCTCCGAATACAACAAATTCGATGAGGAGGGTAACAAGATTGAGGAAAACAAGGAGAGGAGGAGGCTAGTCAAACAGTTCGCTCTTCATAAGATGGCCGACGCATTCCGGAAATTCAAGCAAAATCTAGCCCGTGACTTTGTCAAGCAGAACAAGACTCCGGATTTCAAAGGACAATATGAGAAACTGAAACATGATTGGCCAGAATTTGTGAAGCAAAAGAAATCGGAGCAGTTCATTGAAATATCGAAAAAAATAAGGAAAATGCGGCTAAGAAGGAGTACAATCATGTTATGGGGCCAGGAGGGTATCGCATTTTGGTGCCTAGGTTGGAGAAGATGGAGAACGAGATGAGGGCGCGAGGAATCCGTCCAGTGCGGAGGATGGGACCCAAGGGCCAAAAGCTGGTGGTACGGGCATGGGGGAACGCTGAACCCGGAGGCAGGGGAGTGTGTTTACCGGGGCAAATTAATTAAACCCACCCAAGCCCTTATTGACGCAATGAAGGATGCTCAACAGGGGAAGATCAAGTTCAACAGAGAGAACGACGCAATGACAAAAGCCCTCGGGAATCCTGAACACGGAGGACGTGTCACGAGGCATGGGGCACATTCCATGGAAAATAGGGTTCCCCAGACGATGACCCGTCTGATTCTGAAGCCGTAAGAGAAAGATGGATCGGGAATCAGATGTTGTGGCGCGGTTGGCATCGGAAATGGATGTGATGAAGAAAACCATGAGTGTACTAGTAGCGAAAGAGATGCAGCTCGGTGCAGCATGAAGATCATCCAGCGGATCTCGGAAGCCAGCAGCGAGAAGCAGCGTGGCTTCCACGGAGGCCCCACCGGCTGGTGCAGATGCACCGACGATCGAAATTACTGCACCGGAGCCTCCGGTGGTCGAATTACTGCTGCACCGGAGCCTCCGGTGGTGAAATTACTGCACGGAGCCTCCTCGCTACCCGTGGGCGATATAAAGGAGATGAAAGAATGTCATCTGTATTATCCTATCGGGAACATGTCCATGAAGGTAGCCATCGGCAGTGCTTTACCATGTTTACGGAGCACTCCACCACAACAACCCCATTCAAGATGGCTATGCTCGTGTCACGGTGGAGGACATAGTCCAAGGGTTTGAGGACACGGAGATTGACATTGCTACACAGAAGGGGAGAAAAGACTTGGAGATGTCAAGCGCCATTTCATTCTATGGCAAAAGAAGTTTATCAAGTTTCGAGGCGGCGCCAAGGACAACAAGTCCACCCTCTACGGTGGTGGTGGTGGCGGTGGCGGTGGTGGTGGTGGTGGTGGTGGTGGTGGCGGTTCACCTACACCTCCGTCCACGTCGGCCGACGCCGCCCCCCCACAACGTCCGGCGGGTGATCGATCGCCGCCCCAGTCCTCGTCCGTGGTGATCGACGCCGCCCCAATCCACCTCCGACAAAGAAGCGAAGCAGTCTGGATTATTAACCCGGACCCTTATGTACCTAAGACCACAAAGGTACCGGAGCCATCATCAAGCCTCTCCCCACAAGGCCTTGGGAGCGTAGTGCCGAGGAAGTCGACGCGACGCAGCTGCTCATTATGAGAAATGGAAGGCGGACTGCAAGAAGAAAAGAGAGCCCGAGCCCAAGCCAGTATATTCTGATGAGCAAAAGAAGTGGGCTAAGTCATTTTTGAGCACACCGTCCCAAGCCGCGAAGAACCTGCCTGACGACTATGCACATGAACTTCGCAGGCAGGCACTCATGTTCAAGGAGAACAAAGAGCGGGAGAAGGCCGAAAGTAAAAAAAGCGGGAAACAAGTTGCCCAGCTCGGGGAACAAAGTAAACAATCGATTGCCCGCTTATAGTGGAAGCCCGGATGCCCCGAGATCATACAAGCTGCGACGGCACATGGATTGACTGTAACGAGTGCGAGAGAACAAGCGGCCAACTTAGGTATTACTCTTCGTGAACTGTTAGGCCTTGATGAGGCGCCAGTGAAGGAGGTAGTAATTACATATGTCAAGAATGGGCCTCTCGTCCGAGCCTCAAGCGGAAAATGATCTACTGACCAAATGAAAGGTCTGCTAAATTGGTACAAGGGTTACATAAAAAATAAAAACGCCAAAGAATATATTTATGCGGAAGTTAGACATGAGCATCACTTCAAACATTACTATGTACAAATTGCACCGAGTGAATTGTTCCAGCTTTTCAATCTGCGCGAGCTCGACAAATCTATCATCAGTTGCTACGTTACGTAAGTGATTTATTAATTTCTACCCCATCTCGTTCATATTGCCTGCACTATATATATGTCCTAACTATATTGTTGTGTCCGCTATTATACATGCGAGAATGAAGATTAAGGAATGCAGAGTAAGGAACATCCATGATGTTGGGTTCATTGACCCACAGATCGTTAATGGACATGTGTTGGAGCGTTACCCGCCCGACGTGGAGGCAGACTGTGGCGATTTCTTACAAAGCAGGAACTCAAAAGTGATATTCTATTTCCTTACCATTTTGGGTGAGTGTTTCTGTCTTGAGCACATTAATTCTCTTTTGTTTACTCCATGCATGGTATGTGGCGGCTAATCGATGAGTTATGCATGACGTCTTGTGCATGTATCGTGTCCATGAGTTCCTTTGGATTCTGCTAGTAATTAAAGTTAACACCTCGTAATGTCTCGTCCCACGACTCTACGAATATGGATCCAAAGCTTTGGGCCGACATGAGAAGAATGCTGCAGAAGTAATTATTTTCATTCATTTGCGCTCTATATCGATCGGCCTATTTCGTTCATTTCCTAATATCAAGTAACTAATAACTCTCTTGTTCACTTAATTTTCTTTGCCTCGTAGGGTTTGGAGACGGTTCGTAGATACAAAGGTCGGTGAATTCAAAAAGAGCTAGAATTCAAAATGTTAAAGCCTAAGAATGCTGGGGATATTCAGCCACCGGAGACCAATCTATGTGGATACTATATGCGTGAGAGGATCCGGAGATACACCTCTGAGCGGGCCGTTCGAGTGATACCAATGCTCGGAGGAATAACCTCCGGCTGATGCTTAGTCTAGAAGCTCGCTTCCGACCACTTCAAGAGGAACTAGCTGGATGGTTCAGCAGGAAGTCCTCCATCCTAAAGGAGAACACTATTACGAGGACGTAGAACTTTATATGGATTAAATCATGTATGGAAACTTGTTCAAAATTGTATATGGTCATCCGATGATATTGAATATATATTGTATATTCCTCTTGAATTCTTTTGGTTCTAATTTCAAATTTATTTGAGATTGTACATTCATATGCATGTATGTAGTACCGTAGAATATATGAAACTCCTTCAAAATTAAAATAAAGCACAAAAGAAATAAAACAATACAAATTAAACAGAAAACAGGTTTAGGGGGGGGGGTGGCTAAAACCCTAAACCTGTGGCGGCCTTTAGTCGCGGTTGGCGGAAAGAACCGCGACTAAAGGTCCTCCGCTTGACGGCCGCCTGGCGCCCCCGTGGACGGGCCTTTAGTCGCGGTTCTTAAGCAGCCGCGACTAAAGGTGGGGGGCTTTAGTCGCGCTTATTTGGTCGCGGTTGCGCAACCGCGACTAATGGCAGTTGCGAACCGCGACCAAAGGCCTTTTTTCCACCAGTGATTGTGCTGCGTGCCAAGACAAAATTGCTGCTATCAATACATCAAAACATGGGTCCAATCTACTGCATATTACGTGGGCATGAAAGACACAAGCTCCAATCTGCCGGAGTCGACCGATTCACCTGCTTCTGCTGACGGGTCGCTTTGACCGGGTCCCATGACTGACACCTGCAGCAAACCGCCAACTAAAGATCAAGCTGTCGTTTGGACGAATCAGGTGCTATTTATATTATTTATTTTTAAGTACGTATTATTTCATCCAAACAAACTTACTTTGCCCTGCTGTAATTTATATGCAGGACTATTATTCACTACAAAACTGGTTTACATCGCGGATTGATAATATCCTGCCTGGGGATAATCCGGGACATATCACATGATGAATGGACGCGCACAAGCCACTGCCCGTACGGCCCGATCTACATCAACTAGCCGGGACTGCGCCAGCGATTAACTCGCTCGTCCGCGCCGGTTTACGTCGCCGCGGCCGACTCGGCTGTCATTAATTTCAGCTTTACCATGGTGATCATCAACTCCACGGTGAATAACCCCTGGCATGATATATCAGGTGAAATCCATCCAATATATTTTATATTGTATATTGCCTTCTTTAAAAGAGCAATTACTTTGGCCTGTTAAGTTGTCTAATGCAGGACCCTAAACTGCCATATTGGTGCAAATTTAAAGGCCGTCAGAAAATTTCCGGCTTAAAAGAGGGATTCGGTTTAAAATCCGGCTCAAGGGGAAGATATCTCCCACAAAGCTTTGAAGCTCTCAAATCCGGTTCAAAATCCGGTTCAAGAAGGATTTATCTCTTGCAAAAAGTTAAAGGGTGCCAAAGAGGACCTACTGCCATGATGCGCGGTTCAAACATGGGTATCATGCCTTATTGGCTTATCATATTATTGATCACTTGGGGGCTTGGTCATGTCTGAACCATAGTCACACCTCTTGATCGGCGCAATGCCACAGCATCACTTGGGGGCTTTGGTCATGTCCGAACCATAGCAACGCCATTTGGTAGGCGAAAAGCCACAACATCACTTGGGGACTTGGTCATGTCTGAACCATAGTCACGCCTCTTGATCGGCCTAGTGCCACAGCATCACTTGGGGGCTTTGGTCGAACCCGAACCACCGCTACACCTCTTGATCGATGTAATGCCAACGCATCATTTGGGGACATAGCTGACTTGAACCATAGCTACGCCTTTTTGGGGGCATGGTCTTGTCCGACCATGGTAATACCACTTGATCGGCTCAAAGCCTCATTTGCAATGGTTTTATCTTTACCTTTGCTTCTGTTTTTCTTTTGATAAAATATTTTTACTGTTGCGTTTTCACCCAACATTATTAAATCCGGTTCAAGCTATCGATTCTGATTGACGGAACACGATTAAATCATAATCCGGAGACTATCAGCCCGGTCTGGTTTCGACTATAAGTCGCCAAAGATATACTTGGATTGCGCCAATGAATCATGCGCTCATAAATCATTGGATTATATTATTCAAATCTTCAAATAGCCAACATGGTTGGATTTCTATTATAGTTATCGGTAATTATTATGGTTATGGTTTTCAAAGTCGCTTTAGCGCAATGGCTATCATATTGTCAATAGGATATGATTTATTCTACAATTGATGGCATAGTCCCGAGTTGCTACAGGCTTACAACCCGGCACTTGGGGGCTACATTATTTAAGTTGAGATTACATCAAATATGCAAGTCTCATGTCGCTGCAAGCATGCACCATGATACTTGGGGGTAATGCAAAGTCATTTTTTGTTCATATTATTGAAGACCCGACTCATCACATTATAATGAGCCGGCCCTTGGGTGCTACCAATTGCTCCTATAAACAATTCAAGATACAAAGCTTTTTATCCATTATATTGAAGGATACATTTCTCAGTTGGTAAAGAACAAGGCTCTTAACCTTGTGGACGTGGATTCAAGCCCCATGATGGGGGTTATATCATATGATGTTATTTTCATTGAAGTATATATCAAGTCCGAGTTGCTGCAAGCATGACAACCCGGCACTTGGGGGCTACATATGTGGAATACTCAATTCTGACTAGTGATTGAGATGAACAACCTGGATTACTTCAAGATTGTGATATTTATATGGAAGCAAGTCTTAAGATATTGCTATGCTACCTTCTTAAGACATAGGGGCTATAAGTGATAGGTATATAAGAGGTATATTTTCAAGCTGGATGTTAACTACAAGTATGACCCGGTGCTATCAATATTTATAAACCGGTGATCTTGGTAATGATAAACCGGCAAGTTCTACGTCCTTAAACCGGCTGAAGATCAGATGAGTATTTCAAGGATCAATATTGTTTTTAAGCATTGGGAGCTGAGTTAAAGGAGTTATTCTTCACAATATTTCTCTGTGACAAACCAATGTCAGCAAATTAATTATGAAGCTGGCCTATTGACCCGGATTTTTGGAAGGAAATGACAAGGATTTAAAGAGGATCAGGATTAGTTTAACATGGATAAATCCAAATTAAACTAGGGGCTAATGTCGGGGATATACCCCGCGGTATGACCAGGCCGGAGTTGTAAACCGGCTGGGACTTGGTAAACCGGCGGATGTTAAACCGGCGGACAGTTAAGACAGACAATTAAGACAGATGGCTATGACAGACGGTAAACCGGCAGGAGTTAAGTTAGAAAATGTTAAACCGGCGGACAATGTTAAACCGGCAGACAAATGTTAAACCGACGGACAATGTTAAACCGACAGAGAATGTTAAACCGACAGACAATGTTAAACCGGCAGATAATGTTAAACCGGCAAACAGTGATAACTGGGTTGCCAGGGGTTATGAAGCCCAAGACGTTATGAAGCCCAAGATGTTAAGAAGCCCATGGCGATAAGTTAGAATAGTTAAGTCTTAAGGCCGAGTTGGACTCTACATGTAACCCGCCACTTCAACATATATAAGGAGGGGTAGGGCTCCCCAAAGAGGGGACAAGTTACAAGCAAGAAGAAACAATCTTAGGGCTAGACACAAAGAGGAGAGCCAGTTTACGGCGACTCCCTCATGATGATAATGAGACCTAGGCTCAAACAGCATGTAGGGTTTTTACCGGATGATGTTTCCCGGGGCCCGAAGCTGTCTAAATCCTCGTCTTGTGTGTTGCGTCTCTCGATCGCGCTCAACCCCTCTCAAGCTACCACATAGATGCGTTGGCCTCGCGACTAAGTCCTTACACTAGGACATCTGACGTGACAATTCCACGACACGTCTCCTCCTTCTTGATCCAGCAAGGGGGAAGGAGAGGTTGATGGAGATCCATCAGCATGACAGCGTGGTGGTGGAAGTAGCGGGGAAACTCGGCAGGGCTTCGCCAAGCTCAGCGAGAGGGAGAGGTGTTGCGGGGGGAGAGGGAGGCGCCAGGGACTAGGGTGCGCAGCCCTCCCTCCCCCCTCTTTATATAGGCGCCCTGGGGGGGCCCTAGAGATCCAATCTCAAGGGGGGGGGGCGAAGGGGGCACTTGCACCCCAAGTCAGGTGGGCGCCCCCCGCCCCTAGGGTTTCCAACCCTAGGCGTAGGGGGAGGCCCAAGGGGGGTGCACCAGCCCACCAGGGGCTGGTTCCCTTCCCACTTCAGCCCATGGGGCCCTCCGGGATAGGTGGCCCCGGTGGCCCCCGGGACCATTCCGGTGGTCCCGGTACAATACATGTGACCCCCGAAACTTTCCCGGTGGCCGAAACTGGACTTCCTATATCGATTCTTCACCTCTGGACCATTTAGGAACTCCACGTGACGTCCGGGATCTCATCCGGGACTCCGAACAACTTTCGGGTTACCGCATACTAATATCCCTTCAACCCTAGCGTCACCGAACCTTAAGTGTGTAGACCCTACGGGTTCGGGAATGACGCAGACATGACCGAGACAGTTCTCCGGCCAATAACCAACAGCGGGATCTGGATACCCATGTTGGCTCCCACATGTTCCACGATGATCTCATCGAATGAACCATGATGTAGAGGATTCAAGTAATCCCGTATACAATTCCCTTTGTCAATCGGTACGTTACATGCCCGAGATTCGATCGTCAGTATCCCAATACCTCGTTCAATCTTGTTACCGGCAAGTCACTTTACTCGTACCGTAATGCATGATCCCGTGACCAACCACTTGGTCACATTGAGCTCATTATGATGATGCAGTACCGAGTGGGCCCAGAGATACCTCTCCGTCATACGGAGTGACAAATCCCAGTCCCGATCTGTGTCAACCCAACAGATACTTTCGGGGATACCTGTAGTATACCTTTATGGTCACCCAGTTACGTTGTGATGTTTGGTACACCCAAAGCACTCCTACAGTATCCGGGAGTTACACGATCTCATGGTCTAAGGAAAAGATACTTGACATTGTAAAAGCTCTAGCAAACGAACTACACGATCTTGTGCTATGCTTAGGATTCGGTCTTGTCCATCACATCATTCTCCTAATGATGTGATCCCGTTATCAATGACATCCAATGTCCATAGTTAGGAAACCATGACTATCTGTTGATCAATGAGCTAGTCAACTAGAGGCTCACTAGGGACATGTTGTGGTCTATGTATTCACACATGTATTACGATTTCCGAATAACACAATTATAGCATGAATAATAGACAATTATCATGAACAAGGAAATATTATAATAATCATTTTACTATTGCCTCTAGGGCATATTTCCAACAGTGTCCCACTTGCACTAGAGTCAATAATCTAGTTACATTATGACGAATCGAACACCGATAGAGTTCTGGTGTTGATCATGTTTTGCTCGCGGAAGTGGTTTAGTCAACGGATCTGCGACATTCAGATCCGTATGCACTTTGGAAATATCTATATCTCCATCTTGAACATTTTCAAGAATGGAGTTGAAGCGACGCTTGATGTGCCTGGTCTTCTTGTGAAACCTGGGCTCCTTGGCAAGGGCAATAGCTCCAGTGTTGTCACGGAAGAGAGTGATCGGCCCCGACGCATTGGGTATGACTCCTAGGTTGGTGATGAACTCCTTCATCCATATTGCTTCATGCGCTGCCTCCGAGGCTGCTATGTACTCTGCTTCACATGTAGATCCCGCCACGACGCTTTGCTTGCAACTGCACCAGCTTACTACCCCACCATTCAAAATTTACACGTATCCGGTTTGTGACTTAGAGTCATCCAGATCTGTGTCGAAGCTAGCATCGACGTAACCCTTTACGACGAGCTCTTCGTCACCTCCATCAACGAGAAACATATCCTTAGTCCTTTCCAGGTACATCAGGATATTCTTGACCACTGTCCAGTGTTCCATGCCGGGATTTCTTTGGTACCTTCCTACCAAACTTACGGCAAGGTTTACATCAGGTCTGGTACACAGCATGGCATACATAATAGACCCTATAGCCGAGGCATAGGGGATGGCACTCATCTTTTCTCTATCTTCTGCCGTGGTCGGGCATTGAGCCGAGCTCAATTTCACACCTTGCAACACAGGCAAGAACTCCTTCTTGGACTGATCCATATTGAACTTCTGCAATATCTTATCAAGGTATGTGCTTTGTGAAAGACCTATGAGGCGTCTCGATCTATCCCTATAGATCTTGATGCCTAATATGTAAGCAGCTTCTCCAAGGTCCTTCATTGAAAAGCATTTATTCAAGTAGGCCTTAATGCTGTCCAAAAGTTCAATATGATTTCTCATCAAAAGTATGTCATCTACATATAATATGAGAAATGCTACAGAGCTCCCACTCACTTTCTTGTAAATGCAGGCTTCTCCATAAGTCTGCATAAACCCAAACGCTTTGATCATCTCATCAAAGCCAATGTTCCAACTCCGAGATGCTTGCACCAACCCATAAATGGATCGCTGGAGCTTGCATACCTTGTTAGCATTCTTAGGATCGACAAAACCTTCCGGCTGCATCATATACAGTTCTTCCTTAAGATAGCCGTTAAGGAATGCCGTTTTGACGTCCATTTGCCATATCTCATAATCATAGTATGCGGCAATTGCTAACATGATTCGGACGGACTTCAGCTTCGCTACGGGAGAGAAGGTCTCATCGTAGTCAACCCCTTGAACTTGCCGATAACCCTTAGCGACAAGTCGAGCTTTATAGATGGTAACATTACCATCCCGTCCGTCTTCTTCTTAAAGATCCATTTGTTTTCTATCGCTTGCCGATCATCGGGCAAGTTTGTCAAAGTCCACACTTTGTTTTCATACATGGATCCCATCTCGGATTGCATGGCTTCAGGCCATTTGTTGGAATCTGGGCCCGCCATCGCTTCTTCATAGTTCGATGGTTCACCGTTTTCTAACAACATGATTTCTAGGACAGGGTTGCCATACCATTCTGGTGTGGAACGTGTCCTTGTGGACCTATGAAGTTCAGTAGCAACTTGATCCGAAGTACCTTGATCATCATCATTAACTTCCTCTCCAGTCGGTGCAGTCACCACAGGAACATCTTCCTGAGCTGCGCTACTTTCCGGTTCAAGAGGCAGTACTTCATCGAGTTCTACTTTCCACCCACTTATTTCTTTCGAGAGAAACTCTTTCTCCAGAAAGGACCCGTTCTTGGCAACAAAGATCTTGCCTTCGGATCTAAGGAAGAAGGTATACCCAATGGTTTCCTTAGGGTATCCTATGAAGACGCATTTTTCCGACTTGGGTTCGAGCTTTTCAGGTTGAAGTTTCTTGACATAAGCATCGCATCCCCAAACTTTTAGAAATGACAGCTTAGGTTTCTTCCCAATACATAATTCATATGGTGTCGTCTGAACGGATTTAGACGGTGCCCTATTTAAAGTGAATGTAGCTGTCCCTAGAGCGTATCCCCAAAATGATTGCGGTAAATCGGTGAGTGACATCATAGATCGCACCATATCCAATAGAGTGCGTTTACGACGTTCGGACACACCGTTACACTGAGGTGTTCCAGGCGGCGTAAGTTGTGAAACGATTCTACATTTCCTTAAGTGCGTACCAAATTCGTGACTTAAATATTCTCCTCCATGATCTGATCGTAAGAACTTTATTTTTCGGTGTTGATTCTCTACCTCATTCTGAAATTCCTTGAACTTTTCAAAGGTCTCAGACTTGTGTTTCATCAAGTAGACATATTCATATCTACTTAAGTCATCAGTGAGAGTGAGAACATAACGATAGCCACCGCGAGCCTCAACGCTCATTGGACCGCACACATCAGTATGTATAATTTGCAATAAGTTGGTTGCTCGCTCCATTGTTCTGGAGAACTGAGTCTTGATCATTTTACCCATGAGGCATGGTTCGCCCGTGTCAAATGATTCGAAATCAAGGAAGTCCAAAAGTCTATCTGTATGGAGCTTCTTCATGCGTTTTACACCAATGTGACCAAGGCGGCAGTGCCACAGATATGTGGGACTATCATTATCAATCTTACATGTTTTGGTATTCACACTATGAATATGTGTAACATCACGTTCGAGATTCATTAAGAATAAACCATTGACTAGCGCGGCATGACCATAAAACATATCTCTAATATAAATAGAACAACCATTATTCTCGGATTTAAATGAGTAGCCATCTCAGACAAACGAGATCCGGATACAATGTTCATGCTCAAAGCTGGCACTAAATAACAATTATAGAGGTTTAAAACTAATACCGTAGGTAAATGTAGAGGTAGCGTGCCGACGGCGATCACAACGACCTTGGAACCATTCCCAACGCGCATCGTCACCTCGTCCTTCGCCAGTCTCCGTTTATTCCGCAGCTCCTGTTTTGAGTTACAAATATGAGCAACCGCACCGGTATCAAATACCCAGGAGCTACTACGAGTACTGGTAAGGTACACATCAATTACATGTATATCACATATACCTTTAGTGTTGCCGGTCTTCTTGTCTGCTAAGTACTTGGGGCACAGTTCCGTTTCCAGTGTCCGCTTCCCTTGCAATAAAAGCACTCAGTCTCAGGTTTGGGTCCATGCTTTGGTTTCTTCCCGGCAATTGGCTTACCGGGCGCGGCAACTCCCTTGCCGTCCTTCTTGAAGTTCTTTTTACCCTTGCCTTTCTTGAAACTAGTGGTTTTATTGACCATCAACACTTGATGTTCGTTTTTGATTTCCACCTCCGCTGATTTCAGCATTGAAAATACTTCAGAATAGTTTTCACCATCCCGCATATTGTAGTTCATCACAAAGCTCTTGTAGCTAGGTGGAGCGATGAAGGATTCTGTCAATGACCGCCTCGTCCGGAGGTTAATGTCCAGCTGGGACAAGCGGTTGTGCAACCCGGAGATTTTGAGTATGTGCTCACCGATAGAACTATTTTCCTCCATCTTACAACTATAGAACTTGTCGGAGACTTCATATCTCTCGACCGGGCATGAGCTTGGAAAACCATTTTCAGCTCTTGAACATCTCATATGCTCCGTGTTGCTCAAAACGCTTTTGGAGCCCCGGTTCTAAGCTGTAAAGCATGCAGCACTGAACGAGGGAGTAGTCATCAACACGCGACTGCCAGGCGTTCATAACGTCTTGAGTTGCGGGGAAAACGGGTGCTTTACCTAGCGGTGCATCTAGGACATATGCTCTTTTGGCAGCTATGTGGATGATCCTCAAGTTCCGGACCCAGTCCGTGTAGTTGCTGCCATCGTCTTTCAACTTGGTTTTCTCTAGGAACGCGTTGAAGTTGAGGGCAACATTAGCGTGGGCCATTTGATCTACAAGACATATTGCAAAAGTTTTTTAGACTAAGTTCATGATAATTTAGTTCATCTAATCAAATTATTTAATGAACTCCCACTCAGATAGACATCCCTCTAGTCATCTAAGTTATCCATGATCCGAGTCAACTAGACCGTGTCTGATCATCACGTGAGACGGACTAGTCATCATCGGTGAACATCTTCATGTTGATCTTATCTTCTATACGACTCATGTTCGACCTTTTGGTCTCTTGTGTTCCGAGGCCATGTATGTACATGCTAGGCTCGTCAAGTCAACCTAAGTGTTTTGCATGTGTAAATCTGTCTTACACCCGTTGTATGTGGATGTTAGAATCTATCACACCCGATCATCACGTGGTGCTTCGAAACAACGAACTTTCGCAACGGCGCACAGTTAGGGGGAACACTTTCTCGAAATTATTACGAGGGATCATCTTATTTACTACCGTCGTTCTAAGCAAATAAGTTGCAAAAACATGATAAACATCACATGCAATCAAAATGTTGGCATGATATGGCCAATATCATTTTGCTCCTTTTGATCTCCATCTTCGGGGCACCATGATCATCATCATCACCGGCATGACACCATGATCTCCATCATCATGATCTCCATCATCGTGTCTCCATGAAGTTGTTGGCCAACTATTACTTCTACTACTATGGCTAACGGTTTAGCAATAAAGTAAAGTAATTACATGGCGTTTATTCAATGACACGTAGGTCATACAATAATTAAGACAACTCCTATGGCTCCTGCCGGTTGTCATACTCATCGACATGCAAGTCGCGATTCCTATTACAAGAACATGATCAATCTCATACATCACATATATATCATTCATCACATCCTTTTGGCCATATCACATCACAAGGAATATGCTGCAAAAACAAGTTAGATGTCCTCTAATTGTTGTTGCATGTTTTTACGTGGCTGCAATAGGGTTCTAGCAAGAACGTTTCTTACCTACGTCAAAAACCACAACATGATATGCCAATTTCTATTTACCCTTCATAAGGACCCTTTTCATCGAATCCGATCCGACTAAAGTGGGAGAGACAGACACCCGCTATCCACCTTATGCAACTAGTGCATGTCAGTCGGTGGAACCAGTCTCACGTAAGCGTACGTGTAAGGTCGGTCCGGGCCGCTTCATCCCACGATGCCGCCGAAACAAGATAAGACTAGTAGTGGCAAGTAAATTGACAAAATCTACGACCACAACAAAATTGTGTTGTACTCGTGCATAGAAACTACGCATAGACCTAGCTCATGATGCCACTGCTAGGGAACGTTGCAGAAAATAAAAAATTTCTACGCTTCACCAAGATCAATCTATGGAGTCATCTAGCAATGAGAGAGAGAGGAGTGCATCTACATACCCTTGTAGATCGAGAGCGAAAGCGTTCAAGAGAACGGGGTTGATGAAGTCGTACTCGTCGTAATCCAAATCACCGAACATCCTAGTGCCGAACGGACGGCACCTCCGTGTTCGACACACGTACGGTTGGGGAAGACATCTCCTCCTTGATCCAGCAAGGGGGAAGGAGAGCTTGATGGAGATCCAACAGCACGACGGCGTGGTGGTGGAAGTAGCGGGGAAACTCGGCAGGGCTTCACCAAGCTCAGCGAGAGGGAGAGGTGTTGCGGGGGGAGAGGGAGGCGCCAGGGACTAGGGTGCGCAACCTTCCCTCACCCTCTTTATATAGGGGCCCTGGGGGGCGCCGGCCCCCTAGAGATTCAATCTCAAGGGGGGGGGGGGCAAAGGGGGGACTTGCTCCCCAAGTCAGGTGGGGCGCCCCCCACCCCTAGGGTTTCCAACCCTAGGCGCAGGGGGAGGCCCAGGGGGGGCGCACCAGCCCACCAGGGGCTGCTTCCCTTCCCACTTCAGCCCATGGGGCCCTCCGGGATAGGTGGCCCCACCTGGTGGACCCCCGAAACTTTCCCGGTGGCCAAAACTGGACTTCCTATATACAATTCTTCACCTCCAGACCATTCCGGAACTCCTCGTGATGTCCGGGATCTCATCCGGGACTCCGAACAACTTTCGGGTTACCTCATACTAATATCTGTACAATCCTAGCGTCACCGAACCTTAAGTGTGTAGATCCTACGGCTTCGGGAATCACGCAGACATGACCGATACAGTTCTCCGGCCAATAACCAACAGCGGGATCTGGATACCCATGTTGGCTCCCACATGTTCCACGATGATCTCATCGAATGAACCACGATGTCGAGGATTCAGGTAATCCCGTATACAATTCCCTTTGTCAATCGGTACGTTACTTGCCCGAGATTCGATCGTCGGTATCCCAATACCTCGTTCAATCTCAAGCACGGCAAGTCACTTTACTCGTACCGTAATGCATGATCCCGTGACCAACCACTTGGTCACATTGAGCTCATTATGATGATGCATTACCGAGTGGGCCCAGAGATACCTCTCCGTCATACGGAGTGACAAATCCCAATCTCGATCCGTGTCAACCCAACAGATACTTTCGGGGATACCTGTAATATACCTTTATGGTCACCCAGTTAGGTTGTGATGTTTGGTACACCCAAAGCACTCCTACGGTATCTGGGAGTTACACGATCTTATGGTCTAAGGAAACTATACTTTACATTGCAAAAGCTCTAGCGAACGAACTACACGATCTTGTGCTATGCTTAGGATTGGGTCTTGTCCATCACATCATTCTCCTAATGATGTGATCCCGTTATCAATGACATCCAATGTCCATAGTCAGGAAACCATGACTATCTGTTGATCAACGAGCTAGTCAACTAGAGGCTCACTAGGGACATGTTGTGGTCTATGTATTCACACATGTATTACGATTTCTGGATAACACAATTATAGCATGAATAATAGACAATTATCATGAACAAGGTAATATTATAATAATCATTTTATTATTGCCTCTAGGGCATATTTCCAACATCATTTTGTATGCAGAGACTTGTCATGTCGAAAGGTTGCCGAGGCGTCATGGGGAAGCGGAGACGCCCACGTCCAATCAATCACCACGCGGCGCCCAAGGCCGCAGGCTGTTGGGCCCGCGTCGCTTCACACTTGCCCCTTCACTTCTCTGCTAAGCCAAGTCCGGGGGCGCCTTGGGCCTGGGGCTCTCACATGGCGTTCGGGAATGGGGTCCCCAGACTTGCACTGCGGCCTATTGGCGTCGCTCAAGCAGTGGCCCAGTACGGCCCATCTTCATCAACTCAAGCTCAAGACCCTCGCAAGGGGCCAAGCCTCGCGGGGCGGACGACAGGAAGCTTCCTCAGGTGCGGCCTCGTCAGGAAGGCTCGCGAGGAGGCGGAGAGATCAAGGCAGGGGTACCTCGCGAGGTGCCCGTGACGCAAGCCATGACGACCCAAGCCAGGCAGGCACCAGGCAGGCGCCGGCCTGCGCATTGTCCTTGTTTCCTCTTTGGTGCAAAGGGGGCAAGCACAAGCCAAGGCATCAGACAAAGGCTACCATTTCGGTGCAACAAGACCAAGACCAGCAGAGTGGCAGGATGGAAGTTACCGTGGAGTCCAAGACGGCATCATCATCAGAGTCTTTGGCAGGCAAGGACCAACTTTAGTCAGGATAAGTGCACTAGATGTTCCCCTTCAAAATGGCCAATTGTTGGCGCCCTTCCCACACAATATTTGGGAAGAGGGCCAGGGCCTCACTCTATAAATAGGGCTAGCCACTACGATAGGAGGAGAGACCTCATCTCATATCATCTAGAGCCAAGGGATCCGGATCAAATCCTTCCCAAGAGACAACACCACAACAAGAACACCCCTCGCAAGGCTGTTCTTCCCTTGTATTGTTCATCATTAGCACAAGAGGCAATCCACCACACCACACACTGGAGTAGGGTATTACACCACAATGGTGGCCTGAACCAGTATAAACCTCGCGTCTCTTGTGTTGTTCATATTTCTTGTTTAGATTCTTTGCGGAGCTTTGGGACGTGAGTTGGTTGGGGAGATATCTCCGCGTGCACCCCAGAGTTCGAACCTCAAGGGTCTGCCGGAACCCGAAAGCCGACAGTACCTCCCTACCAAACTTACGGCAATGTTCACATCAGGTCTGGTACACAACATGTCATACATAATAGACCCTATGGCTGAGACATAGGGGATGACACTCATCTTTTCTCTATCTTCCATCGAGGTCCCGCATTGAGCCGTGCTCAATCTCACTCCTTGCAAGACAGGCAAGAACCCCTTCTTGGACTGATCCATATTGAACTTCTTGAATATCTTGTCAAGGTATGTGCTTTGCGAAAGACCAATGAGGTGTCTCAACTATCTCTATAGATCTTGATTCCTAATATGTAAGCAGCTTCTCCATGGTCCTTCATTGAAAAAACACTTGTTCAAGAAGGCCTTTATGCTTTCCAAAAGTTCTATATCATTTCCCATCAATAGTATGTCATCCACATATAATATGAGAAATGCTACAGAGATCCCACTCACTTTCTTGTAAACACGGGCTTCTCCATAAGTCTGCACAAACCCAAACGCTTTGATCATCTCATAAAAGTGAATGTTCCAACTCCGAGACGCTTGCACCAGCCCATAGATGGAGCGTTGGAGCTTGTATACCTTGTCAGCATTCTTAGGATCGACAAAACCTTCCGGCTACATCATATACAATTCTTCCTTAGGGAAACAATTAAGGAATGCTGTTTTTACGTCCATTTGCCATATCTCATAATAGTAGAATGCGGCAATTGCTAACATCATTCGGACGGAGTTCAGCTTCGCTACGGTTGAGAAGGTCTTATCGTAGTCAACGCATTCAACTTGTCGATAACCCTTAGCGACAAGTCGAGCCTTATAGATGGTCACATTATCATCTGCGTCAATCTTCTTCTTAAAGATCCATTTATTCTCTATGGCTTGCCGATCATCGGGCAAGTCTGTCAAAGTCCATACTTTGTTTTCATATATGGATCCTATCTCGGATTTCATGGCTTCAAGCCATTTGTTGGAATCCGGGCCCGCCATCGCTTCTTCATAGTTCAAAGGTTCACCGTTGTCTAACAACATGATTTCTAGGACAGGGTTACCGTACCACTCTGGTGCGGAACGTGTCCTCGTGGACCTACTAAATTCAGTAGTACCTTGATCCGATGTTTAATGATCATCATCATTAACTTCATCTCTAGTCGGTGCACGCACCACAGAAACATCTTCCTGAGCTGCGCTACTTTCTGGTTCAAGAGGCAGTACCTCATCAAGTTCTACTTTCCTCCCACTTACTTATTCCGAGAGAAACTCTTTCTCTAGAAAGGATCCATTCTTGGCAATAAAGATCTTACCTTTAGATCTGAGGTAGAAGGTATACCCAATAGTTTCCTTAGGGTATCCTATGAAGACGTATATTTCCGACTTGGGTTCGAGCTTTTCAGGTTGAAGTTTCTTGACATAAGCATCACATCCCCGAACTTTCAGAAACGACAGCTTAGGTTTCTTCCCAAACCATAATTCATACGGTGTCGTCTCAACGGATTTCGACGGAGCCCTATTTAAAGTGAATGCGGCTATCTCTAAAGCATAACCCCAAAATGATAGCCGTAGATCGGTAAGAGACATCATAGATCGCATCATATCCAATAGAGTGCGATTATGATGTTCGGCCACACCATTACGTTGAGGTGTTCCAAGCAGCGTGAGTTGTGAAACAATTCCACATTTCCTTAAGTGCATGCCAAACTCGTGACTCAAATATTCCCCTCCACGATCTGATCGTAAGAACTTTATTTTCCTGTCACGTTGATTCTCAACCTCACTCTGAAATTCTTTGAATTTTTCAAAGGTCTCAGACTTGTGTTTCATTAAGTAGACATACCCATATCTACTTAAGTCATCAGTGAGGGTGAGAACATAAAGATAACCACCGCGAGCCTCAATGCCCATTGGACCGCACACATCAGTATGTATGATTCCCAATAAGTTGGTTGCTCGCTCCATTGTTCCAGAGAATGGAGTCTTGGTAAATTTTCCCATGAGGCATGGTTCGCATGTGTCAAATGATTCATCATCAAGAGACTCATCTGCATGGAGTTTGTTCATGCATTTGAAACCAATGTGACCAAGAGGGCAGTGCAACAAGTATGTGGGACTATCATTATCAACCTTACATTTTTTGGCATTCACACTATGAATATGTGTAACATCACGTTCGAGATTCAATAAAAATAAACCATTGACCAGCGGGGCATGACCATAAAACATATCGCTCATATAAGTAGGACAACCATTATTCTCGGATTTAAATGAGTAGCCATCCCGCATTAAACGAGATGCAGATACAATGTTCATGCTCAAAGATGGCACTAAGTAACAATTATTGAGGTTTAAAACTAACCCCGTAGGTAAATGTAGAGGTAGCGTGCCGACAGCGATCACATCGACCTTGGAACCATTCCCGACGCGCATCGTCACCTCGTCCTTCGCCAGTCTCCGCTTATTCCGTAGCTCCTGTTTTGAGTTACAGATATGAGCAACCGCACCGGTATCAAATACCCAGGAACTACTACGAGTGTTGGTAAGGTACACATCAATAACATGTATATCACATGTACCTTTGGCGTTGCCGGCCTTCTTATCCGCTAAGTACTTGGGGCAGTTCCGCTTCCAGTGACCATTTCCCTTGCAATAAAAGCACTGAGTTTCGGGCTTGGGTCCATTCTTTGGCTTCTTCCCGGCAACTGATTTACCGGGCACGGCAACCCCCTTGTCGTCCTTCTTACCCTTGCCTTTATTGAAACTAGTGGTCTTATTCACCATCAACACTTGATGTTCCTTTTTGATCTCCACCGCCGCTGATTTCAGCATTGAAAATAACTCAGGAATGGTCTTTTCCATCCCTTGCATATTGTAGTTCATCACAAAGGTCTTGTAGCTAGGTGGAAGCGAATGGAGGATTCTGTTGATAACCGAGTCATCTCGAAGATTAACTCCCAGCTGAGACAAGCGGTTGTGCAACCTAGACATCTTGAGTATATGCTCACTGACAGAACTGTCTTCCTCCATCTTACAACTGTAGAACTTGTCGGAGACTTCATATCTCTCGACCCGGGCATGAGCTTGGAAAACCATTTTCAGCTCTTGGAACATCTCATATGCTCCGTGCTGCTCAAAACGCTTTTGGAGCGCCAGTTCTAAGCTGTAAAGCATGGCGCACTGAACCAGGGAGTAATCATCACTACACGACTGACAGGCATTCATAACGTCTTCTAAGCTGTAAAGCTTCAAGGACATATGCTTTCTTGGCAGCTATGAGGATGATCCTCAAATTACGGACTCAGTCTGTATTGTTGCTACCATCGTCTTTCAGCTTGGTTTTCTCTAGGAACGCGTTGAAGTTGCGGGCAACATTAGCGTGGGCCATTTGATCTACAAGACATATTGTAAAGATATTTTAGACTAAGTTCGTGATTATTAAGTTCATCTAATCAAATTATTTAATGAACTCCCACTCAGACAGACATCCCTCTAGTCATTTAAGTGATACATGATCCGAATCGACTAGACCGTGTCGGATCATCACGTGAGACGGACTAGTCATCTACGGTGAACATCTCCATGTTGATCGTATCTACTATACGACTCATGTTCGACCTTTCGCTCTCTCGTGTTCCGAGGCCATGTCTGTACATGCTAGGCTCGTCAAGTCAACCTAAGTGTTTTGCATGTGTAAATCGGGCTTACACCCGTTGTATGCGAACGTTAGAATCTATCACACCCGATCATCACGTGGTGCTTCAAAACAACGAACCTTCGCAACGGTGCACAGTTAGGGGGAACACTTTTCTTGAAATTTTAGTGAGGGATCATCTTATCTATGCTACCGTCGTTCTAAGCAAATAAGATGTAAACATGACAAACATCACATGCAAATCATAAAGTGACATGATATGGCCATTATCATCTTGCGCCTTTGATCTCCATCTTCGAGGCGCGGCATGATCACCTTCGTCACCGGCATGATACCATGATTTCCATCATCATGATCTCCATCATCGTGTCTTCATGAAGTGGTCTCGCCAACTATTACTTCTACTACTATGGCTAACGGTTAGCAATAAAGTAATGTAATTACATGGCATTTTCAATGACACGCAGTTCATACAATAAATTAAGACAACTCCTATGGCTCCTGCCTGTTGTCATACTCATCGACATGCAAGTCGTGATTCCTATTACAAGAACATGATTCATCTCATACATCACATACATCATTCATCACATCCTTTTGGCCATATCACATCACATAGCATACCCTACAAAAACAAGTTAGACGTCCTCTAATTGTTGTTGCATGTTTTACGTGGCTGCTATGGGTTTCTAGCAAGAACGTTTCTTACCTACGCAAAAGCCATAATGGTGATATGCCGATTGCTATTTACCCTTCATAAGGACCCTTTTCATCGAATCTGGTCTGACCAAAGTGGGAGAGACTTACACCTGCTAGCCACCTTATGCATCAAGTGCATGTCGGTCGGTGGAACCAGTCTCACGTAAGCGTACGTGTAAGGTCGGTCCGGGACGTTTCATCCCACAATGCCGCCGAATCAAGATAAGAGTAGTAACGGTAAGCAAATTAAACAAATCATCGCCCACAACTACTTTGTGTTCTACTCATGTATAGAATCTACGCATAGACCTAGCTCATGATGCCACAGTTGGGTAACGTAGTAATAATTCAAAAAAATTCCTACGTGTCACCAAGATCAATGTAGGAGATGCTAGCAATGAGAGAAAGGGAGTGCATCTTCATACCCTTGAAGATCGCTAAGCGGAAGCGTTACAAGAACGTGGTTGATGGAGTCGTACTTGCGGCGATTCGAATTGAGGAAGATCCGATCAAGCGCCGAATGGACGGGCCTCCGCGTTCAAGACACGTACAGGGCTTCGCCAAGTACTACAGAGGAGGAGGAGGAGAAGTTGAGGGATAACTCCGACAGCACGAAGGCGTGGTGGTGGTGGAGCTCGTGGTTCTCCGGCAGGGCTTCGCCAAGCACTACAGAGGAGGAGGAGGTGTTGGAGAGGGGGAGGGCTGCGCCAGGGGAAGGGTGCATCTGCCCTCCCACTCCCCACTATATATAGGGGCAAGAGAGAGGGGGCCGTCCCCCCTTATATGCATCTAGAGGGGGGGCGGCCAAAGGGGGAGGCTTGCCCCCCAAGCTAGGTGGGGCGCCCCCTCTAGGGTTTCCCCCAACCCTAGGTTCATGTGCCCTAGGGGGGAGTTGGCGGCCAGCCCACCTAGCGGCTGCTTCCCCTCCATATTCATCCCATAGGGCCCTCCGGGCCAGGTGGACCCTCCCGGTGGTCCTGGTACAATACCGGTAACACCCCGAACACTTCTGGCAACCGAATAAGGACTTCCCATATATAAATCTTCATCTCCAGACCATTCCTAAACTCCTCGTGACGTAAGGGATCTCATTTGGGACTCTGAACAACCTTCGGTAACCACATACTATTTCCCATATCAACTCTAGTGTCACCGAACCTTAAGTGTGTAGACCCTACGGGTTCGGGAACCATGTAGACATGACCGAGACATCTCTCCGGCCAATAACCAACAACAGGATCTGGATACCCATGTTGGCCCCTACATGTTCCACGATCATCTCATCGGATGAACCATAATGTCGGGGATTCAATCAATCCCGTATACAATTCCCTTTGTCCATCGGTATGTTACTTGCCCGAGATTCGATCATTGGTATCCCCATACCTCGTTCAATTTCGTTACCAGCAAGTCTCTAAACTCGTTCCACAATGCATGATCCCGTAGCTAAATCATTAGTCACATTGAGCTCATTATGATGATGCATTGCCGAGTGGGCCCAGAGATACCTCTCCGTCAAACGGAGTGACAAATCCCAGTCTCGATTCGTGCCAACCCAACAGACACTTTCAGAGATACCTGCAGTGTATCTTTATAGCCACCCAGTGACGTTTGGTACACCCAAAGCATTCCTACGGTATCCTGGGGTTGCACAATCTCATGGTCTAAGGAAAAGATACTTGACATTAGAAAAGCTCTGGCAAAATGAACTACACGGTCTTGTGCTATGCTTAGGATTGGGTCTTGTCCATCACATCATTCTCCTAATGATGTGATCCTGTTATCAACGACATCCAATGTCCATGGTCAGGAAACCATGACCATCTATTGATCAATGAGCTAGTCAAATAGAGGATTACTAGGGCATATTATGATCTAAGTATTACGGACTCCGGTTAATACAATTATAGCATGACCAATAGACAATCATCATGAACAAGGAAATATAATAATAATCAATTTAATATTGCCTCTAGGGCATATTTCCAACAAGGTGCACTAGTTCGACAAAGATATTATGATAAAAGTGTAATATGGATGGTAGAAATATATTTTTATAATCTGAAAATAAAAATAACAACTAGGTCGCGATTGGTAAAACGGAGCACAAACGGTATTGGAATGCTTGAAAAAAGGCCTAAGTTTCCGTACTTTCGCTAGTGCAATCTCTCAAAAATTCTAATATAATTGGATCATATAACCATCCCTCAATGTGCGATGAAGAATCACTCCAAAGTTCCTATCTAGCGGAGAACATAAGAATAAATTGTTGGTAGGGTACGAAACCACCTCGAAGCTTTCCGATCGATCTATCCAAGACTTCATACTAAAATAACACCAAGTTATCCTTTTTGATCGATCTATCCAGAGTTCGTACTAACATAACAACAAATTATCCTTTCCGATCGATCTATCAAGAGTTCGTACTAAGAGAACACCAAATAATTTCAGATCCATAATACTCAATCTAACACAAAGAACCTCAAGGAATGCCCCAAGATTTCTATCGGAGAAACAAAGGCAAGAACGTGCATCAACCCCTATGCATAGATTACCCAATATCACCTTGTGAATCCGCAAGTTGAGTGCCAAAATATATATCAAATGAATCAATATGATACCTGCTATGTCTTGAGCTTGCGTTGGTTTTCCTTGAAGAGGAAAGGGTGATGCAGCAATAGTAGCGTAAGTATTTCCCTCAGTTTTTGAGAACCAAGGTATCAATCCAGTAGGAGGCTCCTCAAAAGTCCCACGCACCTCACAAACAAACAAGAACTCGCAACCAACACAATAAAGGGGTTGTCAATCCCTTCATGGCCACTTGCGAAAGTGAGATCTGATAGAGATAATATGATAAGATAAATATATTTTTGGTATTTTATGATACAGATTGGAAAAGTAAAAGATGCAAATAGAAGTAGATTGAAAGCTTATATGGTAAGAGATAGACCCAGGGGCCATAGGTTTCACTAGTGGCTTCTCTCAAGATAGCATAAGTATTACGGTGGGTGAACAAATTACTGTCGAGCAATTGATAGAAAAGCGAATAATTATGAGATCATCTAGGCATGATCATGTATATAGGCATCACGTCCGTGACAAGTAGACCGACTCCTGCCTGCATCTACTACTATTACTCCACAAATTTACCGCTATCCAGCATGTATCTAGAGTATTAAGTTCATAAAGAACAGAGTAACGCATTAAAAAGGATGACATGATGTAGAGGGATAAACTCATGCAATATGATATAAACCCCATCTTTTTATCCTCGCTAGCAACAATACAATACGTGCCTTGCTGCCCCTGCTGTCACTGGGAAAGGACACCGCAAGATTGAACCCAAAGCTAAACACTTCTCCCATTGCAAGAAAGATCAATCTAGTAGGCCAAACCAAACTGATAATTCGAAGAGACTTGCAAAGATAACTTAGTCACACATAAAAGAATTCAGAGGAGATTCAAATATTTCTCATAGATAAACTTGATCATAAATCCACAATTCATCGGAAACACACCGCAAAAATAGTTACATCGAATAGTTCTCCAAGAAGATCGAGGAGAACATGGTATTGAGATTCAAAGAGAGAGAAGAAGCCATCTAGCTAATAACTATGGACCCGAAGTTCTGTGGTAAACTACTCGCAAGTCATCGGAGAGGCCTTGGAGATGATGTAGAGGCCCTCCGTGATCGATTCCCCCTTCGGAGGAGCACCGGTGAAGGCTCGAAGATGGGATCTCGCAGATACAGAAGGTTACGGCGGTGGAAATAGTTTTTCATGGTCACCTCTGATGTTTTCGGGGTACGTGGGTATATATAGGAGGAAGAAGTAGGTCCATGTATGCCCGAGTCCTCTGGATCACGTTTGTTCCAAAAAACACGCTCCCGAAGGTTTCATTCCGTTTGGACTCCGTTTGATATTCCTTTTCTTCGAAACACTGAAATAGGCAAAAAAACGGCAATTCGGGCTGGGCCTCCGGTTACTAGGTTAGTCCCAAATATTATATAAAAGTGTAAAGTAAAGCCCTTAAATATCCAAAACGGGTAATATAATAGCATGGAGCATTAAAAAATTATAGATACGTTGGAGACGTATCAATACCCAATTGTCACCACGGGTATTCATAGCAAGACTACATAAAGTGGTCTCAAATCCATAAAAGTATTCAATCCGATAAGTATAAAATCTCAAAGTGAAAACTCAATTCACAACAAGATAGAGAGGGGAAAACACCATATGATCCAACTATTTTGACAAAGCCCGCGATACATAAAGATTGTGACATCTCAAGAACACGTGCGAGGAAGATTAAACACATAGCTACTGGTACAAACCCTCAGCCCTGAGGGTTGACTACTCCCTCCTCATCATGGTGGTCACCGGGATGATGAAGATGGCCACCGCTAATGATTTCCGCCTCTGGTAGGGTGCCGTAACGGGGTCTAGATTGGTTTTTCGTAGCTGTAGAGGCTTGCGACAGTGGAACTTCGACCTAGGTTTATTTCTGGGGGTTTATGTATTTATAGGATTTTTTGGTGTTGGTTTCACGTGAAGATGGGACTCGAGGTAAGCATGATATACCTGCACACGGGTTGGCCCCCCGGCATGCCCTGGTAGGTTGTGCTCACCTCCGTCACCTTCTGCCCCCCCCACTAAGCTTCTAGTTCCTCTTTTGTTCCAAAAAAATTTGTCAAAAAGTTTCAGCTCATTTGGAGAACTTTCATTTCTACATCAAAAACGACACCATGGTAGTTCTGCTGAAAACAACGTCAGTCCGTGTTAGTTCCATGCAAATCATACCAACATTATATAAAATTGTTGTAAACATGGTATTGAATACTTCATAAATTATAGATAGATTGGAGATGTACCAGCATCCCCAAGCTTAGTTCCTACTCGTCGTCGAGTAGGTAAATGATAAAAGAAATAATTTATGAAAGTATGAATGCTAGCATAGTCCATAAATTTGATCATTGATAATTTCAATCACTTTCCCTAGCATCATAACAACAACTCTTTCTCATAAAACTCATCATGATAAATTAGCAATTGAAAATGGAATTTTTGTTGTGGAACGCTACCTGCCATATTCATCATATACTCTTTCTTTGTGCATGGATATTTGGACTTGAATCATTCAAAGCAATAGTCTACAATTTGACATGAAGACATCAATACTCAAGCATATTAACAAGCAACCATGTCTTTCAAAATATCAATGCTAAAGAAAGCTATTTGTAGCCCATTATGCTCAGACATTGATCCATTCATGAAACACACTCGAATGTAGCTATATCCAATGCACATGTATGATCATAATGCTCCCTAGTTGGTGCTTTATAAGAGAAGATGGAGACTCAAATAAAAAATTGCATAAAGTAAATAGATAGGCCCTTTGCAGAGGGAAGCATAGATTTGTAGAGGTGCCAGTGCTCAAAGCTTAAATTGAGAGATAAAATATTTTGAGAGGCATGCTTTTCCCGTCAACGAAAATGACCGAGTAGTTCCTAATACTTTCCATGCTAGATACATCATTGGCGGTTCCCAAACATAAAATAAAGTTTATTCATTTTTCCACCATTCTTTCACAATCCATGGCTAGCCGTATCCATGGGTGCCTTCCATACGAACACTTTCCAAGGAATTTATTATTTGACAACATAAAGTAAATTTCTTTTTCATTTCGGGACTGGGCGTCCCTATTACCGCCATACTCTCGTGCAATGACAAGTGAATAAGCACTCATATTGAGAATAACACATCTAGCATGGAAAAATATGGCCACCCCCTGCCGCTTCATGATCGGTACGGGCACACAAAAAGGAAGTTTATTTTGAAAAATAGAGTTGGCACATACAAATTTACTTAGAATGGCACGAAAATACCGCATATAGGTATGTATGGTGGACTCATATGGCAAAACTGGGTTTAAGGATTTTGGATGCACAAGTAGTATTTCTACTTAGTACAAATGAAAGGCTAGCAAATAGACTGAGAGGCAACCAACCAAGAAACGAAAAATGATCATAAACGAGCATTGAGCATAACAAACACCGAATAATGCACCATAAGTAGGATGTAACTTCATTCCATAACTATTGACTTTTGTGCTTGCGTAGGGAATCACAAACCTTAACACCAATATTCCTACTAAGTCATCATTACTCATCACCATGACTCACATATTATTATCTCCATATCACAAAACTATTGCAAGGAATCAAACTTATCATATCCAATGATCTACATGAAAGTTCTTATTATATGCTTCTTGGATATTCATCATATTAGGACCAATTTCATAGCTTGCGCAAATTTCCATCACTATTATCAACTCTCAAAATAAAATAAGTGAAGCATGAGAGAGTTCGACAAACTACTCCAAAAATATATAAGCGAAGATCAAGTGAGTAGTTAAGTAAATAGGTTGCTATGTGAGGACTCTCTCCTATTTAATTTTTTTAGATCTAAGTATTTTATTAAAACAACAAGCAAAAATAAAATAAAGTGACATTCCAAGAATTGTACACATCATGTGAAGAAGCAAAAACTTAGGTTCAACCTATACTAACCGATAATTGTTCATGAAAAAAGGTGGGATGCCTACCGGGGCATCCCCAAGCTTAAATGCATGAGACTTCTTGGAATATTATCTTTGGATGCCTTGTGCATCCCCAAACTTGAGATTTTGTGTCTCCTTAATTCCTTTTATATCACGGTTTCCCTAAATCTCAAAAACTTCATCCACACAAAAATCAATAAGAACTAGTGAGATAAGTTAGTATAAATCAATGCATAACCTTATCATTCTCTACTGTGGCAAATCATTGAAATTATTATTTAACATTGCATACTAAATGCCTCTTCATATTTAATAAACCTTTCCTCATATTGAATTATTAAACAAGCAAACATATGTGAACAATGCGAACATAACGACAATCTGTCTAAATAGGACAGTCTCTAAAGAGTGCAATTTTACTCATACTTCCCTAACTCCAAAAATTCTGAAAAATTACCACACTATAGAAAATTTATCATCTCTTATTGTGCAAAACATTTCAACATTTTATCACATTCTGACTTTTCTCAAGAATTCACGCTCCAGCGTGCAACTTTCTATTTTCAAACAACCACATATAGACTTGCAAAATAAGCATAACAAAGGCTATACTTGACATTTTTATTGAAGTAAAAGATACAAAAAATTATTCTAAATAGCACCAAGCAAATACAAATGAAATAAAATGATGCTCCAAGTAAAACACATATCATGTGACGAATAAAAATATAGCTTCAAGTGAGGTTATCGATAACGTTGGAGACGAAAGAGGGGATGCCTTCCGGGGCATCCCCAAGCTTAGTTGCTTGGATATTCCTTGAATATTACCTTGGGGTAGCTTGGGCATCCCCAAGCTTAGGGTCTTGTCACTCCTTATTCTCCTCATATCGATATCTCACCCAAAACTTGAAAAATTCAATCACACAAAACTTAATGGAACTTCGTGAGATAGGTTAGTAAGATAAAGACAAATCATTCACTTTGGTACTGTCATGATAAGATTCATAATTGTTTCCACATAATTAATTAATTTACTCTAAAATTTCCACAATCTATATTAAGAAATATAAGCCATAGAAACTATAAAATAAGCAAACTATGTATTGGAAACAGAATCTGTCCAAAACAGAAAATCCTGTAAAGATCTGAATAACTACTATACTTATGTAACTGCAAAAAATATGAAAAATGAATAAAACATAGACAACTTGTATACCCATCAACTGTAAAAAATTCAGAATTTTTCAATGCTCTAGTAATTTTTAACAATTCTATTACTAGGCACACAAGTTTCTGTTTTTTGCACAGAATCAAGTCAACTATCATGCATCCACTCCATCCCAAAGGCTTTACTTGACACTTTATTGAAACAAAAGATATAAAACATGATTACTACAATAGCTTAATCATGTGAACACACAAAAATAGTAGGGATAAATGTTGGGTTGTCTCCCAACAAGCGCTTTTCTTTAATGCCTTTTTAGCTTGGCATGATGATTTCAATGACGCCCACATAAAAGATAAGAATTGAAACATAATGGGAGCATCAGGAATCATTTGGCATGCACATTTAAGTATTTTTTTGCCAGTCCATGAGAGGGTGTGAGGGACTCATGTTTCATAGGAAGATTTTTGCCAATTGATCTGAGAAATCATTGACTCAGTCAAAATCAAGAACCAACTAAAAATTGAAAACCACAAACGAATTCATTGACCCAGTTAAAGTTGTGAACCATATCCGAAGTTGAGCACCACAATTGGATAATAACTACGAAGCGGATCGCCTCTATCAAAATTATTGACACGGTCAAAATCATGAATCAAATCCAAATTTGAATACCTCAATTGTATAGGAGAGCTCTAAAATTAGATCATAGTGTATGTATAGACAGATTTTTGAAAATGTTGGTGTTTATTGAAATAATTACATGTAAGTCAAAATATTTTAGCAAACTTAGTACCACAAAAATAAATAAATAATTGGTCGGATCTCGATCAACATCAAATCGAAAATTTGATCCATTGGAGGGAATTCAATTATTTCAACAAAGAATGAAATATTTTTTAAACTAAAATTAAAATCATGAACTAGGCCTGAAACTAGAGCCTACTCGCCACTGTCTTGTTCTCCACAACCGCTAGCCCTTCCGAGATAGAGTGGTACGGACAAAATCACTATTTTGATCTTGCTAGGAAACTTTAGCATGATTTGAACCCTTCAAAAAATTTAGCACCATCTGACCCGGAAGACAGTTATAACCCGGCAGACAGTTATGACCCGACAGATAGATTGTAACCCGATAAGTACTTAGCCATGGAAATGAGTCGCCTGGAGTTAAGAAGCCCATGGAGAGAAGCCCGTGATGAGAAGCCCATGGTGGGACATCAAAATAGGTTAAGTCCCAATCCGAGTTGGACTCTACATGTAACCCACCCCTTCAACTTATATAAGGAGGGGCAGGACACCCCAAGAGGGATAGGCTGAATAGTCTTGAAGGCTAGACACAACTAGAGGAGAGCCAGCTTATATAGCAACTCCCTCATGAGCATAACGAGACCTAGCCACAAACAACATGTAGGGTTATTACCGGATGATGTTTCCCTTGGCCTGAAGCTGTCTAAACCCGTGTCTTGTGTGTTCATCTGCTTCGCGTCTCTCAATTCTGACCAACCCCGTTCAAGCTACCACAGAGATGCGTCGGCCTCACGACTAAGTCCTCACACTAGGACATCTGCCTTGACAAATCCACGATAGTTGGCACCCACTGTGGGGCCTGCGCACGGTGGTGTGGAGTTCTTGGAGGGATCTTAACTAGGGTTTCGAGAAGTTCACAAATTTCTGGATAAAGGAAAGTCGGTTTTGGAAGGACCGATGTCAGCTTTGATCAAAATCAGAATTTTTTTTTGTTGGAGTTCATCTGGTCGGTTGGCAACATTATTAGAAAAGATCCCGAAGGTTTCGTTTGGTTCAGTATTAGTACACAGAGATCCGACGGGTGCAAACCATCAACATACACAAGGCCAAGTTATTCCAAGACGCCGTCGGTTGTTTCCACTGTTGGTTTCTACCATGAATCGCTTCCACCGTGAATCGCCCGAGCCACGCCGGCTCTCCATGAGAATTGCCAAAATCGCCGAAATAGCAAAAGAAAAAGAAGGAAAGAAGACTACGCCAAAGACTCAGATGTGAATTTTCTAAAAGACTCCTACGAATCGGAAACAGAGATAATAGTGACTCTGACTCGCTGCACCCGCGGGCTAACTCCCCCTCACCGCTGGGCCCATCACTCCTTCGTTGACCCGCCTGGCGGCTTACATGTCTGCGGCCCGATCTCCGCCAGCGCTGCTTCCGCTGACTTTGTCAGAGTCGCCTCGCTGGGTCACCTCCACCACCACGAGCTGGCATAGCCACCGCTCCTAATTTGGTCGGCCCCGAGGCACCTCTGCCTCCCTGAGCTCCGGTCTACCTTGGTGGTTCACCACTTTGCAGCACTCGCCGCGTTCCACTTCGGCTGATAAGGCACCTTGGTCAGCCGCCACGTCGACCTACCGCGGTCCTCCGTTGCTTCAAGCCGCCTTCCGTGAGTTATCTGCAAGTCACCCCCGCTGTGCCTTGGGCCGGCCCTTTGCCGCAACTGCCGCCGCGCGATGAACCGCCCACTGTCCAAGCTGCGGACCCGCTCTGCCTTGCCGCACCAAGGCATTCGACCACTCGCCTTGTTCCATCATGAGCCGCCATTCACCTCTGCTTCAAGTCGCCTCTATTCCGGGTCATCCCCGAGCCATCGCCACCGAACGACCCCGGCCGCTTCACCTCTGCAAATTGCTATGGCCTCGTGCTACACCACCCGGGCCTCAAAATCGCTCGGATCCACCTCGCGCTCCTCAGCTGCCGCACTCCAAGCCGGCCATGGTTGCCTCCGGGTTGCACGAGCATCAACCCGCCATCATCGTCGTGAGTTGCCATCACCGACCCGCGCAACTTCTAAGCCACTGCCGCAGCTCCGCCATGGTCGTTCCGAGCTGCCGCCTCGCCTCCGCAGGCGCTTGATTCTCCACTTGCCTCTGGGCTGGTCCGCCCGTCCGTCACGGACTCATCGGGGCCCTTTGAGCCACCAGCGACTTCCGCTCGATCCCGCCTCGGTCTTGTGTGTCGGTTCTGCCGAGCCGCCGCCACGGCCCTTTGCCGATTCAAGTTACTGCCGCGACAGCCCACCTCCTCTCACGCCAGTAGTTGGACGGAATAAAACCTTCACGCCTCCACTGCTATCTCATCTCAGCGGTGAGCCACTAGGCTACCTCCTTTTTCCAATATGGTTCAGTAATTCCTGCTTGTCCTCGAGTATGTAAATGATAAAAACAGAATTTTTGATGTGGAATGCTTCCTAGCATATTCTCAATGTAATTCTCTTTATTGTGGCATTAATGTTCAGATCCGAAAGATTCAAGATAAAAGTTTAATATTGACATAAAAATAATAATACTTCAAGCATGCTAAGTAAGCAATTATGTCTTCTCAAAATAACATGGCCAAAGAAAGTTCATCCCTACAAAATGATATAGTTTGGTCATGCTCCATTTTCGTCACACAAGAATGCTCTTATCATGCACAACCCCGATGACAAGCCAAGCAATTGTTTCATACTTTAGTAATCTCAAACTTTTTCAACTTTCACGCAATACATGAGCGTGAGCCATGGATATAGCAGTATGGCTGGAATAGAATAAAATGATGGGGGTTATGTGGAGAAGACAAAAAAGGAGGAAGTCTCACATTGATGCGGCTAATCAATGGGCTAGGGAGATGCCCTTCAATTGATGTCAATGGAAGGAGTAGGGATTGCCATGCAACAGATGCACTAGAGCGATAAATGTATGAAAGCTCAACAAAAGAAACTAAGTGGGTGTGCATCCAACTTCCTTGCTCATGAAGACCTAGGGCATTTGAGGAAGCCCATTGTTGGAATATACAAGCCAAGTTCTATAATGAAAAATTCCCACTAGTATATGAAAGTGACAAAATAAGAGACTCTCTATCATGAAGATCATGGTGCTACTTTGAAGCACAAGTGTGGAAAAAGAGGATAGTAGCATTTTCCCTTTTTATTTTCTTTTTTTTTTGGGCCTTTCTTTTTTATTTTGCCTTTCTTTTTTTGGGGAAAAATGCTCTATTAATGATGATCATCACACTTCTATTTATTTACAACTCAATGATTACAACTCGATACTAGAACAAAGTATGACTCTATATGTATGCCTCCGGCGGTGTACCGGGATGGACAATGAATCAAGAGTGACATGTATGAAATAATATGCATGGTGGCTATGCCACAAATACGATGTCAACTACATGATCATGCAAGGCAATATGACAATGATGAAACGCTTCATAATAAACGGAACGGTGGAAAGTTTCATGGCAATATATCTTGGAATGTCTAAGGAAATGCCATAATAGGTAGGTATCGTGGCTGTTTTGAGGAAGATAGAAGGAGGTTTATGTGTGATAGAGCGTATTGATACGTCTCCAGCGTATCTATAATTTTTTATTGTTCCATGCTATTATATTACCTGTTTTGGATGTCCATGGGCTTTATTTTACACATTTATATCATTTTTTGGGACTAACCTACTAACCGGAGGCCCAGCCCGTATTGCTGTTTTTTTGCCTATTTCAGTATTTCAAAGGAAAGGAATATCAAACGGAGTCCAAATGGAATGAAACCTTCGGGAGCGCGATTTTTGGAACGAAAGTGATCCGGAGGACTTGGAGTGCAAGCCAAGAAGCAGCCGAGGCAGCCACGAGATAGGAGGTGCACCAACCTATCCTGGGCGCGCCCCCCTGTCTCGTCGACCCCTCGGGCGGCCACCGACGTACTTCTTCCTCCTATATAAGCCTACATACCCCAAAAATATCCAGAGAGCCACCTAAGAAATATTTCCACCACCGTAACCTTCTATATCGGCGAGATCCCATCTTGGAGCCGTCGCCGGCGTTCTGCCGGAGGGGGAATCCACCACGGAGGGCTTCTACATCAACACCATAGCCCTTCCGATGAGTTGTGAGTAGTTTACCACAGACCTTCGGGTCCATAGTTATTAGCTAGTTGTCTTCTTCTCTCTTTTTGGATCTCAATACAATGTTCTCCCCCTCTCGTGAGGAGATCTATTCGATGTAATCTCTTTTTGCGGTGTGTTTGTCGAGATCCGATGAATTGTGGGTTTATGATCAAGTTTATCTATGGATAATAATCGAATCTTCTCTGAATTCTTTTATGTATGATTGAGTTATCTTTGCAAGTCTCTTCGAATTATCGATTTTGTTTGGCCTACTAGATTGATCTTTCTTGCCATGGGAGAAGTGCTTAGCTTTGGGTTCAATCTTATGTGTGTCCTTACCCAAAGGATGTAAAAGGGTTGCAAGGAACGTATTGTATTGTTTCCATCGAGGATAAAAAGATGGGTTTTATATCGTATTGCTTGAGATTATCCTTCTACATCATGTCATCTTTCTTAATGCGTTACTCCGTTCTTATGAACTTAATAGTAATAGTAGTAGATGCAGGCAGGAGTCGGTCTACTTGTCATGGACATGATGCCTATATACATGATCATGCCTAGATAATCTCATAATTATTCGCTTTTCTATCAATTGCTCGATAGTAATTTGTTCACCCACCGTAATACTTATGCTATCTTGAGAGAAGCCGCTAGTGAAACCTATGGCTCCCTTGTCTATCTTTTATCATATAAGCTTTCAATCTACTTTTATTTGCATCTTTATTTTCTGCATCTATATTATAAAATACCAAAATATATTTATCTTATCATATTATCTCTATCAGATCTCACTTTCGCAAGTGGCCGTGAAGGGATTGACAACCCCTTTATCGCGTTGGTTGCGAGTTCTTTGATTGTTTGTGTAGGTTCGTGGGACTTGTGAGGAGCCTCCTGCTGGATTGATACCTTGGTTCTCAAAAACTGAGGGAAATACTTACGCTACTGTGCTACATCACCCTTTCCTCTTCAAGCAATGCAAGCTCAGGACGTAGCACGTATCGTATCACGGGGTTTGGATGCACCGGCGAAGTTTGCACCAACTCTCAAGGTAAGAAAGGGCAATGCACGGTACCGAAGAGGCTAGGAATGATGGAAGGTTGAGAGTGTGTATAATCCATGGACTCAACATTAGTCATAAAGAACTCACATACTTATTGCAAAAATCTACAAGTCATCAAAAACCAAGCTCTACGCGCATGCTCCTAGGGGGATATATTGGTAGGAAAAGACCATTGCTCATCCTCGACCACCACTCATAAGGAAGACAATCAAAGAACACCTCATGTTTCAAATTTGTCACACAACGTTTACCATACGTGCATGCTACGGGACTTGCAAACTTCAACACAAGTATTTCTCAAATTCACAACTACTCAACTAGCACAACTTTAATATCACTACCTCCATATCTCAAAACAATCATCAAGTATCAAACTTATCTTAGTATTCAATGCACTTATATGAAAGCTTTTATTACACTTATCTTGGATGCCTATCATATTATGACCTACTTTATACCCAAAGAAAATTACCATGCTGTTTTAAGGAAATCTCAAAATAATATAAGTGAAGCATGAGAGATCAATAATTTCTATAAAATAAAACCACCGCCGTGCTCTAAAAGATATAAGCGAAGCACTAGAGCAAAATTATCTAACTCAAAAGATATAAGTGAGGCACATAGAGTATTCTAATAAATTCCAAATCATGTGTCTCTCTCAAAAGGTGTGTATAGCCAGGATGATTGTGCTAAACTAAAAAACAAAGACTCAAATCATACAAGACGCTTCAAGCAAAACACATATCATGTGGTAAATAAAAATATAGATCCAAGTAAAGTTACCGATGAACGAAGACGAAAGAGGGGATGCCATCCGGGGCATCCCCAAGCTTAGGCTCTTGGTTGTCCTTGAATATTACCTTTGGGTGCCTTGGGCATCCCCAACCTTAGGCTCTTGCCACTCCTTGTTCCATAATCCATCAAATCTTTACCCAAAACCTGAAATCTTCACAACACAAAACTTAACAGAAAATCTCGTGAGCCCCGTTGGCGAAAGAAAACAAAACACCACTTCAAGGTACTGTAATGAACTCATTATTTATTTGTATTGGTGTTAAACCTAATTTATTCTATCTTCTCTATGGTTCATAAACTCCATTACTAGCCATAGATTCATCAAAATAGGCAAACAACACACGAAAAACAGAATCTGTCAAAACAGAACAGTCTGTAGTAATCTGTATCAAACGCATACTTCTGGAGATCCAAACATTCTAAAATAAATTGCTGAACGTGAGGAATTTGTCTATTAATCATCTGCAAAAAGAATCAACCTAAAATCACTCTCCTGTAAAAAATGGCAGCCAATCTCGTCAGCGCCAAAGTTTCTGTTTTTTACAGCAAGATCGTAAAGACTTCACCCAAGTCCTCCCAAAGGCTCTACGTGGCACTTTATAGAAACAACAGCTATAAAACATGATTACTACAGTAGAATAATAATGTTTACACACAAAAACAGTAAGGTTAAATATTGGTTTGTCTCCCAACAAGGGCTTTTCTTTAATGCCTTTTTAGCTAGGCATGATGATGACAATGATGCTCACATAAAAGATAAGAATTGAAACATAAAGAGAGCATCATGAATAATATGACTAGCACATTTAAGCCTAACCCACTTCCTGTGCATAGGGATTTTGTGAGCAAACAACTTATGGGAACAATAATCAATTAGCATAGGAAGGTAAATCAAGCATAACTTCAAGATTTTAAGCACATAGGGAGGAAACTTGGTATTATTGCAATTCCTACAAACATATGTTCCTCTCTCATAATAGTTTTCAGTAGCATCATGAATGAATTCAACAATATAACCAGCACCTAAAGCATTCTTTTCATGATCTACAAGCATAGAAAATCTACTACTCTCCACATAAGCAAAATTCTTTGGAATGGTGGGAGTATCATAAGAGACTTGAACACTATAAATTGTTTCCACATTAAAAGAGTAATGTTCAGAAAAAGGGTAAACATAATCATGACAAGTTTTATAAATATAATCATCACTACTTTTCATAGCATAAGTTTCATCACAATAATCATCATAAGTAGCAACTTTGTTCTCATCATAATCGATTGAAACCTCTTACGAAATAGTGGAATCACTAAATAAAGTTGACACTCTTCCAAATCCACTTTCATATTCATCACAATAAGATTCAACATCCTACAAAATAGTGGGATCAATATTACCTAAAGTTGACACTCTTCCAGACCCACTTTCATCAATATAATCATCATAGGTAAGAGGCATGCTATCATCATAACAACTTTGCATATCAAAACTTGGGATGCTAAAAATATCATCTTCATTAAATGTAGAATCCCCAAGCTTGGGACAAACATTAATTTCAGCAAATGTATTCTCAAATATTTCATCCTCATCAAACATAGCTTCCCTATGCTTGGGCCTTTTCATATCGTAAGCATAATCACTCTCATCATTAATAGTATGGATAGCACCTATAGTATAGCAATTATCATCATCACAATGAGTAGTAGGAGCAACATCATTTGGGAGGGATACCTTTTTCCTTTGTTTCTCCTTCTCTTCCTTTTATTCTTCACATTATGTGTGGATTCAACCTTCTTCTTTGAGCTCCTTATCAATGAGATTGGTTGAATAGAAGGCTCCTCCTCGATACCTGATTCATCATAAGAAATAATAGGAGGATAATGGGAAGTCTCTTCCCTTTCATTAGTATTCTCTTCATATTCTATTTGTTTCCTTTTCTTTAGGTAATTGGCAACATAAGGATTTTCAATGCAAGTCACCGTACAATACAAATAAATCTTCTCTAGATCAATATCAAGGAATTTCTTAAGGGCAAAATCTGGAAGATCCTTAGTTAAACGTTTCAATTCTTCATAACCCAAAAGCAAACTAAGTTCATTATAATGTGCAAGCGAAATCAAATCATCACAATTTTTGGACACGATTCGATCATGAAATAATTTGCATAGGAGATGTAGATGACCATGTTCATTGCACAGTTCACAAGTACGGGTAAGGAAATTTAAATTTTCAGCACTCCCATTTAACTTTTCTTGCAACAATTTAGTTTCTAAATGCTTATGCCTCTTGCAATATATATCTTCTCTACTCGGTGTGTTCATGCAAACATGCACTCCACAAAAGTTGACATGCTCATAAGAGATATTTTCATCATGACTGCTAGTGCAATCATCATTAGTACAATGGATATTCAAAGAGTTCATAATAACAACATTGCAATCATGCTCATCATTCAAATATTTAGTGACAAACATTTCATAGATTTCTTCTTCTAGCACTTGAGCACAATTTTCCTTACCATCATTCTCACGAAAGATATTAAAAAGATGAAGCGTATGAGACAAACTCAATTCCATTTTTTTGTTGTTTTCTTTTATAGAATAAACTAGTGACAAAACAAGAAACTAAAAGATTCGATTGCAAGATCTAAAGATATACCTGCAAGCACTCACCTCCCCAGCAACGGCGCCAGAAAAGAGCTTGATGTCTACTACACAACCTTCTTCTTGTAGACGTTGTTGGGCCTCCAAGTGGAGAGGTTTGTAGGACAGTAGCAAATTTCCTCAAGTGGATGACCTAAGGTTTATCAATCCGTGGGAGGCGTAGGATGAAGATGGTCTCTCTCAAACAACCCTGCAACCAAATAGCAAAGAGTCTCTTGTGTCCCCAACACACCCAATACAGCGGTAAATTTTATAGGTACACTAGTTCGGTGAAGAGATGGTGATACAAGTGCAATATGGATAGTAGATAAAGGTATTTGTAATCTGAAATTATAAAAATAGCAAGGTAACTAATGATAAAAGTGAGCGTAAACGGTATTGCAATGCTAGGAAACAAGCCATGAGGTTCATACTTTCACTAGTGCAAGTTCTCTCGACAATAATAACATAAATAGATCATATAACAAACCCTCAACATGCAACAAAGAGTCACTCCAAAGCCACTAATAGCGGAGAACAAACAAACAGATTATGGTAGGGTACGAAACAATCTGTAAGTTATCCTTTCTGCTCGATCTATTCAAGAGTTCGTAGTAAAATAACATGAAGCTATTCTTTCCGTTCAATCTATCATAGAGTTCATACTAGAATAACACCTTAAGACACAAATCAACCAAAACCCTAATGTCACCTAGATACTCCATTGTCACCTCAAGTATCTGTGGGCATGATAATACGATATGCATCACACAATCTCAGATTCATCTATTCAACCAACACAAAGTACTTCAAAGAGTGCCCCAAAGATTCTACCGGAGAGTCAAGACAAGAACGTGTGCCAACCCCTATGCATAGGTTCATGGGCGGAACCCGCAAGTTGATTACCAAAACATACATCAAGTGGATCAATAGAATACCCCATTGTCACCACGGGTATCCCACGCAAGACATACATCAAGTGTTCTCAAATCATTAAAGACTCAATCCAATAAGATAACTTCAAGGGGAAAACTCAATTCATCACGAGAGTAGAGGGGGAGAAACATCATAAGATCCAACTATAATAGCATAGCTCGCGATACATCAAGATCATGCCATAGAGGGAACACGAGAGAGCACACGAGAGAGAGAGAGAGAGAGAGATCAAACACATAGCTACTGGTACATACTCTCGGCCTCGAGGGTGAACTACTCCCTCGTCATGGAGATCGCCGGGATGATGATGTAGATGGCCACCGGTGAAGGATCCCCCCTCCGGCAGGGTGCCGAAATAGGGTCCCGATTGACTTTTGGTGGCTACAGAGGCTTGCGGCAGCGGAACTCCCGATCTATCTTCTCTGTTGATGTTTTTAGGGTATATGGGATTATATAGGTGAAGGAAGTCGGTCGGGGGGTGCTCGAGGGGCCCACGAGACAGGAGGGCGCACCCAGGAGGGGTGGGCGCGCCATCCTATCTCCTGGCCTCCTCGAGGCTCTTCTGACGTGAACTCCAAGTCTCTCGGATGATATTCTTCCAAAAAATCACGCTGCCTAAGGTTTCATTCCATTTGGACTCCATTTGATATTCCTTTTCTTCGAAATACTGAAACAGGCAATAAAACAGCAATATGGGCTGGGCCTCCGGTTAATAGGTTAGTCCCAAAAGTAATATAAAGTGTATAATAAAGCCCATAATCATTTAAAACAGATAATATAATAGCATGAATGCTTCATAAATTATAGATACGTTGGAGACGTGTCAAGGGGCCGCTTAGTGTTCGGTTGCTAGAGCCGCCAAATATTCTTCCGCACATAAGGAATGCTCTGTGTTTCCACTAACTGTGATGATGCCACATGGACCGGGCATCTTGAGTTTGAGGTAGGCGTAGCACGGTACTACATTGAAGCGAGCGAAGGCTGTTCTTCCGAGCAGTGCGTGATAGCCGCTTCGGAAGGGAGCGATGTCGAAGAGTAGTTCTTCGCTTCTGAAGTTGTCGGGAGAACCTAATGTAACCTCTAATATGAGGGAGCCCGTGCAGCGGGCCTCAACGCACGGTATTACTCCTTTAAAGGTAGTGTTACTTTGGCTTATTCTTGACGGGTCTATCCCCATCTTGCGGACAGTGTCCTGATATATCAGATTGAGACTACTGCCGCCGTCCATAAGGACTCGAGTGAGATGTTATCCACCAATTATTGGGTCAAGCACCAAGGCAGTCGATCCGCCGTGTCGGATACTACTTGGATGGTCCCTGCGCTCGAAGGTGATCGGGCAGGCCAACCAGAGGTTAAATTTCGGGGCAACGGGCTCTGCAGCATATGCGTCTTTGAGCGCGCGTTTGCGCCTTCTCTTTGGTATGTGAGTCGCGTAGATCATGTTTAGTGTTCTGACATCTGGTGGGAATTTTTTCTGTCCCCCGGTGTTCGGCTGGCGAGGCTCATCCTCGTCTTCGCTTGGTGTTTCCCTTCCTTTGTGTTTGGCTTTTAACTTGTCGGCCTGCTTGAAGACCCAGCATTCTCTGTGAGTGTGATTCGCAGGTTTTTCAGGGGTGCCATGAATTTGGCACAATCTGTCCAGGACTTTGTTCAGGCCGGACGGTCCCTCTTTGCTGCCTTTAAATGTCTTGTTTCTTTGACCGGGTCGAGAGCCCCTAAATCCAGCATTGACCGCCGTGTTTTCCGGACTTTCTTCATTGTTTCGACGCTTGTTCTTATTGCGCCGTGGCTTCCCGTTGCCATCCCTAATTTCGGATGTGCCTGGGTCACTGGTGCCTCTACGGGCCAACCAGCTGTCTTCACCTGCGCAAAAGCGGGTCATAAGGCTTGTTAAGGCCGCCATTGTCCTCGGCTTTTCTTGGCCGAGGTGTCTGGCAAGCCACTCGTCCCGGATACTGTGCTTGAAGGCCTCTAGGGCTTCGGCATCCGGACAGTCAACAATTTGATTTTTCTTAGTGAGAAATCTGTTCCAAAGCTTAAGAGCTGACTCTCCGGGCTGTTGTATTATGTGACTTAAATCGTCTGCATCCGGAGGTCGGACATAGGTCCCTTGAAAATTGGCCCTGAAAGCGTCCTCAAGTTCCTCCCAACTTCCGATTGAATTTTTGGGGAGGCTTTTCAACCAATGCCGAGCTAGCCCTTTCAACTTGAGGGGAAGGTATTCGATGGCGTGGAGGTCTTCTCCACGAGCCATGTAGATATGAAGGATAAAATCCTCAATCTAGACCCCAGGGTCTGTCGTTACGTCGTATGCCTCTATGTTCACGTGTTTGAATCCCTGTGGAAATTCGTGATCCAGCACCTCGTCGGTGAAACACAGAGGGTGTGCAGCCCCTCTGTATCTGGACATGTCATGGCATGCTGTCAACTGTTGTTGTGTCCGGTGTTGATTCCGAACTGGTATTCGATTAGTGTGATCATTTTGGTGACCATAATCCCGCGCCAGAGCATGTCCTCTAGATCCATAGATGGACCTGGTTGCGCCTGCCTTTTTGTCCAAGAGCTCACGTAAATCGTGTGCTAGCTTGTGTGCGGCGTCAGTGGCTGCTCTATCATGGCCATGAGGTGGTTGGTCCGGCCGATTGGCCGTATTGTTTTTCGGCGGATTAGGCTCTATGGCATCATCGTTGAATTCGGGAAGCAGCTTGCGCTTTGGGTAGCTCTTTGTGTGGCGATCGTCGCCATATTTTTCTTCAGTGTCTAGCACTTTATTCCATCTGCGATTGAGTGTATCATGCGCGGCCTTAAGCCTTTGCTTCTGCTTCTTTAGGCTCCTTGCAGTGGCCATAAGCCTTCTGTGGAGGTTATCTTGTTCCAAGCGTTTTTCCGGGATGATAAATGCATCATCAACCGGACTGTCCTCCTATCCAGAGGTAGGTTGATGGGTTCGGCCCTCGGGATCGCTGTGATCGGCCGTCTGCTCCGGGCTATGTTTGGCATGACCTGGCTCATCCTGCTCCATCACTGGGTTCATAGGGTCATTGTTGCCTTTAGAGTCGACCGGGGTGTCAATTTTTCTTGCGCTGTTATCGCTATTTTTACCATGACTGGACTTAGAGCGGCGCCTGCGCCGTTGTTTTGGCTTTTGTCCGGGGGGTTTATCCTCCGTTGTGCCCTTTTTGTCGACGTTGTCCTCCTTAGGCGTGTCCACCATGTATATGTCATATGATGAGGTGGCAGTCCAGCGCACTGTGGGCGGTGGTTCCAGGTCGTCCCCTACATCGACGTCCATATCGTCGATGTCGTCAGAGTCGAAGTAAAGCATGTCTGTTAGGTCATCGACAGTGGCTACAAAGTGGGTGGTGGGTGGGCTGCGATTTTCTTCGTCGTTCGTATCCCACTCGAGCCGGACATAGTTCGCCCAAGAGTCTTCTGACAAAGAGAGAGACCTTAAAGAGTTTAGCGCATCGCCAAAGGGCGAGCGTTGAAAGATATCCGCGGCGGTGAACTCCATGATTGGTGCCCGATCAGCTTCGATGGGCACGGATGCGCGCGATCCAGGACCCGCGGTCGGAAAAAAGTCCGGGGGTCCGGTGACACAGATTTCCTTAGGGGTGGAGTCTGTGTTCGGCTCTACAGCCAATGAGTACGCGGCCTCCGTGGCGGGGTCCATCCACCCGTCCTCGGACGACGCAATCTGCCCCGGATTTAGGTCCGGAGCTGCTGCAGGTGCGTTATCCCGAATACTGTCCGACAGCCGATCTAAGTCGTGCCCTCGTGACCGTCCAGCGCCTCTGGAGTAGGCCCGAATCCATCGAAGATCAAGTCTCCACGGATGTCGGCCGTGTAATTCAAGTTTCCGAACCTGACCTGATGGCCAGGAGCGTAGCTGTCGATCTGCTCCACATGGCCAAGTGAATTGGCCCGCAGTGCGAAGCCGCCGAATACGAAGATCTGTCCGGGGAGAAAAGTCTCACCCTGGACCTCGTCGTTGTTGATGATTGAAGGATCCATCGAGCCTTACAGCGACGACACAGAGGAACTCTCAATGAAAGCACCAATGTCGGTGTCAAACCCGGCGGATCTCGGGTAGGGGGTCTGATGACCTACAAGTATAGGGGATCTATCGTAGTCCTTCCGATAAGTAAGAGTGTCGAACCCAACGAGGAGCAGAAGGAAATGATAAGCGGTTTTCAGCAAGGTATTCTCTGCAAGTACTGAAATAAGTGGTAACAGATAGTTTTGTGATAGGATAAATTGTAACGAGCAACAAGTAACAAAAGTAAATAAGGTGCAGCAAGGTGGCCCAATCCTTTTTGTAGCAAAGGATAAGCCTGGACAAACTCTTATAATAGGAAAATCGCTCCCGAGGACACATGGGAATATCGTCAAGCTAGTTTTCATCACGCTTATATGATTCAAGGCTCGGTACTTTGATAATTTGATATGTGGGTGGACCGGTGCTTGGGTGTTGTTCTTACTTGAACAAGCATCCCACTTATGATTAACCTCTATTGCAAGCATCCACAACTACAACAAAAGTATTAGAGGTAAACCTAACCATAGCATGAAACATATGGATCCAAATCAGCCCCTTACGAAGCAACGCATAAACTAGGGTTCAAGCTTCACACTCTATCAACCCATCATCTACTTATTACTTCCCAATGCCTTCCTCTAGGCCCAAATAAAGGTGAAGTGTTATGTAGTCGACGTTCACATAACACCACTAGAGGTTAGACAACATACATCTCATCAAAATATCGAACGAATACCAAATTCACATGACTACTAATAGCAAGACTTCACCCGTGTCCTCAGGAACAAACGTAACTACTCACAAAGCATATTCATGTTCATAATCAGAGGGGTAATAATGTGCATAAAGGATCTGAACATATGATCTTCCACCAAATAAACCAACTAGCATCAACTACAAGGAGTAATCAATACTACTAGCAACCTACTAGCACCAATCCTAGACTTGGAGACTAGAATTGGATACAAGAGATGAACTAGGGTTTGGAGATGAGATGGTGTTGGTGAAGATGTTGATGGAGATTGCCCTCTCCCGATGAGAGGAGCGTTGGTGATGATGATGGCGATGATTTCCTCCCGAGGGAAGTGTGCCCGGCAAAGACAGCCTTTGCGGAGCCCTAGATTGGTTCCGCCAAGGTTCCGCCTCGTGGCGGCGGAGTCTCGTCCCGAAAGGTTGCTTAATGTTTTTTTCTCATCGAAAGACTTCATATAGGAGAAAATGGACGTCGGAGAGCCACCAGGGGGCCCAGGAGGTAGGGGCGCGCCCCAGGGGGGGGCGCCCCCACCCTCGTGAGCAGGGTGTGGGCCCCCTGGCCTTCATCTTCGGGCGATTTATTTTTCTTTATTTATTTTAAGGTATTCCGTGGAGTTTCAGGACTTTTGGAGTTGCACAGAATAGGCCTTCAATATTTGCTCCTTTTCCAGCCCAGATTCCAGCTGCGGGCATTCTCCCTCTTTATGTAAACCTTGTACAATAAGAGAGAATAGCCATAAGTATTGTGACATAACGTGAAATAATAGCCCGTAAGGCGATAAATATTGATATAAAAGCATGATGCAAAATGGACGTATCAACTCCCCCAAGCTTGAGCGATGCTTTCTCCTTCGCGAGGCCAAAAATGATATATATAATTGCGATCATGATGAACAAGATGCATAGGGTAATACTTGTGATGAAATTCCAATTTCACTCTTTTATAGTTCCATGATCTCGTATCATCACATAGCCTATACCATGTCAACGCGTCTCCCTCCAAAGATAAAGGGAAAGCCTTCTTTTTAACAACATCATCGGGTATACCTGCAAGCTTAAATAGTCCACAAATATCATCCACATAGCGTAGATGCTCGTTAGGATGCTTTGTTCCATCTGCTGTAAAAGTATTAGCCAGCAGTTTTTCCATGATACCCGAAGGAAATTCAAAAGGAGTTTCATTTTCAATAGTTGCAGTAGGTTGTGGAGCAACTCTTTGCTCTACTGGAAGGGCTGAAGATACCCCGAACAAGCCCCTCATAGAATTACTTTCCATAGTAACAAGTGACAGAAAATTTCAGCACACTATATAAATTTTTCCTTACCAAATTCCACCTACCAAAGGCGCTTACACTCCCGGCAACGGCGCTTTAAAAGAGTCTTGATGACCCACAAGTATAGGGGATCTATCGTAGTCCTTTCGGTAAGTAAGAGTGTCGAAGCCAACGAGGAGCAGAAGGAAATAACAAGCGGTTTTCAGTAAGGTATTCTCTGCAAGTACTGAAATAAGTGGTAACAGATAGTTTTGTGATAGGATAAATTGTAACGAGCAACAAGTAACAAAAGTAAATAAGGTGCAGCAAGGTGGCCCAATCCTTTTTGTAGCAAAGGATAAGCCTGAACAAACTCTTATAATTGGAAAAGCGCTCCCGAGGACATATCGTCAAGCTAGTTTTCATCACGCTCATATGATTCGCGTTCGGTATTTTGACAATTTGATATGTGGGTGGACCGCTGCTTGGGTGCTGTTCTTACTTGAACAACCAACCCACTTATGATTAACCTCTATTGCAAGCATCCGCAACTACAACAAAAGTATTAAGGTAAACCTAACCACAGCATGAAACATATGGATCCAAATGAGCCCCTTACGAAGCAACGCATAAACTAGGGTTCAAGCTTCTGTCACTCTAGCAACCCATCATCTACTTATTACTTCCCAATGCCTTCCTCTAGGCCCAAATAATGGTGAAGTGTTATGTAGTCGACGCTCACATAACACCACTAGAGGTTAGACAACATACATCTCATCAAAATATCGAACGAATACCAAATTCACATGACTACTAATAGCAAGACTTCTCCCGTGTCCTCAGGAACAAACGTAACTACTCACAAAGCATATTCACACTAGTGCAGAACCGGGCAATAGCACCGGTTCGTAAGGCCCTTTAGTGCCGGTTCCGTAACCGGCACTAAAGTGTGGGCACTAAAGGCCCCCTCCCCTTTAGTACCGGTTCAGCATGAACCGGTGCTAAAGGGAAACCACGTGGCACAAGCCAGCTCCGGGGGCCGGGAGCCCTTTAGTACCGGTTGGTAACACCAACCAGTACTAAATGTTGTGGGTTTTTGTTTTATTTTTTATTTTTCAATTAAATTTGTGTTATCAATTTAATTTAGGATTGTTTTATGTTATAATGAGTTGTAGTCGTCATCATCATCATCATCATCATCATCATCATCGCATATTAATAAATAAATAAACTTTAGCGCACTAAAAATCATCGTAGTCGTCATTAATTAGCACTATTTTAGTCATAGTCATTACCGCTAGCTATCTAATCATCACCAACACTGGCTAGCTTAAAGAAGAAACATTCACTTTGTAACAGAAGGAAAGATATCATCAAGTTCAACATAATCATCATGAACTAGCTACTCCTACATGAGAGATGACAAGTACTAATTAAGAGCATGAACTAGCTACTCCTGCTGCTCCCTCTCAGGTAGAATAGCATAGAACATGTATAGCTCTCCTGATTCATCATACTGGAGCATGCAGCTGAATCTGTCTCCTAATCTTGGGTTGTGCTTCTCCTTGCTGCCCCCTAGTACTTCTCCGCGATCGTTAACAATTTTGCTCCAATCTTTCACAATTAAGCATTCTTCGCTTTCAGAAAACCTGAATGCACTCATGTGCAATGTAGGAAATCTTGGTCGTAAGCTAACCATTGACATGCGACCTTTTGTCTCGACCCACTGAGGCACAACTGTCATCGGAACTCCCTGTTGAAGAACATCGTATAGTAATTAATATATTAAGCAATGAAAGTTTAGCTTCAAAAATAATGTATGCAAAAGATGCACTAATTAAGGACAAATAGTTAAAATTTTACCATCTTTCGATTATAGATGTGACCATAGTTCAATACGATCACCATTGGTCGCACGTTTTGAGTACTAACATTTCTAAGTTCAGGAAAAAAAATTGTCTTGACAGTATTAAGATCCTCAAGCCATGAAACATAATGACTTATCTCCTCGCAGTTTAGTTGAGCCCCGCGGCAGTAGTAGGTCCTGTCTACCAAGCACCGGACATGTTTGCTTGAACCGAAATAAGCTGACAATACAAATTAGTTGTCAACTATTTTGAATAAATTGTATCAAAGACATAAACATATGCATGCATGGTTGAGAAAACTCACATAATGGTAGAACTGGAGGCGTTTGCACATCGAATTCAGATGTCTATATTACCTTCAATATCATCTTCCTGGACGAATATCAAAGGTGATAACCATATCAGGCTCAAATGCATAAGCCTTGCATAGTGCTTGCCAAGTTTTGCATTCAAAATGGGTGTATGTGTCTCCATTATATAATTTGACGTTGAAAGTATACCCATGCTCCTTTTTCAACTAAACTCTCTTTACCTCCATATCATCTATAGCACTAAAACCTATCTTATCCAAGACAAAAATTCTTGCATGGGAGGGTATGCGCTAGTAGAATAGTGAAAATTTAAAATGATAAGTTGAAGCAAATGAAGCATAAGTCATGCTTTAAAATTATAAGTTGAAGCAAATGAAGCATAAGTTTTGCATTCAAATAATAATTGCCGTTGTGACTTACTGTATCCACTTCGAATGTCTCATTCAGCTTGATGTCAAGCGCCTACCATCAACAAGGAAATTTCTGTCGACCGGCCGCGCTTGGTCTTCACAAAGGTCCGCACATAATGAAATCTTTTTTCGTCGTCAGATGACATTTCCTATATGTTCATATAGGTGAAACATTAAACACTTATTACTATCTAACATTAATTAATATCTAGCCAATTCAAATATATATCTAACTATATTCATCTAACATTCGATATTAATCTAACATTTATATAAACTCAATTATTCAACTAGTTCAAATCTCAGATACGACAATTTTCTTACTAAAAATAAACTAGTTATATTAATTATTCAACTAGTTCAAATCTCACATACCTAAATAAACTAGTTCGACAATTTCTTACTAAAAATATACTAGTTATATTAATTATTCAACTAGTTCAAATCTCACATACCTAGCTAATTAATATCTAATTAAATTTTCTAAAAAACAGAAAACAGAAAATAAGTAAAAAATGTGTGTGTGTATGTGTGTGTATGTGTGTACAGGCTGGTGCCAAGGGCGCTGGTACGCGAGAGCGAGAGAGTACGTCTGGCCAGATCATGGGCGATGACGATGGATTTGGCGGCGCATTTACAGGCGGCGGGCGACACGGCGACGGCGCGACGATGACGGACGGCAAAGGCGGGCGACGGGCGGCGGACGGCGGGCGACGGGCGACGGGCGGACGAGGGCGACGGGCGGCCAAGGGCGGCGACGACGGGACTCGAGATATACAAGGCGTCATGAGAGGTTGGAGACGTGAAGAAGTGGGGAGATGTAACTGAAATTTCCGTAAGTGTTGTATATAGAGAGGTTTTTAGTACGGTTGGAGCCACCAACCGGTACTAAAGGCCAACTTTGGCCAGGCCAAGAGGCGGGAAGAGCAGGCCTTTAGTACCGGTTGGTGGCTCCAACCGGTACTAAAGGGTGGTATAACGTGAAATAATAGCTTGTAATGCGATAAATATTGATATAAAAGCATGATGCAAAATGGACGTATCAACTCCCCCAAGCTTGAGCGATGCTTTCTCCTTCGCGGTGCCAAAATATATATATATATAATTGCGATCACGATGAACAAGATGCATAGGGTAATACTTGTGATGAAATTCCAATTTCACTCTTTTATAGTTCCATGATCTCGTATCATCACATAGCCTATACCATGTCAACGCGTCTCCCTCCAAATATAAAGGGAAAGCCTTCTTTTTAACAACATCATCGGGTATACCTGCAAGCTTAAATAGTCCACAAATATCATCCACATAGCGTAGATGCTTGTCAGGATGATTTGTTCCATCTCCTGTAAAAGTATTAGCCGGCAGTTTTTCCATGATTCCCGAAGGAAATTCAAAAGGAGTTTCATTTTCAATAGGTTCAGTAGGTTGTGGAGCAACTCTTTGCTCTACTGGAAGGGCTGAAGATTCCCCGAACAAGCCCCTCATAGAATTACTTTCCATAGTAACAAGTGACAGAAAATTTCAGCACACTATATAAATTTTTCTTACCAAATTCCACCTACCAAAGGCGCTACACTCCCCGGCAACGGCGCCAGAACAGAGTCTTGATAACCCACAAGTATAGGGGATCTATCGTAGTCCTTTCGTTAAGTAAAAGTGTCGAACCCAACAAGGAGCAGAAGGAAATGATAAGCGGTTTTCAACAAGGTATTCTCTACAAGTACTAAAATAAGTGGTAACAGATAGTTTTGTGATAGGATAAATTGTAATGAGCAACAAGTAACAAAATTAAATAAGGTGCAGCAAGGTGGCCCAATCCTTTTTCTAGCAAAGGATAAGCCTGGACAAACTCTTATAATAGGAAAAGCGCTCCCGAGGACACATGGGAATATCGTCAAGCTAGTTTTCATCACGCTCATATGATTCGCGTTTGGTACTTTGATAATTTGATATGTGGGTGGACCGGTGCTTGGGTGCTGTTCTTACTTGAACAAGCATCCCACTTATGATTAACCTCTATTGCAAGCATCCGCAACTACAACAAAAGTTTTAAGGTACACCTAACCATAGCATGAAACATATGGATCCAAATCAGCCCCTTACGAAGCAACGCATAAACTAGGGTTCAAGCTTCTGTCACTCTAGCAACCCATCATCTACTTATTACTTACCAATGCCTTCCTTTCGGCCCAAATAATGGTGAAGTGTTATGTAGTCGACGTTCACATAACACCACTAGAGGTTAGACAACATACATCTCATCAAAATATCGAGCGAATACCAAATTCACATGACTACATATAGCAAGACTTCTCCCGTGTCCTCGGGAACAAACGTAACTACTCACAAAGCATATTCATGTTCATAATCAGAGGGGTAATAATGTGCATAAAGGATCTGAACAAATGATCTTCCACCAAATAAACCAACTAGCATCAACTACAAGGAGTAATCAAGATGGTGCTGGTAAAGATGTTGATGGAGATTGCCCTCTCCCGATGAGAGGAGCGTTGGTGATGATGATGGCGATGATTTCCCCCTCCCGGAGGGAAGTGTGCCCGGCAGCACAGCTCTACCGGAGCCCTAGATTGGTTCCGCCAAGGTTTCGCCTCGTGGCGGCGGAGTGTCGTCCCGAAAGGTTGCTTATGATTTTTTTCTCATCGAAAGACTTCATATAGGAGAAGATGGACGTCGGAGAGCCACCAGGGGGCCCACGAGGTAGGGGCGCGCCTGGGGAGGGGGCGCGCACACCTCGTGAGCAGGGTGTGGGCCCCTGGCCTTCATCTTCAGCGACGATTTTTCTTTATTTATTTTAAGGTATTCCGTGGAGTTTCAGGACTTTTGGAGTTGCGTAGAATAGGCCTTCAATATTGGGCCATTTGCATTTCTGTCCCTAACTCGAACCACCTAATCAGATATACCCCTAATTCGAAAGCTTGCTTAAAAATTCCGCTCCGCCGTTATGTGCCCTTACAGAAATGCCCCTCCGTGCCGTTTCCGTCTAGTCAAGGCTGTTTGACCGCTAACGTGTCGTTTCTTTGACATTTTTGCCCCTCCTTCCTTACATATAAAAAAATTCTCTCCCTCTCTCATTACCTATCACTCTCACTCTGCCTGACATGTGGACCACAGGACCCACTGTCAAGGTCAATGCCGGTCCTTGCGTGCCCGTGCGTGAGAGGCTGAGCTCGCCGGCGGCTTGCCGCAGGGCGCGGATGGCCGCGTGAAGAGAGCGCGAGGCACGCCGTGTAGCCGCGTGAGGCACGGTAGGTATGCTGGGCACGGCAGGCATGCTGTCCGCGGGAGGAGGCCGCACGGCCGAGCTAGCCGAGGTCAGTCATGGCGGTCTACTTCGGGCAGTGCACTCCGGGCACGGAATCGAGTGCGGGAAGATGGATGTAGGGGCGCAAGCTTTCCACGATGACGACACGGTGGTCGGGTAGGTCAAGGGGGGATCGGGGCAGCCGAATTTAGGAGGGGAAGAGCGACGGCCGTGGCGGATCTTGAGGTCCCGTGCGTCATGCATAGGTGGCCCCAGGCCCGATTGAACGTGCAGGCCGGAGGAGAGGCGCAATACGGAGCTCATAGACATGCTCGTACCTCTCTATCTGGCCTCCGGCCACGGTGGCTAGAAACGACGTCCTTGGCAGAAGCTCTGGACACTCGCAGGCGTACTTTGAGCACTCGTTACAGGAGACGAGGAGGCTTGGGGAGTGGGCCGAATGGAGTTGCAGATCACCTAGACCACTAAACGCTCGTTGGAGTGGCACGGAAGCATCGGCTCCGACGATAGCTACGGGCGGCAGAGTTGTGTTGTAACCGTCCCCGTCCATGGCGCCGCCATGCGCCGCCGTCCGCCTTGACCTCCACCCCTGCCCTGCCAGACCACCTAGAGCCTGCCTTGTGGCCCTCACATGCAGGCACTCCCGACCCTTGCTGGCGACGGCCACCGGAGCCGCTAAGCCTCGCCATGACCAGGCAAGGGCCGGTTTTTCTTTTTTTATTATGTCGGTTGGGTCCACTTGTAAGTGATAGAGAGGGGTGAGTGAGAGAAAGAGTTTTCCATTTATTATTTAGAGGACTTGGTCCCACCTGTAAGTGACACATGGAGTCAGGGGCAAATTGTCCAGCAAACGTTCAGATAGCGGTCAAACCCCTTTGACCGGACGGAAACGGCACAGGAGGGCATTTTTATATGTGCACCTAACGGCAAAGGGGCAAATTTGAGCACACTTCAAAATTAGGGGAAAATGTGAGTAGTGGGTTTGAGTTAGGGACACAGATGTAAAAGACCCTTCAATATTTGCTCCTTTTCCAGCCCAGAATTCCAGCTGCCGGCATTCTCCCTCTTCATGTAAACCTTGTAAAATAAGACAGAATAGCCATAAGTATTGTGACATAACATGAAATAATAGCCCGTAATGCGATAAATATTGATATAAAAGCATGATGCAAAATGGACGTATCAGGGTCCCAAACTGTGCGTCTAAGGCTAATGGTAACAGGGGACTGGGGACACGATGTTTACCCAGGTTCGGGCCCTCTCGATGGTGGTAATACCCTACTTCCTGCTTGATTGATCTTGATGATATGAGTATTACAAGAGTTAATCTACCCCGAGATCGTAGAGGCTAAACCCTAAGAGCTAGCCTATGATTATGATTGTTGTCCTCCTACGGACCAAACCCTCCGGTTTATATAGACACCAGAGGGGGCTAGGGTTACACAGAGTCGGTTACAAAGAAGGAGATCTAACATCGAATCGCCAAGCTGGCCTTCCACGCAAAGGAGAGTCCCATCCGGACACGGGACGGAGTCTTCAATCTTGTATCTTCATAGTAAAATAGTCCAGCCAAAGTATATAGTCCAGCTGTCCGGATACCCCCTAATCCAGGACTCCCTTAGTGACCGAAGCATGCTTGCGTCATCCCGCGGTGGATAGTAAAGAGGCGGCTTGCATGTCTCTTCAAAGCTGCAGGGCCGCTGCTCATTTACTCTCTCTCTGCCTTGGAACCGTCGTTCCAGGTTTCCCACTACGCCTGCCCCTTGTGCCACGTTCGCCGCATGCACGGCGTGGGGTAGGTGACAGACGTTGGGAATACGGGAAGGCACGCGGGGGCCGACACTTACGTGCCCTTGATTGGGCAGGGAGGGCGGCCGATGGCCTGGCTCGTTTCCACTTAATGAGTCGGACCCGAGCGGGCTCTTCAAAGGCGTAGAGCTAGTCTTTCGGCCTTCCCCTCCCAATTATAAAAAGGGAACTCAGGGGTAGGAGGAAGAACGTCCCCCCTTTGCCTCCACCCTTAACCCACGGTCATGGCGAGAGGGCATGGTCGCAGCCATCCTTCCGCGGAGGCGACCAGGTCCTCTTCCCGCCAGAGGGCTGCGGCGGTCAAGGAAGAGCCAGGCGCCCAGGGTGAAGGCCATGCTCGAAGCAGGGGCGCTGGACGGGGCCGCGGTCGACGAGGCGGCCAAGGCAGAGGTGGGCGCGAAAGGGGGACGCCTGTGTTGCCTCCGTCCCCATTGCCATTTCCTCCACCATCTCCTCCTGCTTCATCGAGTGGTCACGTCGGGGACTCGGTGTTCGAGTTCATCTTCCAGCTGCGTGGGCCACTATGCAGCCGCCTTCGTCTTCCCCGGGCGTTCGCGAGGGTGCTGGAGATCGACCAGCCACCTCGACTGAGGCTTCGCATGAAGGGGTGTTGCCATGGCGACATGTGGGTGAACGCAGGGTTCCCTGCCCCTCAAGTAATGCTCGTTCGTCGGGGCTGGAAAACCTTCGCGCGTACCCATTGCTTGATGGATGGGCACGTGCTCTTCTTCAAGCTAGTGGAGAGCGACCTGCTCTCCATCAAGGTCTTCGGGCGCTCGAGACACAGGCTAGGGTGCTGTGCAGAGAGCTCGATCGATGACGAAAGCTACTCCTCGGGCGAAAGCGACGAGGAGGACAACAACGACGACGAGGGTAACAGGCGTGAGGATGACGGGTCCGACTAGGCGTCGAACACATCGTCCCTGGGCGGGGCCGGTAGCAGCAGCATCTGCACCTGGCCCTCTCTCCTGGCAGAGTGATTTGTCGGGGGTGGGGCCAGCTCCTTGAACTTCTCGGGGCTGCCGCTTCTGGTGGCCGGTGCTGGGAGGCCGGAGAGGATGAAAAAGGCGGGTGGCAGGCCCTCAACTCGGAGTACGATGGCACCGACGCCTTCCTCGCGTATTGGCGGCCCGCTGCCTCGTCTTTCGGCTTCCTCACCGGCACCTTCATCACCGGCCTTCCTTATGGGCGGCCACCAGGACGTTCTCTTGGTGTCTTCTGCTGCTCGTACGACGCCTAGGCGCTCCTTTTGCCCTTCTGCCATCTCGTTCCGTTCCCTGGGGAGAGGGACAAGAAAGGGATTACGGGCATCTTATCACTTTTTTGTCTTTAAGCCTGCGGGCACTTGTTAGATTTAAACCTTGTAATCCCCTTGCTCGTGTTTGCATTCCATGCAAAGTGTACCTGTTTGTAACGTATTAATGAAAAAGGGTGTTCGCCGGGTTTTTTGTGCATGAGCGGGGCCCATGCCAAGGAATAAATCCTCGTTATTTTTAAGATAAACATTGTCGCCTGGCAACAGGCCTTGCTGCACCCTTGCGTCACCCACGACCGTCCTCATGCCCTTGGCGGAGGCAGGGAGAGGTAGGGTTAGGCCCCTCCTTTGCTTCCTTGTCACCACAACTGCAACCAGGTTCTGGCCAAAGAAATAGTTTTTGGGCACAGGAAAAGGGGAGCACGGTGGCCTAGGAATAAATGATGTTTCATATGTCCCAATTCCATATGGAAATGCATAACAGGGGATGAAAGACTTGTCTGAATCTGCAGCCCCCGGCAACCTTGGCTTGCCGGGGTCAGGGTGTCGATCCGTCTCTTCCTTTCCCAAATGGTCCTGCCGAGACGTGTGCGCAGCCTGTGAACCAAAAGAGGACTAGAAGAGGCAGAAAGACACGCACGCGACCTCTATGCCAGGGGTTAGCTGCCGCCAGGCACTATCGACCCTAACAAAGAGAAAGACTCAACCTAGCATGCATGCTAATTCTAGGGCGCCAGCGCTTCATTTATTTATGCTCAGGGTCTGCGCCTGGATTTGTACAAAGGGTTACATGCCTTGCCGGCAAGGCTTGTACAAAAGGTGGTCTGCCGGGGGGCCCGACAACTGTGCCTCATGGGTAAAAGTTGCAAAGATGTTCGATGTTCCAGGAGTTGCTCACTAGAACAACATCTTCGATCTACAGGCGGACAGCGCCGGCCTGGTGACTCGAATTACCCTATAAGGGCCTTCCCACTTTGGCGTCAACTTGTTGGAATTCTTGGCCGATTGAACGTGCCAAAGAACAAGGTCGCCTTCCTCAAAGCTTCGGGCATGAACCTTGCAGCTATGGTAGCGGCGCAAGGCTTGCTGGTAGCGTGCTGCTCTCATAGCCGCCCGAAGACGATCTTCCTCAAGCAGCGTTGCGTCATCTTGCCGCAACTGCTCTTGCTCAAGCTCGTCATAAGCGAGCACTCGAGGTGACCCGTATGTGAGTTTCTTGGGGAGAACTGCTTTTGCCCCATATACCAGGGCAAAGGGTGTCTGGCCGGTGGCTCGATTTGGCGTCGTTCTGATCGACCAAAGAACCGCCGGCAACTCATCAATCCAGCGTCGTTCACACCTGTGTAGCCTATCAAAAGTGCTTGTTCCGAGGCCTCGTAATACTTCAGCATTCGCCCTTTCAGCATGGCCGTTGCTTCGTGGATGTGCAACAGAAGCAAAACAGACCTTGTTGCCGAGGTCTTGAATGTAATGCATGAAGACATGGCTTGTGAACTGCGTGCCGTTGCCAGTGATGACTCTATTCAGCACACCAAAACGGCAGACTAGCCCCTTGAAGAACTTGACGGCTGATTGTGCTGTCACCATTCTGACTTCTTCCACCTCCGGCCACTTTGTGAACTTGTCGATTGCAACATACAAGTACTCAAATCCTCGACAAAGACGGGGAAAGGGGCCCGATGTCGAGCCCATGCATCGAGAATGGCCAGGAAAGAGGGATTGTTTGGAGAGCTTGAGCTGGTTGATGAAGCTTCTTTGAATGGAACTGGCACGCTTCACACTTGGTTACTAGTGTCGTTGCACCCTGCAGGGCTGTGGGCCAGAAGAAACCTTGCCGGAATGCCTTGCCGGCAAGGGCTCTCGACACTATGTGGGAGCCACATATGCCTTCGTGTATCTCTGCCAACAGCTCCAGTCCTTCCTCCTAGGGAATGCACTTCAATTTCACACCGTTCGGTCTTTTTCTATACAGAACATCATTGACGAACTGGTACAGGGCAGACCGATGGGCTACTTTCTCCGCTTCTTCCTGCTCCTCAGGGAGTTCCCCAGTTTGGAGGAATCAGAATGTATGTCGTGCCCATGCCGGAGCCTGGGGCTTGACGGCAAGGACCAAAGGCATTTCCTCTGCCACGGGAGCCGTTGTCTCCATGGCCGGGGCTTGACGCCCTGCCGGAGTCTATCGCTCTATGGCAGGCTCAGTGTCCACGGCAACATCCTTACCGGCGGCTGCTGCGAGCTCGGCGGGAAGGTATTTGTCGGGGCCTGATTTCCTCCGCTTGTTCTGCTCTGTCCATGGTTCAACGGATGGTTGAGTTAACTGAAGCACAAAAGTACCTGGTTCCACACGTAGTTTGAGGGCACCGCACTTTGACAGGTAGTTAGTGATGTCGTTCTTCGTTCGGGGAACATGCTCCGCTTGTATACCGTCAAATCGCTCCTCCAGCTTCCTCACCTCATCTACATAGGCCTCCATCAAGATAATCTCTGTTAACTTGCTTGACGACAAGCTGTGAATCACCCCTGACGATGAGCTTCTTGATTCCTAGGTCTGCCGCGATCCAGAGACCGGCAAGCAACCCCTTGTATTCAGCAGTGTTGTTCGTTGACATCTCCCTGGGAAAGTGCATCTGGACTACATACTTGAGGTGCTCTCCGGTGGGTGCAATGAGTAGCACACCAGTACCGACGCCTTGCAACAAGAAAGCCCCGTCAAAATACATAATCCAGCTGCGACTCGTTTCCTTGCCGGGAAGAGTGGTCTCCTGGATCTTTTCATCAGGCGTTGAGGTCCATTCTCCAATGAACTCTGCCAAGACTCTACTCTGGATTGTCAAAGTACTTTGAAACTTCAAACCAAAGCTTGGCAGTTCTAAGGCCCACTCCACAATCCTCCTGGTTTCGTCTGGGTTATGCAATATCTGTTGCAATGGGAGGCGGGTGACGACGGTGATTTCGTGTTCTTGGAAGTAATGACACAACTTCCTCGAGGCCATAAGGTGGTCGAAGAGCAATTTCTGCATGGCGGAGTACCTTGATCTAGCCCCTTGCAAAAGGGAGCTGACAAAGTAAACCAGGTGCTACATCATCTTCTTCTTATGCCCAACTCTATTGGGTTGAACAGACCCTATCCTGCCGGTGTCAGACTCTGCCGGGGGTCTTGCCTTGCCAGCACCAGGCCCTGCCGGAGGGAGCCCTGGCTCGTCATCCGCCAGCCTTGCCATTGCCACTGCCTCTTTGTCGACCTCCCTCTGTGCCACTAGTGTGGCGCTGACCACTTGATTCGTCGCCGCTAGATACAGCAACAACGGCTCTTGTGGTTTAGGTGCAACCAGTATCGGCGTAGAGGAGAGGTGTTTCTTAAAATCCTGTAGTGCTGCTTCGACCTCTAGGGTCCATTCCATTGGGTCGGCCTTCATTTTGAAAAAGGGAAGGGCACGCTCGGCAGACTTGGAGATGAACCTGCTCACGGCGGCAACGCAGCCAGTGAGCCGGCTTACATCCTTGATCCGCCTAGGTGCCTCAATTTGCTCAACGGCCTTGATCTTATCTGGATTTGCTTCAATCCCGCGTTGTGAGACAAACAACCTGAGAAGTTTTCCAAACAGAACACCGAAGACGCACTTCTCAGGGTTCAGCTTGAGGTTGATCTTGCGCAAATTTGCAAATGTTTCTTCCAAATCTTGTATGAGAGTCGCCTTGTCCTTGGTTTTGACCACTATGTCATCCATATAAGCTTCCATATTTCTATGTAGCTGGGGCTCAAAACCAATTTGGACTGCTCTTGCAAACGTCGAGCCAGCACTCTTCAATCGGAAAGGCATTCGTAAGAAACAAAATGTACCACACGGCGTGATGAATGTTGTCTTCTCTCTTCATGAAGATCTGGTGGTATCCTGAGTAGGCGTCGAGGAATGACAGCAAGTCGTACCCGGCTGTGTAGTCAACAATCTGGTCAATTCACGGCAACGGGAAAGGGTCCTTGGGACAAGCCTTATTGATATCTGTGTAATCAGTACACAGCCTCCACTTCCCATTTGCCTTGCGCACTACCACCGGATTGGCCAACCACATCGGATGATGCACTCCCTTCATCAAGCCTGCCGCTTCTAACTTCCTGATCTCATCCGTGATTGTCGGTGTACAAAAAGAGGGGTACACTTTTTGTACCCTATAATCGCTGCACGGCAGTCGAGCTGGGCACACCGTGACCGAAAGCAAGCCAAGGGAGGTGAGCCAAGGTAAGGCCGAAGCTCGAAAGGAGCAGAACGGCGCCAAGACCAAGACCACAAAGAGCAAAAGGGACGAAGCGGAGTCCCCCGGTAAGATCCTTGCCGGGGGCGGTTTTAGCAAATCCGGAAAGACCCTTGCCGTGGCAGCTCGCCCCACACCTACGGAGCGAATAACCCTTGAGTCCACTGCCCCCATGGGGCAAGGATTCGGGAGACATCCCCGTGGTGGCATGCAGATCTTTGTGAAGGCATTCAAGATCAGATACACACTATAGAAGATGACGACCCTTGGCGGGATCCCAGCCAAGGAGGACCACAAGGCCCCCGGCTAGAGCCTTGCCGGGATGACAAGAAGCGCCACGGCAAGACCCTTGCCGGGGCCCCTAAGAAGACTTGCCGGGCTACGACGAGGCCCTAGCCAAGAACACCCGTAGGGCCACCATCAGGCCCACACCAATCAAACCTCCACCACCGTTCGTGTGCAGCTGCCGACCCAACCAGTTGGGCAGGCACCTGCGTGGCTGCAAGCGGATCTTCATGAAGACCCACCACTGCGCCACCTCAGCTGCCTGCCTACCTACATGGCACCATGGGCATCGCTGGCCAGGGCGCGTGTCGACACGAAAGGGAGCGGCAACGGACGAGACAGGGCTCTCCCCGGTCCCCGATAAAGCAAGGACACCTAAGCAAGACGCATTAAAGGCGCCTTGTCATGTAATGCGAGGGATAAACTCGCATCATCGTACCCTTTCCACCTCCTGTGCCCCCGTGGCAACCCCTTTCCCTATAAAAGGAGGCCCAAGGCGACCAGGAGGAGGATTCGGCTTTTTGGAGCTCCTCACGCCCCATTGTTAGTTCAAGAACACAGATAAACGAACCACCAAAGCAGGAGTAGGGTTTTACGCATCCTCGCGGCCCGAACCTGGATAAGGAAACCGTATGCTATCTGTTTGATCCGCTCTTCTCATGACCCCGCGCCCCGTGGCCGTAATAGGGATTCTTGTGATCCCATAGGTGTCGTTCCCACCGACAGTGATGAACTCCTGCTGCTCCAAAGCTTGCTTCCTGACCTTCTGCTTGACGGGCCGCGCATTAGGAGAGACAGCAAGATGGTGCTCAATCCCCTCTCTGGGAATGCTGGGGATGTCGAATGCTTGCCACACAAACACATCGACATTCGCCCGCAGGAAGGTGACGAGCGTGCCTTCCTATTTGCTGTCAAGGGAGGAGCTTATGGTGAAAGTTCCTCCCGTACCATCCTCCTTGACGGACACCTTCTTGGTCTCTGGTGGTGCAGCTCTGGATTTCTTGCTCTTGCCGGTGGAGCCCTCTGGCACGTCCTCGACGGGAGCAAAACACTCCAAAGAGGTGCGCTTGCCAGAGTGAGTGTGAGAGGTCTTGACGGTCTTCTTCCCCCCCCCCCCCCCGAGGCTTCGGCGGCAGGAGCAAGTGCCTTGGCGGCAGCTGCTGCAACTGCCTTCCAGTAGAGTTGCTCAGCGTAGATCAGCGCATCCTTCTGTTCGGAGGGGACGGTGATGATGTTCATCGGCCCAGGCATCTTTAGCGTGTTGTAGGCGTAGTGTGACGCCGCCATGAACTTGGCTAGTGCCGGGCGGCCGAGGATCCCGTTGTAGGGCAAGGGGATCTCGGCTGCATCAAAAACAATCCTCTCTGTCCTGTACAATTTACCATTGTATTGGGTGTGTTGAGGACACAAGAGACTCTTTGTTATTTGGTTGCAGGGTTGTTTGAGAGAGACCATCTTCATCCTACACCTCCCAAGGACTGATAAACCTTAGGTCATCCACTTGAGGGAAATTTGCTACTGTCCTACAAACCTATGTACTTGGAGGCCCAACAATGTCTACAAGAAGAAGGTTGTGTAGTAGACATCAAGCTCTTTTCTGGCGCCATTGCCGGGGAGGTTAGTGCTTGAAGGTATATCTTTAGATCTTGCAATTGATTCTTGTTTTATCATTAGTTTATTCTATAAAATAAAACTACAAACAATGGAATTGAGGGTGTGTGAGTGGAAAACGACACCTATGGGATCACTGGAATCCCTTCTGCGGTTGGCGGGCGCGAGATTGTGCAAAGAGCGGGTCTAGGAGTCAGCACACAATTCGTTTACCCAGGTTCGGGCCGCGAGGATGCGTAAGACCCTAGTCCTGCTTTGGTGTGTATTTGAGTGTTCTTGAGTTCTTGAACTAGCTACGGCCTGTCTCTAGTCCAAAAGATCTAAATCCTTCTCCCGTACGCATTGGGCCTCCTCTTATAGACAAAAAGGGGTTGCCACAGTGGCACACAGGAGGTGGAAAGGTATACATTAGTTGAGTCAATCCTTCGGCACGGTCGGACAAACGCATGTAATGCGCTGCCGACGTGTCCCTCTTGCTTTATCGGGGACGGTGAGGAAGCCCGGCCCAACTGTCGCTGCCTCACCTGGCTCCGGCGCGCATCCGAGATGATGAGGCGTTGTGGCGCCACGCTGGCTGGCTGCTGAACTGGTGCGGTGGTAGAGTCTTCACAAAGATCTGCATGCCACCACACAGATGCTTGCTGGGTTGGCCGAGAGACCGCGCATCGCCACGCACGTGCTCGCCTAGTCGGTAGGCTGGCAGCTGCATGGGAACGGCGGTGGGATGTTGGCAGATGTGGGCCGGCCTATGGCCCCGCGGACGTTCCCGTCAAGGGTCTTGTCGGGCGGCGTCGCGGTCGTCCCCGGCAAGGGGCTTGCCGGGGGTCTTGTGGGTATCCTCGGCAAGGATCTTGCCAAGGATCATTGTCTTCTGATTCTCATCTGGTCTTGCATGCTCTTTGTCTTCACAAAGATCTGCATGCCACCACGGAGGCGCCTCCCAAGCCTTGGTTCCAATGTAGTTGATGGCGTTGGAACTCTCAGGCTCATGGGTGGCAGCCCTGCTGGCGTCGGGAAAGCTGCCCCGGCAAGACTCTTGCCGGGGCTGCAGAATCCACTCCGGCAAGGTTCTTGCCGGGGGGAGTCCGTCTCGCCCTTCTTCCCTTTGTGTCTTCGGCTTTGCGTTGGTCTGGTCGTCTTACGCCTTTGCTTCTTCTGCCCCGCCAAGCGTGGTCAAGGCGTAATATGATCGTCACAAGACAAGTAAAGGGGTGCAAAAAGGGACCCCTACTTTTGTACACCGACAGGGTGCCTCATATGCTTCAGCTTTTTAATATCTGTCATGAAAATGTTGGAAAGGAAAATTGTGCTCAAGTGCTAGAAGAAGAAATCTATAAAATGTTTGGCACTAAATCTTTGTATGATGAGCATGATTGCAATCTTGTTAGTATGAATTCCTTGAATACCCATGATGCTAATGATATGCAAAGCCATAAGCTTGGGGATGCTATGTTTGATGAAGTTGATATTTTTTATACCCCAAGTCTTGATGAGCAAATTTATTTTGATGATAGCATGCCTCCTATTTATGATGATTATATTGATGAAAGTGGGTTTGGAAGAGTGTCAACTTTAGGAAGTAATGATCCCACTATTTTGGAGGGTGTTGAATCTTATTGTGATAATTATGAAAGTGGATTTGGAGAGGTCATGACTTTATTTAGTGATGAATCCACTATTTCGGAAGAGGTTCCAATTGATTATGAGAATAAAGTTGCTATCTATGATGATTATTGTGATGACATGTATGCTATAAAGAATAATGATAACCATGAAACTTGTCATCATGATTTTAGTTTTAAGTTGGATTATGCCTCACATGATAGTTACTAGCAAAAATGCACGTGCGTTGCAACGGGAGAACAAAAAAATCATGCCCTCCTTTTGAAAACAACGTCCCATCCGTATTACCGCATGTCCTTTTTCACCCTCGCTGCGGTGTCAACCCAATCATAACTTGTCGGAACGTGGTAAATCCCAAGACGATGAGCTCGACCACTGCATGAGACACCTCTCATTAAACATTTGGAACTGAATACTTTAACATTCAATGCTGCCACATGAATACTTATATTGCTTAGAAGTTAAAACAATTGAGAAGGACACAAACAAAAAAAGATTTAGTTGGACGCCTTCAATTGTAACAGGGTGTAATCTTCAGTTTAGGCGCTATCAACTACCCAACAATTGAGACGACCAATACCAACATCGCAAATTACCATATTCTAAAAGCTCGTTCTGCTTTGGTAACCATTTCCCTAAAAGCATGAACCAGAGGCGCATGTTGTCTTACTCCCCCCTAAGAAAATTAATATACTATTATGTAATGTTCTTTGTAGTTAATCCTAGAAATATATATTAGCAATTAATCCTAGAACTCTTATAAATCTTTACAGTTGTAATCCTAAAAAATTGCAGTCAATCACCCCACCCACCACATAATACTTCATTTCGATGGGAAAAAAATCATAGCACAACAAATATTATGACTTCCACCAAAAAAAGAAAAGAGGATAATTTGAGACAATGAGACAAAACGAGCAGGTGCTACAGCTTGAAAGAGCTCTTCTTGGTCGATCGACCTTTGTTCCTGCAATGATCAAGCTATTAGATCAACAAAAGAACATAACCATGAAATACACATCGACTGGTCGATTCTATCAAATTAAAATATTGGGTTGGTGATAAATCCCTAGTTGACCAAAACTGGCGTGGAATGGGTCAAAAACCAGGGCATATACTTATGTGGGTCGTAGGATTTTGCTAGATTGAACGACAGGTTCCCTCAAAATAAATTTTGAACGAGACATTTCGGATGTTCGTATTGCATGAAATTTTGGTGCTTCTCTTATCTTCCTGAACTTCTTATCCTCCTTCTCGTATTTGTCCACCTCATTCTAGATGGTTTAGGATTTTCATGATCAAGATAGTTTGTGCCTTTTTACGTGTCTTTCAAATGCTAGTACATCTTTTATGGAATTCTCCACGTTGAAAACAATATTCTTGAATAGAATAGAAAAATGAGAGTTGGCCTAAGCACAAATGCTCGATTACATGTATAAACTTCTGTAACCTGCAAGCCCCAACCACAATATAGATTCATATAAATACTTGCGGCAGCCTCGGACTGGACTCCGGTGCCCTCTGCTCCTTGGCGGCGTCAACAGGTTATACATGAACGCTAGCAGCCCAATGGCTTCCGCCGTGGAGGCACCTGCACGAACACATGCATGCTGGTCGTACTTTTCCAGCGCTTTGTCGCCGGTAAGCTCCATGTGCTCCACGCGTCATGGTGCTCCTCCTTGGTCGCATGCATTTTTGTGTATCGAGCCCAGAGATCCTTCCTTTAATTACTTATGCAATCTTTCTTTAATTAGCGCCCATCTGCCCAAATATGAGGAGGCTACTCCTTTTGACCATCTGTTTGTTGATTTCTGAGGTTCTTGGTATATTAATCAATGCGAACTGGTTAAGAAAAGCAGTGTGGGACAATTAAACATCAAACGTGAATAGCTCAGCTGGTTGTTGCATCTAGAATTCTAGGGGAGCTCTTGGGTTCGATTCCTACGGGGGATCTCTTTTTTCGCAGTACAGTAGAAAGTCCACTCCCGTGGCTATCGGTCTAGATTATTATTTTTGGGCTCTAGGAAAGCCCATCCGCATTTTGGGCTCTAGGAAAGCCCATCCGCAAGGCTGCCAGGCCCAGGACGGACTGTTACGTACGAAACTTCAGCCTGCGATATTCGCAGTACAGTAGAAAGTCCACTCCCGTGGCTATCGGTCTAGATTATTATTTTTGAGCTCTAGGAAAGCCCATCCGCAAGGCTGCCAGGCCCAGGACGGACTGTTACCTACGAAACTTCAGCCTGCGATATTTCCTGCGACACAAAAATTAGTACCACCTCAGATAGTAAAAAAATCTTACAAAAATAGAGATGAACAGATTAAAAAATCGATGAAACGCACCTTGCCTTATTAGTAGCTATAGATTTTGTTTAGTTTGCTCCCACTACTATTCATGAGAAGAAATTTGCTTATGTGGATAGTAATAAAAATTCTATGTTGTGGCTCATGAAAAGAATGCTTTATGTGATAGTTATATTGCTGAATTTATTCATGATGCTACTGAAAATTATTATGAGGGAGGAACATATGCTTGTAGGAATTGCAATAATATCAAGTTTCCTCTCTATGTGCTTAAAGTTTTAAAGTTATGCTTGTTTTGCCTTCCTATACTAGTTGATTATTGTTCCCATAAGTTGTTTGTTCACAAAATACCTATGCATAGGAAGTGGGTTAGACTTAAATGTGCTAGTCATATTCTTCATGATGCTCTCTTTATGTTTCAATTCTTATCTTTTATGCGAGCATCATTGAAAACATCATGCCTAGCTAGGGGCATTAATCGTTAGCGCTTGTTGGGAGGCAACCCAATTTTATTTTTGTTCTTTGCTTTTTTCTTATGTTTAGTAATAAATAATTCATCTAGTCTCTTTTTGGATGTGGTTTTATAGTTTTAATTAGTGTTTGTGCCAAGTAGAACCTTTGGGAAGACTTGGGTGAAGTCTTTGCGATCTTGCTGTAAAAAACAGAAACTTTTGTGCTCACGAGATTAGATGCCATATTTTACTGGAGAGTACTTTTAGATTGATTCTTTTTGCATATGATTAATAGACAAATTCCTCACGTCCACCAATTTATTTCAGAATTTTTTCAGTTACAGCAGTATTTGGATGTTACAGATTACTACAGACTGTTCTGTTTTTGACAGATTCAGTTTTCTATGTGTTGTTTGCTTATTTTGATGCATCTATGAGTAGTATCGGAGGGTATGAACCATAGAGAAGTTGGAATACAGTAGATATTACACCAATATGAATTTAGAATAAGTTCACAACAGTACCTAAGTGGTGATTTATTTTCTTATACTAAAGGAGCTTACGAGTTTTCTGTTGAGTTTGGTGTTGTGAAGTTTTCAAGTTTTGGGTAAATATTCGATGGACTATGGAATGAGGAGTGGCAAGAGCCTAAGCTTGGGCCTTCCCAAGGCACCCCAAGGTAATAATCAAGGATAACCAAGAGCCTAACCTTGGGGATGCCCCAGAAGGCATCCCCTCTTTCGTCTTCGTTCATCGGTAACCCTACTTGGAGCTATATTTTTATTCACCACATGATATGTGTTTTGCTTGGAGCATCATTTTATTTTATTTTCTTATGCTTGCTGTTTGAATAATATCCCAAGATCTGAAATTATTAAATGTTAGAGAGTCTTCACATAGTTACGTAATTATTCAACTACTCATTGATCTTCACTTATATCTTTTGGAGTAGTTTGTTATTTGCTCTAGTGCTTCACTTATATTATTTTGAGAGTCTTTTAGAACAGCATGGTAATTTGCTTCGGTTATGAATTTAGTCCTAATATGATGGGCATCCAATACGGATATAATAAAAACTTTCATATAGAGTGCATTGAATACTATGAGAAGTTTGATACTTGATGATTGTTTTGAGATATATAGATGGTGATATTAGAGTCATGCTAGTTGAGTAATTGTGAAATTGAGAAATACTTGTGTTGAGGTTTGCAAGTCCCGTAGCATGCACGTATGGTAACCATTGTGTGACAAATTTGAAGCATGAGGTGTTCTTTGATTGCTTTCCTTTTGAGTGGCGGTCGGGGATGAGCCACGGTCTTTTCCTACCAATCTATCCCCCTAGGAGCATGCGCATAGTGCTTGGTTTTGATGACTTGTAGATTTTTGCAATAAGTATATGAGTTCTTTATGACTAATGTTGAGTCCATGGATTATACGCACTCTCACCCTTCCATCATTGCTAGCCTCTTCGGTACCGTGCATTGCCCTTTCTCGCCTCAAGAGTTGGTGCAAACTTCGCCGGTGCATCCAAATCATGTGATATGATACGCTCTATCACACATAAGCCTCCTTATATCTTCCTCAAAACAGCCCTCATACCTACCTATTATGGCATTTCCATAGCCATTCCGAGATATATTGCCATGCAACCTTCCACCGTTCCGTTTATTATGACACGCTTCATCATTGTCATATTGCCTTGCATGATCATGTAGTCGACATCGTATTTGTGGCAAAGCCACCGTACATATTTTTTATACATGTCACTCTTGATTCATTGCACATCCCAGTACACCGCCGGAGGCATCTACATAGAGTCATATTTTGTTCTAAGTATCGAGTTGTAATTCTTGAGTTGTAAATAAATAGAAGTGTGATGATCATCATTATTAGAGCATTGTCCCGTGTGAGGAAATAAAAAAATAGAAAGGCCAAAAAAAAAGAGAAGGCCCAAAAAAGAGAAAGGCCAAATAGAAAAAAGAGAAGGCCTAAAAAATGATAGAAAAAGAGAGAAGGGGCAATGTTACTATCCTTTTTCCACACTTGTGCTTCAAAGTAGCACCATGATCTTCATGATAGAGAGTCTCTTATTCTGTCACTTTCATATACTAGTGGGAATTTTTCATTATAGAACTTGTCTTGTATATTCCAATGATGGGCTTCCTCAAAATGCCCTAGGTTTTCGTGAGCAAGCAAGTTGGATGCACACCCACTTAGTTTATTTTGTTGAGCTTTCATACATTTATAGCTCAAGTGCATTCGTTGCATGGCAATCCCTACTCCTCGCATTGACATCAATTGATGGGCATCTCCATAGCCCGTTGATTAGTCGCGTCGATGTGAGACTTTCTCCTTTTTGTCTTCACCTTACAACCTCCATCACCATACTCTGTTCATGATGGCTAGCGCTCATATATTGCATGAAAGTTGAAAAAGTTTGAGAATACTAAAGTATGAAACAATTGCTTGGCTTGTCATCGGGGCTGTGCATGATGGGAGCATTTTGTGTGACGAAAATGAAGCATGGACAAACTATATGATTTTGTAGGGATGAGCTGTCTTTGGCTATGTTATTTTGAGAAAACATAATTGCTTGGTTAGTATGCTTGAAGTATTATTATTTTTATGTCAATATTAAACATTTGTCTTGAATCTTTTGGATCTGAACATTCACGCCACAATAAATAAAATTACATTGACAAATATCTCAACTCCTAGTATAGCAGTTGGTGAATAGTCCGCCGGTTATTTTTCGCTGGTTTTATTTCGCCTCACCACTTTCGTTGGTTTTATTTCGCTGGTTTTATTTCGTCTCCCTCCCACCTGCCTTTTTGCTTCACCACCCACATAAACCCATCAGATTAGTTACCATACAAAAATAAATCACAATCAATCAAATATTGATGATCAGATTAGTTACCATATAAAAAATAAATCGCAATCAATCAAGTATTGATGGGATATTTCCTTATATTGATGTGATTTTCCCTTTCTTATCATCGATCATCTCTACTGCCTAAAAAATGCGTAGCTTTACTTTTCCTGCCAACCGACCGCGTCCCATCTCCCTACATCCGTTGGTTTTATTTCGCCTCACCACTTTCGTTGGTTTTATTTCGCTGGTTTTATTTCATCTCCTTCCCACCTGCCTTTTTGCTTCACCACCCACATAAACCCATCAGATTAGTTACCATATAAAAATAAATCACAATCAATCAAGTATTGATGATCAGATTAGTTACCATATAAAATCGCAATCAATCAAGTATTGATGGGATATTTCCTTATATTGATGTGATTTTCCCTTTCTTATCATCAATCATCTCTACTGCCTAAAAAATGTGTAGCTTTCCTTTTCCTGCCAACCGACCGCGTCCCGTCTCCCTACATCCGCCCTCGTTGCTCTGCCTCCCGCACGAAAAACCCCCTCTCGTTTGACCTCCCCCAAACCCCGCACGATGGAAAAACCCAGCCGCCTGCTTCCCCTCCTCTCGACCGCTCCATACGTCCAGATCGCGGCCCCATCCCCATCCTCCTCTCACGTCACGGAGTCCGATTGACTGCCGCCACCACCTCCTACTCTCTACGCCGCCGTCCTCCCGCCGGCCGCCGCCGCCGTCGCCACCAATCCCGGCGAAGGCGCCATTGCTGCTATGTCGCCTCCTTTCCCCATCCAAGCCTGACCATGGCAACGGGCGCCTCTCATGTGTCCCAAGGGTGAGGTTTGGGGAGGCGCGACCACAATCCAAGAGGGATCTCACCGGACCCGTCCCGGCTGGGATGGGTGTTGCCTCCGTTGCGAATGGGATCGAAGGGAGGGACTACTTCGTCGTCAAGGTTGGCGAGGTAGCGGCCGATTGGGAGCCTGGTTGTGAACATGGGAGTTCGTCCCCATGGAGGCGGCGGCCGTGGAGATTGGATGTGAAGCAACCCCACTTGCCGGTGGTGGAGGCTTGCCGTCCAGGTGATCCTTTCTTCTCCCGGTATTCTCATTCCTTGCCTCCCATTACAAAAGCGAGCATGAATGAGAGCAGGGGCTGATTTTCATCGATTCATTTATCATATTTTTAGTTGCTTTTTTGAGATTATACAAGATGCTCCCGATCTGTTTTGTCAAATTACTTGGATTGTCTTATGGAATTGACAGCCATCGTATTTTTCACCTCATGTTATTTCTTAATCCTTGTCCCACTAGGCATCCACTACATGTTTGGTAATGACGTGATGTTGAGGCGGCTAGGAGAAGCTCAGCAGCCAGATCAAGGGCTATCGAGATGGATCTGGGAGCCAAGCAGTAGTTCTTCCGTTAAATTTTGGTTATTATCTTTTCTATTGTTACCATTGTGGGATGGTTGATTTTGACTCGGTGTAACATTTGCATTTGTTTCCCCAGCTTGTTGGCGAGATGCGTAATCATGCGGCAACTAATCAAGAGCGAGGGCAGTGCACATCGAGCTACGCTGAATGTAGTGCACATAGGTAGGTCATCATATTTTGTAGCTCTTTCAGATGTAAAAGCATATGTTGCATAAGAAATTATTATCTTCCAAGCATACTCACATTTCACTAACAAATAGGGGGAGGTTCAGACTTCAGAGCGATGATAAAAATGTATGTTCCTCACTCTTTTGTTGGAATTTTAGTTCCAAGTTAACATGATGTCTTATCCGCTTCATAAGTCATGCATTTGCTTAATTAGGTGATAAGTAGAGCAAAAAAAATTGATCATGTTATTGTGGGGTTTGTTTAAACTCCGCATAAGGAATTCTGGTTTAAGAAAAAAGACTTTTGACTTCTTTAATTACAAATTGATTGCAACGTCGTGTTAGTATGTGATTTCTCACATCTTGTTATAATATTTGTGAAGACGTGCATTGCACGCGCACTTGGAAGCGGGCCCGTGGCCCGCGCCGGACGGCGCCGACGCTGACCCGGGCCACCTCCTCCGTGTATTCTTGGAGCTGTGGCTGGCCGATTTACATGAAATTAATTTCCTCAGTTCTGGTGGCAAATATAATACACATAATCCATATTGTTATGCACTAGCGCGTGTGTGTGAAATAGATGGATTATGGTCCCGTACCCAATAAGATGGATATGTGTGTGTGTTAGAGAGAGGGAGAGGGGGAGAGAGAGTTAGGAAGAGGGAGGGAGAGTGTGTGTGAGAGGATTTGATGGTAAAAAAGGTCGCCAATGTCCTAATATTGAACTCTTAAAGTTAATGTGGCCCCGTTGCAACGCACGGGCGTTCTTCTAGGGTTAGGTAGCATTCCACATCAAAAAATTTGTTTTTATCATTTACCTACTCGAGGACGAGCAGGAATTAAGCTTGGGGATGCTTGATATGTCTCCAATATATCTATAATTTTTTATTGTTCCATGCTATTATAGTATTCATCTAGGATGTTTTATATGCATTTATATGCTATTTTATATGATTTTTTGGAATAACCTATTAACCTAGAGCCAAGTGTCAGTTTCTGTTTTTTTCCTGGTTTTTGAGTATCGTAGAAAAGTAATACCAAACGGAGTCCAATTGACGTGCCAAATTTTGATGATTTTTTATGGACCAAAAGAAGCCCCCGAAGTAAAAGAGTTGGGCCAGAAGAGTCCCGAGCCGTCCATGAGGGTGGGGGCGCGCCCTACACCCCTGGGCACGTCTCCCTATCTCATGGATGACTCGGAGACCCCCTGACGTGAGACCGACGCCAAAAATTCCTATAAATACAGAAACCTCCAGAAAATAACCTAGATTGGGAGTTCCGCCACCGCAAGCCTCTGTAGCCACCAAAAACCAATTGGGACCCTGTTCCGGCACCCTGCCGGAGGGGGGGACCCCTCACCGGTGGCCATCTTCATCATCCCGGCGCTCTCCATGACGAGGAGGGAGTAGTTCACCCTCGGGGCTGACGGTATGTACCAGTAGCTATGTGTTTGATCTCTCTCTCTCTCTCTCTCTCTCTCTCTCTCTCTCTCTCATGTTCTTGATTTGGCATGATCTTGATGTACTACGAGCTTTGCTATTATTGTTGGATCTTATGATGTTTCTCCCCCTCTATCTGTTGTAATGGATTGAGTTTTCCCTTTGAAGTTATCTTATCGGATTGAGTCTTTAAGGATTTGAGAACACTTGATGTATGTCTTGAATGTGCTTATTTTTGGTGACAATGGGATATTCACGTGATCTACTTGATGTATGTTTTGGTGATCAACTTGCGAATTTTGTGACCTTGTGAACATATGCATAGGGGTTGGCACATGTTTTCGTCTTGACTCTCCGGTAGAAACTTTGGGGCACTCTTTGAAGTTCTTTGTGTTGGTTGAATAGATGAATCTGAGATTGTGTGATGCATATCGTATATTCATACCCGCGGATACTTGTGGTGACATTGGAGTATCTAGGTGACATTAGGATTTTGGTTGATTTGTGTCTTAAGGTGTGATTCTAGTATGAACTCTATGATAGATCGAACGGAAAGAATAGCTTTGTGTTATTTTACTACGGACTCTTGAATAGATCGATCAGAAAGGATAACTTTGAGTGGTTTCCTACCCTACAATAATCTCTTCGTTTGTTATCCGCTATTACTGACTTTGGAGTGACTCTTTGTTGCATGTTGAGGGATAGTTATATGATCCAATTATGTTATTATTGTTGCGAGAACTTGCACTAGTGAAAGTATGAACCCTAGGCCTTGTTTCCTAGCATTGCAATACCGTTTACGCTCACTTTTTATCACTTTCTACCTTGCTGTTTTTATATTTTTAGATTACAAAAACCTATATCTACCATCCATATTGCACTTGTATCACCATCTCTTCGCCGAACTAGTGCACCTATACAATTTACCATTGTATTGGGTGTGTTGGGGACACAATAGACTCTTTGTTATTTGGTTGCAGGGTTGTTTGAGAGAGACCATCTTCATCCTACGCCTCCCACGGATTGATATACCTTAGGTCATACACTTGAGGGAAATTTGCTACTGTCCTACAAACCTCTGCACTTGGAGGCCCAACAATGTCTACAAGAAGAAGTTTGTGTAGTGGACATCAGGCCGCGCACACCGCTGCGCCTTGATTGACCCGCCCCGGTCACTACAGGAATCAGCTACTTTGCCCTCTGCCATGGCAGATGGCAAAGGCATGGACGGCGGACGGCAAAGGTCTTTGTCGTCTGCCGCGGACGGCAAAAGGTGACGGCAAAGAAAGGCCCGGCAAAGAGCTAATTTGCCGTCCACTTCGGGCGGCTGACGGCAAAGAGGCCTTTGCCATCAGCAGCGGACGGCAAAGAATGCAGACGGCAATAAATGCGTTGTTACTCCGTTAGGTGGTTAACGGCAGGCCTTTGCCGTACGCCGCAGACGACAAATTTTAGCAAGCCTTTGCCGTCCGCCGAATGATGTCAGTTGGATGTCACTACACAGCAGGCCTTTGCCGTCCGCCGCTGTAGGCAATTTTTTTTCTCATTGCCGTCAGCCATTGTAGGCAAACTGACCAAATTGGTCAGCCTCCCAGGAAGCACAGTTGCCTCCCACGTGGCCTCTTTGCCGTCCGCTGCTGATGGCAAAGAGCCCTTTGCCGTCGGTGGCAGACGGCAAAGAGGCTGCATATTTGTCTCTTTTTCTGTTTTTTTAATTCAACAATTTTCACAGCAAATATATATGACATATATAGATATATTTCACAGGGCTATTTAACAGCAATCATATCACATATCCAGCACATAAGTTTCATCCATTCATACATAGGCAAGTTCCATCCATACACATTGTTCCATCCATATACATATTACAATGCAAAGTTTCATCAACATAGCAAGTTCCATCATACCAAGCTAGATACAATGCAAAGTTTCATCAAAGAAAAAGCAAGCACTCCATCATAGCAAGCTAGCTTCCATGAAGTGAATGAAATCTGCAAAATGGAAAATAAGAAATTTAGAAATAGGTGACTAGAAGAACAAGACTAGAACAAGAAGCATATGTCATTTATGAGCTAACTTAGGTGAAATGGATCATATATGAGCTAACTAAGTTGAAATGGGTCGTTTATCAGCTAACTTAGTTGAAATGGATCATTTATGAGCTAACTTAGTTGAAATGGGTCGTTTATGAGCTAACTAAGGTGAAGGGCATCGTTTTTGAGCTAACTAAGCTGAAATGGACCGTTTTTGTGCTAACTAAGGTGAAATGGATCGTTTTTGAGCTAACTTAGGTGAAATGGATCGTTTTTGGGCTAACTTAGGTGAAATGGATCATTTATGAGCTAACTTAGGTGAAATGGATCATTTATGAGCTAACTTAGTTGAAATGGGTTGTTTATGAGCTAACTAAGGTGAAATGGATCGTTTTTGAGCTAACTAAGCTGAAATGGATCATTTTTGTGCTAACTAAGGTGAAATGGATCGTTTTTTAGCTAACTTAGGTGAAATGGATCATTTATGAGCTAACTTAGGTGAAATGGATCGTTTTTGAGCTAACTAAGGTGAAATGGATCGTTTTTTAGCTAAATTAGGTGAAATGGATCATCTATGAGCTAACTTAGTTGAAATGGGTCGTTTATGAGCTAACTAAGGTGAAATGGATCATTTTTGAGCTTACTAAGGTGAAATGGATCGTTTTTTAGCTAACTTAGGTGAAATGGATCATTTAAGAGCTAATTTAGGTGAAATGGATTTTTTTTAGCTAACTTAGGTGAAATTGATCGTTTAGGAGCTACTCTAGGTAAATTGGGTCATTTTAGAGCTAACTTGGATAAACTGGATCATTTATAAGCTAACCTAGGTAAGATGAGTCATTTTGGAGCTAACCTAGGTGAAATGGGTCATTTTGGAGCTAACCTAGGTGAAATGGGTCATTTTAAAGCTAACGTAGGTAAAATGGATCATTTAGGAGCTAATCTAGGTAAAATGGGTCATTTTAGAGCTAACTTGGATAAATTGGATCACTTATAAGCTAACTAAGGTAAAATGGGTCATTTTAGAGCTAACTTAGGTAAAATGGATCGTTTATGAGCTAACTAAGTGAATTATGCAATTTTTGACATAAGTAAACTAAGTACAGATCGTGTTAGAGCTAACTTAGGTAAAATGGATGGTTTATGAGGTCAGTAAGCTTATTAAGTCATTTTGGAGGAAAAGAAGCTAACTCTAGGTCATTATGGTAAGCATATTGGAGGAAATAAAGCTAAGTCTAGGTCTTTATGCATTTGTTAAGCAAAACACTAGAGAAACTTACCGTGATCAGGGAGGTGTAGGAACGGCCTGGCTCGTGCCGGTAGCTGGAGAAGGATCATGCGATGCGTGTCTGGAGTTAAGCTGCACCAAAGATCATTTCCAATGTCTCGTTAGCATTATGACACTCAGATGTTAAGACTAGCAAGTAAAGTCCATTCAAATTAAACTCACCGTGCTCTGTGAACAATCATCGGCATCGGCGGAGCGGTCTCGACCGGACTTCTCGCTTTACGCATCGCACATTTGGTTTTCACAACAGAGTCATACTAGTTAGTAATGAGACTCAAATGTTAAGACTAGGAAGTAATCTGCAGAAGAAACTTACCACAAGGAGCTCGTACATGGCCCTTGCCTGCATGTCATTCCGTGCCCTCTCCTCCTCCAACATCTTTGTCGTCTTCTCCTTCAACTCCCGCTGCCTCTCCGCCGCCTCCGCTGAAGTTTCTCCGTTCTATCTCTCTCACTCTGTATAGCAGCCTGCAACACCACTCACATGACCATTTGTAATCATTGATGGAAGCGCACACAATGTAATGGAGAAAGATAGCTGAGTACGTATAACTAACCTTGATGGCGAGTTGGACTGGCCGTTCACGAGGCCTTATCTCAGGAGCGGAGCTCGACTGACGCGCCTTGATCTCCGGGAGAGTGCTAGGACAACGGATAAGTCAATCTCCCATGGCTATGGAGCCATGGGACCTCCCGCCACCAGATATCATCAGCAGCTCTGTATCAATGGGACCCTTGCTCGGGTTAAAGTCCTCCCCTTTCCTCGCCTTCCCCTGGTCTCTATATTGCACGAGCTTGTCGTTGGCGGAGATGTTGGTGAAGTTCTTTGGATCATCGAGGTCAGATGCAGAGAATGCCTTGACTTTCTTGTAAGTGCCAGTGTGGGCCATGGCATATAGGTCGTACACCTCTGGCACCTTATCCGCCTTATTGTAGCGTGCCTGAAAGAGAGAAACAAAGTAAATTAGTAATTAAAGGGCTAAAGCTAGCATGATGAATGAATTGCATGAATCATGAAGCAAACCACATACCCAGTTCCGCCCATTCTGAAATAAGTTGGAGCTGCCTTGATGGTGTGGCACACCTTCCATTTGGGCACGTTTTGTCCTTGGCCTCGTTGTGGGTGGCCCGCCATTCTTTTGAGCACCACGCATTGACCAACACCTCCCAACAATACATCCGATCTGCACACCATCTCGGAGGGTCCTAAGTTAGCAAATAGAAACTTGAACGCTACGGCTATGAATTACTAAATTAAGGAAGTAAGTACAAGGCCTTAAGAATTACCTTCATGTACTGCTCCTTACTCAAGAACTTATCGCGGCACTCCTGCTTGGGCTTCTTGATACCATGCCCGGCGTAGTAGTCTCGAACAGCCTGCACCCGAAACTCATGCCGTAAGTTCTGCAGTAGGCGCTTGCACTCCTTGTCGATAACATCTGCCGCCTCCTCCTTGTATCCCTCCTCACACCTGTAGAATGTCTGCAATCAAATGAGACAATATTGATTAGTACAATTAATAACTATCTAGTTGAAGATTTTTAATTATGTAAAGGAGAAATTACCCAGAACTTTCTGATCACCACGTCTGCCCTCGTCTTGCACAAGACACCGTCGATAATCTCACCCGGCGGGGACAGGGCAGCCAAGTAGTGCTCCCAACTCAATCCAACCTCTGGAAGCCGACCCTCACTGTGCAACGTGACAAACCCCGGAAGTTTTGCGAATCAGAACTCCAAGGACGGAGTTGGGCCGGCGGACACTTTCATGGTGGTCCCAACCCCTGCAGCATGACAAGGCCAACACATTAGTTATTTGAAGAAACGTGAATGCAGAAGGTACAAAAATATTAAATGCACTTACCTCTCCCCATCAGGGAAAATCAACCACCTCTGCTCGCGGGTCGCCGGCACGGACGGGATCCGTGTAGCACCACGCTGGTAGACGTTGCCCCCCTCCTCCTCAATATCAGTCGGCTCCCCGCCATCATCAGCATGGCCACTCGGCTCCCCGCCATCATCGGCATGGCCACTCGGCTCCTCAGGCTGACCCGACCAGGTACCCCATCCAGACGTGTGCTCCTCCGAGGTCTTGTGGGCCCAACTCTCGTGGGCCGAAGGCCCGTCGACCCGAGGCTCGTGGGCCGAAGACCCGTGGACCGGAGGCTCATGGACCGGAGTCCGTGTAGCCTCCTCCTCGGACGAGTCCACCCTAGCAGTCACGTGCTCGGGTGAAACAGCTGGGGGTGGCGGCGAGGAAGGCGCCGTAAGAGTCACCCTACCTCCTCTCCGGCGACCACGTCCTCTCTTCTTCTTACCTCGTCCCCTGCTGGGCACCGCGGTCGACGAAGAAGGGCCCGGCAGTGTCGCCATACTGTCCAGCAACGCTCGGCGGAGAGGTGCGTGTGGAATGGAAGACCTCGCACCATGCGCCGACGAAGAAAGGGCCTCGGCGCGCTCCCGACCAGCGCCCACCATCTTTCAACACCTGCCATGACAAAGAATAAACGAAATTAGTACAACATAGAAAAAAGTACCGACATGAATAATAATATGTATATCACTTAAGTGTATCATCATCAAGTACAACATAAAAAATTGAAAACCTGACACTACTAATAATCTCGATCAGTATCATCAATAAATGCATAATCATCATCATCACTATAATCAATGATGGGATCATAGGGTTCAGTGGCATCAACATGTGCAACGCCACCTTGATGTAATCGGTCAAGCATTGACAGGTCATCCGCAGCAGTAACCTCTTCTTGTTCCGGCTCTTCTTGTTCCTCCTCTGGGGTGATGTCGGATTCACTGTCGCTGTCTACTTCAATGTTTTGGGGTGAAGTATAGCGGTTCTTGAAATGCTTTTTGGAAAGACGTGTCTCTTGGAAGAATTCTCCTTCATATGTGTCTGGGTTAATGTGAGGTTCATAATCCTCTTCCTTTGGGGGAGAAAGTCTAGCACATGGCGGCACTTCATAAACAACATCCCAACCTTTCAGATTTGGATTAATTTGGCAGGCCCACGGTCGATAGAATACTTGGGTGCTTTGTTGAGCCATAATATAGACATCAGGAACATCTAAATGGGTGCTTTGGTTGATTTCAACTAGCCCTATATGTTCATGAGTCCTTCTAGTCTCCTCCAGCTGAAACCAATAACATTTGAAGACTACGACATTCGGTGGGTTTTCACCATAGAACAGAAGTTCATAAATTGCTTCAACTCTCCCATAATACTCGGTACCTCCTTCGCCGATAGCAGATACACAACAATTTTTAGACTTTCGGTCGGCCATAGATAGCTCTATGCCATAGGTACGAAAGCGATACCCGTTGATGTCGTACTTGTCAAATGAACGGACCTTATAGTCAAAACCATTAGCGACTTGTCTCAATTCGGGGTCATAGACTCTGAATTAGCCTACAAGTTTCATATGAAAGGATTGTTGCATTACGAACAAATTAGCGAATGAAATGAAATTGTCTAATAGAAATTACCGTTTGTTTGAACCAAGAGATGAAACCGGGATAGCCGCCTCCTTGCTTTGCGAGAAGCTCATACTCTTCGACGGAATCCTTTTGGATCACCGCTCCATACGAGAATATGGCGACGTATCGACTGTATGACATATCCAGGAATAAGAGTAGTTCAAAGGAAATAGAAGTTGCGAAACAATGTACCGAGAATTTACTCGATGTACGGCCGCACTTCTATCAGGTTGTTGAAGATATACAACGAAATGGTCCGCCATTCTTCGTTATCCAAATATACTGGATGTGAAACACTAGCTGGTGCGAGATTCCCTTTGAATAGGCTGAGGTTGGATCCACCCTTTTTAGGGTCGTCGGCATTCTACAGGGGCTTCGGATTATGCAAATGACGATTTTTGGCTTCGTAGTGTGTTGTTACGAAGTTTGCCGCCTCCTCTATGATGAATGCCTCAGCCATCGATGCTTCAATTCTACGTTTATTTTTACATTTTTCTCGAAGCGTCTTCTGAATCCTCTCAGTTGGGTAGCACCAACGATTTTGCACGGGCCCCCCCAATCTTGCCTCGGTCGGGAGATGCAAAATCAAATGTTGCAATGGATTAAAGAAGCCCGATGGAAAGATCTTCTCTAACTTGCAGATCAACTCCGGCGCCAACTCTTCCATTTCTTCTAGCACGCCAGGCGATAGTTCTTTCGCACAAAGAACACGGAAGAAATAGTTGAGTTCTGCCAGTACTAGCCATTCAACCTCAGGGATGAAGCCACGCAACATCACCGGCATTACCCGCTCAATCCATATGTGCCAATCATGACTCTTGAGACCAAATATCTTCAATTTATCAAGATTCGGTCCCCTCTTTAGATTCACTTCATACCCATCGGGGAACATCAACTGTTGTTGCACCCACAAGATAATTTCCCTCATAGCTGGCCTTCCAATATTTAACCATGCCTTTGGCTTCGTCCAGTACTGCTTTCCTTTCGGTTCTTTCATGTTTTGTAACGGCCTATCACATAGCGCCTCCAGATCGACTCTAGCCTTAGTATTATCCTTTGACTTCCCATCTATGCCGAACAATGTACCAAAAAGTGCCTCGACGATATTCTTCTCAGTGTGCATCACGTAGATGTTGTGTGGGTAAAGGAGGTCTCTGAAGTAAGGCAGATCCCATAAGCATGTTTTGTTAGTCCAGGTGTGCTTAGAATTATACCCCTTGAAGTACCCTGGACGTTGTGGATCTGGCTTGAGAGCATTTAACTCATCCAGGGTCTGTTGGCCTGTCAATGCAGGTGGTGCGGAGTTTTTGACAACTCTACCTCTGATGAAGTTCTTCTTGTCTTTCCTGAACTTATGGCGAGGATCCATGAACTGTCTATGCATGTCGAAGCAAGAAAACTTGCGATCGGCCTGAAGCCAACGAAACTCAACAGCTCCCTTGCATGTGGGGCATGGGAACCTTCCATGCACACACCAGCCAAGAATAGCGCATACGCCGGCAAGTCATGCATCAAGTACATGTACCAGACACGCATTATGAAGTTCCGTTTGCTATAGGCGTCGTATGTCTTGAACCCATTATCCCAAGCTTCTTGCAATTCGTCCTTAAGCGGCTGCATGTACACATTCATATTTTTTCCCCGGATAGTTGGGCCCTGGAATTATCAACGTCAGGAAAATGTTCTTTCTTTGCATAATCTGTCTGGGGGGGAGATTGAGTGGAAAGACAAATACGGGCCAACAACTATATTGGGCTGCCGTCATACCAAACACACTGAACCCATCCGTGCTGATGCCGACTCGAGGATGCCTCGGATCTGCCGCTTTATCAGCATGTAATTCATCAAACTTTTTCCACGCAACACCATCCGATGTGTGTACCATCATCAGATTCCCATCTGCATCTAGTTCGGTTCTTTTGCCCGTTTTGTGCCATGTCATCTGTCTGACCGTCTCTTCGACCATGAAAAGACGTTGAAGTCTTGGTACGATTGACATATACCGAAGAACACTTACGGGGATTTTGGTCTGTGTCTTCTCACCCATACCGTTGTCTACCACAATATACCTGGAAGACTTGCAAATGGGACAATAGTTCAAGTCCGCATAGTCAAGCCAAAATAAGGCACATCATTTCTAACAGTCATGTATCTTCTCATAGGGCATCTTGATTGCGGCACGGAGGATTTTGTCTGACTGGTACAGGTTTGCAGGCATTACATGGCCTTTGGGTAGAAAGCGTCCAAATACTGTCATAATTGCGTCATAGCATTCTCTGCCCAAGTTGAATTGACCCTTCAGAGCCATTACTTGTGAGATGGCATCCAACTGACAAAGCTCAGTGTGCTCGTGGAGTGAACGTTTTGAAGACTCCAACATTTCATTGAAGGCCTTTGCAGATTCCTCCATCTCCTCGTCTGAATCCTGAGCATCATCATAGTCTTGCACCATGTTTTCCATCCCGGTACCATGCTCGTCGGTGCGACGACGATCCACCTCAGCTCGGTCACGTTGGGCAGACCCACCATGAAATGTCCACACCGTATAATCGGGCGTAAAACCACTCTTCTGTAGGTGTTTGCCCATTTTAGCCTCTGTCCTCTTTTCCCAATTGCCGCACCGGAAATAGGGGCGCCAGGTTTTCCTCTGGCCATTTGCAAATGCGGCCTGCACAAACCCCTTGGTTTTTGTGAACCATTCAACGCTCCATTTGTTCTGACCAGTGTGACCGGTATACATCCACGCACGATCACTCATCCTGACTTTCAGAGCTACTGGACACACATCAATTATATATGTAATTCACCATGTATATATTCATCAGTTGATCTACTTTGTCAATTTTATTACGTCCATGCAACCTACACTCTAATAGGTAATGATAGGTCCTAATCCCACCCGTGTATGTGTAGATTGGGTTCATTTTCCCATGATATGATCCGGATCCGACGTTAAAATTTGGCAGCACCTCCCGCAGTTCTCCGATACACGTCTACGCAATAAACAAAGAGGATGTGTACCCGGAGAACAACAGGGGAGGCACTGACGAAATTTATGTGTCGGATCCGGAGCAAAGTATATGGGAAAACGAACCCATTCTACACATACTCGGGCTGTCCATGGATACCGTTGGAAAATTCAAAAGAATCAAGATTATAAATATGCAAATGCATGCATATTTATAACTATGACGCTTTCGAACGGGAGACACATATTGGTTATGCATACTGATGATTCAAGACACATATATAGCTAGCTATCAAGTTTCATCGGAATAGATCAAATAATTAATGGGGGAGGAGGACATGTCATTTGTGCTCACCCACGATCGAAGGGGCAGAGCTCGTCAAACGCACGGCGAGGGTCGCCGAACACCAAACGTCAGAGCGATGAAACAACTGCACATTTAAAACTACCCGATCAACACAATTATATATGAGGTTTTTCATAACAAAATCGAAAAATATATGACCTAACTAATAATTCACAAATATATGACCCCGTCGGCCTCTGGAAGGCCAAAGAACACCTTTTCGGGAGGTGTCGGGGGTCGGGGTGTTGTCGGTGTCGGGGTGGCGTGTCGGGGTCGGGGTGCTGTTTTGAGGTCGAGGGGTCGGGGTGTCGTGTCGGGGTCGGGGTGTCGGGGTCAGGGGGTCGGTTGTCGGGGTGTGGTGTCGGGGTTGGGGGGTCAGGGGGTCGGGTGTCGTGGTGTCGGGTCGGGGTGTCGGGGTGTCGTAAATTGGGGTGTGGTGTCAGGTGTTGGGGTCGGGTCGGGTGGGTGTCGGGCAGGGTGTCGGGGTGGCGTGTCGGGGTCGGGGTGTCGGGGCGTGGGGGTCGGGGTCGGGTGTCGGGCCGGGGTGTCGGGGATGGCGTGTCGGGGTCGTGGTGTCGGGGGTCGGGGTCGGGGTGTCGGGGGTCGGGGGTCGGGGTCGGGGTGTTGGGCCGGGGTGTTAGGATGGCGTGTCGGGGTCGGCGTGTCGGGGGTCAGGGTCGGGGTGTCGGGGGTCGGTGGTCGGGGTCGGGGTGTCGGGCCGGGGTGTCGGGGTGTCGGGGGTCGGCGTCGGGGTGTCGGGGGTCGGGGGTTAGGGTCGGGGTGTCGGGGTGGCGTGTCGGGGTCTTCTTCTTCTTCTTCTTCTTCTTCTTTCTTCTTTCTTCTTCTTCTTTTCTTTCTTCTTCTCCCTCCTCCTCTTCCTCCTCCTCCTCCTCCTCTTCTTTCTTCTTCTTCTTCTTCTTCTTCTTTCTTCTTCTCCTTTTTCCTCTTCTATATTGTTCTGTTTTTCAACTTTCTTCTTATTCTTCTTCCTTTTTTTTCCTTTTTCCTCTTCTTCTACTTCTTCTTCTTCTTTTTTTCAACTTTCTTCTTCTTCTAATTATCTAAACCTAAATCTAGCACTAACCTAAACCCACCACTAACCTAAACCCACCACTAACCTAAACCTATCAATAACCTAATTAAACCTAAACAGCCAAGAAAAACAGTAGAAAAAAACAAAATAATGCTCACCTTGGCTCCTCCCGATGGAGGATGGAGGGGGGCGGAGCGGGCGCAGGGGCGGCGGCGAGCCTTGCTCGGGCGGGCGAGGCGGACGCAGGGGCGGGGCGTGAGGCGGACGCAGGCGAGCCTGCCTCGGGGCGGCGCTGGCGCAGGGTGGCAGTGAGCCTGGCTCCGGACGGGGCGCGAGGCGACGCAGGGGGCCAGCAGGCTGGCTCAGTGCGGCGACGGACGCCGGGCGGTGGCGGGTGGGGGCGACGGGCCGAGGGACCGTGGGGCTGGGGGCGGTGGCGGGTGGCGGCGGCGGCGGGTGGTTGGGACGGTGGGGCAACGGGGCGAGGGAAGGTGGGGCAAGGGGGCGGCGGTGGGTGGCGGGGGCGGCTGCGGGTGGCGGTGGTCGTCGGGGAGGAGGGGGAAAGATTGAAACAGAGAGAGATGGGCGGGGTGGGGCTCGGCCGTTACTAACCTAAACATTTGTCGTCCGCCCCCCTTTGTCGTCCGCTTTAATACTCTTTGCCGTCTGCTAGCGGACGGCAAAGAGGGGCGCCGTTAGGTTTTCCCTAGTCAGACCGTTAGTGTGGGCCGCCTCCCTCTTTGCGGTCTGCCAGCTGACGGCAAAGAATCTTTTCCATCTGCTAGCGGACGGCAAAGAGCTGGCTGATGGCAAAGATGGTCTTTGCCATCAGCCAGTTCTATGACGTCTGCTTTTGGGTAGCTGATGGCAAAGAGCTTCTTTGCCGTCTGCTAGCGGACGACAAAGAGCTGGCAGATGGCAAAGTAGCTGATTCCAGTAGTGGGTTGTTCTGGCTTCTACTTCTGTCTACTCCTCAACAGATGCGGCGAGACGATTGAAGAAGATCAGATTAAAAACTGGTAATATGAGCATCCACGCTGCTGCTAGGCGTTATCTGTTCCAGTAGAATTCTGGTCCGTGCAAGTATCATCTGTCGTCTGGACAAATCAGAGACCATCAAACTATGGCCCTTGCCTACACCGGATGGATCAATGGGCAGGCGCAGAAGTCACCGCTATTGCAGTTTGGGTAATTTCAACAACAAGTTGGGATGAACCACTGGTCGGATTACTGACACAAATCATATCGGATAATTTATAAACCCGCCATGGTCGACCTCAACTTTCCATGGATTCATATCACGATTCAACGTCAAGCATATGCAATGAGTGCCGCGAAGATCATCAACTAACCACCTCGTATCCAACTTCTACATATTACAACGTTCCGCTGTTCAACTATATGTCGGTTTACATAACGGTCAAGTATGGAGAATCTCAAGCCAACTCTGCGAGTCGTCTTAAGACTTGGGGGCTACAATGGTATGACTCAGCCAATTCATGACCCCGGGTCACTGGAGGGAAAATAACCCGGTCCCGGAGGCTACTTCTACATTGGTGAAAATTCAAAAGGCTATCAAGACAATTTTCGGCTTAAACTGTGCCGAGTAATCTGAAAGCTCCGGCTCAAAGAAGGGGTTCCCGTTTATAAGGAAAGATTCTGGTTCAAAATCCGGTTCAAGGGAAATCTATCTCCCACAAATCTTTGAAGCTCTCAATATCCGGTTTAAAATTACGGTTCAAAAAGAATCCATCTATCGCAAGTTCGAGTTCTCGGAAAAAATAAAGGTTGCCACAGAGAAACCTGCTACCATGATGCGCGGTTCAAACATGGGTATCCTGCTTTATTGGCTTATCTTATTGAAGATCACTTGGGGGCTTCCTGCTCGTCGAGCATAGCTGTGACTACCCTGTTGATCCGGCTTGAACGCCGTTGTTATAACCTAATTGGAGGCTTGACGCCCTAATTAAAAGGGACCAAAGAGAGTCTGCTGCATAGCACAACTCAAACATAGGTACCCGGTGAGCACAGCTCAATATATATCCCTTGGGGGCTCCCAGTTCAGAGAACATAGCTTTAACAAACCCCTCTTGGTTTGAAAAGCCAGGTGCATAGCACCAAATAATTTTAGTTGATCCTGCCTTGTACGTCTGTCACTCCGCCCAGGTACTCCTGGAATAACCCACCGAACTCTTGACAGTCAATCTTCTTAAGACCCTGAACTTGTCAAGGTCAAAACAATGGTTGGTTATGTGAGGTCCGCTTGCAAGGTTTGAAGATTCAGCTAGTGGTTGCGCAAGCCCATGAAAAGCACTTGGGTTTTAGGCCCGACCGCCTATGAAAGCCTCGTTTTATGATTTTTATTTGATTGGAAGATTCTTTTTTGAGGTTTGCCTCTTGTGACATGTTGATAGATGATTGGAAACTGATGACGGCTATTATGCCTTATGGTTCATATGGTGAACCTCTCTGGGGTTTATTTCACCCAGCCTGGTTTTAGACTATATGTCACATAATATGCTTGGAGTATTGTGCTCTGGGTTGTTGGATAATGTCCTTTGCTGTATGCGGCGTTCTAAGCCGGCGGCATGATTAATTGAACAAGGGTGTTGTGCTCTATTTTCGGGTTATTATCCTCATTACACGGTATATGATGAACCGACGGTATGACCAAAAATATCACAGGTATGATATTTATTTTGATATAAGTAAATAAGGTTTTGATAAACCGGCCCTGGCTTTGGACGTTAAGTCGCCAGTATATTTTGGATTGCGCCATTGGAATCATGCGCTTATAAATTATTGGATTATTACCCTCACTGGGTATGGCAGTGTAAGCTAGCAGTATAAATCAATCCTACATGTATGTTTTCCTCGTTATATGAATACACGAGGTCTGATAACCCGCCCTGGCTTTTAAACTTTAAGTTGCCGGTATGTTTAGGCTTGAATGGCCTTAATGCTAGTCTTTTCTATAAATGCATAAGACTATATTATGTTTGAGTTGTTACACGCCCTGGCTTTTAATGTTAAGTCGCCAGGGCATATGTTGTTTAAACTATGTGCAGGATTTGCAGAGCTATGACTTATATAAATGATTAAGTTCAAGCCCATCATCAAAGATTGAAACTGGTGTCTCAGAAGGGGTATCAATTATTGATTTTCCCAAAGGCTATAAGCCGCCGGGTTATAAAAATTCTGGCTTACAATGAATACGCATTAAGTCGCCATCGGACATGAGCCGCCAAGTATTTAAACTATGGATTTACTTGTCAATCGATAAGGTATTCAAATCTTTAATAGCCAACATGGCTGTATTTTTATTATGGTTATCAATAACCAATATTCTGATTGAGATTTTCAATGTCGCTTTCAGCGCAATGGCTATTGTTTCTTTATCAATGGATATGATTTATTCTGCACTGAAAGGAATAGTCCCGAGTCGCTGCAGGCTTACGACCCGACACTTGGGGGCTACATTATTCAAATCATGATTATATCAAATATGGAAGTCCCATGTCGCTGCAAGCATGCACCATGACACTTGGGGGCTAATGCAAGATCATTTTTTACTTGCCTTATTGAAGATCCGACTCATCACATCGTAATGAGCCGGCCCTTGGGGGCTACCGATTGCTCCTGTCAAAAATTCAAGGTACACAAGCCTTAATCCATTATATTGAAGGGTCCACTGGTCAGTTGGTAAATCACGGCTCTTAACCTTATGGTCGTGGATTCGAGCCCCACAGTGGGGGTTACATCATATGATGTTATTTTGTTACATCATATGAAGTATATATAAAGTGCCAGCTCAATATTATCTTGTTGAGCTGGCCCTTGGGGGCTACACGTTGCTGTTCAGGTCTACATGATCGTGTCTACAAAGTCCCTGCTCATTATTGCATAATGACCCGGCCCTTGGGGGCTACGTTGGTTGAATTTTTATGAGCTTAAGGAAATTACAAGTCCCGGATTGCTGCAAGCATGACAACCCGGCACTTGAGGGCTACATATGTGGAATATTCAGTTTTGACTAGTGATTGAGATGAACAACCTGGATTTCTTCAAGGGTGCAACATTTATTGAAGCAAGTCTTAAGTTGTTACTACGCTCCTTTCTTAAGACTTAGGGGCTACAAGTGATATGCATATAAGAGGAGACCAATGTCAGCAAATTGACTATGAAGTTGGTCTGTTGACCCGGATTCCTTCAAAAGAAGTGTGGATTTTTTTTTGGGATTGGCAAGGTTTGAACATATCCACTAAAGGAGACTTGCTATGAGGTCATGGACACATATCAAAAAGGAAATGACAAGGACTTAAGGATGAACAGGAGCCGATTCGGGAAACTTTTTACCCGGAGCACCGCCTATGAAATTTGTTCTTGTGTTTATTTTGCAGGATCAGTTTAACATGGATAAATCCAAATTAAACTGGGGGCTAATGTCGGGGATATACCCCGCGGTATAACCCGGCCAAACATATGACCCGGCTAGGACTTGGTGTTTCATTGGTAAAATCGGCCGAGCCTGGTGACTCATTGGTGACCCGGCAGATTATAAGTTGGCACATTATAAGCCGGCAGATTGTAAGCCGCCGAACAGTTATAACCCGGCATACAGCTATGACCCGGTAGACAGATTGTAACCCGGCAAGTACTTAGCCATGAAAATGAGTCGGCTGGAGTTAAGAAGCCCAAGACGTTAAGAAGCCCATGGAGAGAAGCCCGTGATGAGACATCAGTATAGGTTAAGTCCCAGTCCGAGTTGGACTCTACATGTAACCCCTGCCCCTTTAACTTATATAAGGAGGGGCAGGACACCCCAAGAGGGACAGGTTGAATAATCTTGAAGGCTAGACACAACTAGAGGAGAGTCGGCTTATATAGCAACTCCACCATGAGCATATATAATGAGACCTTGCCACAAACAGCATGTAGGGTTATTACCGGATGATGTTTCCCGGGGCCCGAAGCTGTCTAAAACCCTTGTTTTGTGTGTTCATTTGCTTCGGGTCTCTCGATTCCGACCAACCCCGTTCAAGCTACCACATAGATGCGCTGGCCTCACGACAAAGTCCTCACACTAGGACATCTGTCGTGACAAATCCAGGACAGTTCTATTTCTGTGCTCTGCTTCTCTGTTTTCCCACCGGTTTTCCGAACCGGTTTTCTTCATTTATTTTTTCCTTTTTACATTTTCATTTTGAAATTCTTAACATATTTCAAATTTGTTTTTTAAATTGCGAACAATTTTTGAAATACATGATTTTTTAATTCATCATATTTTTGGAATTGCAGGATAAGTTTTTTTTATTTCATGAACACTTTATGAATAGGCGAACATTTTTTGAATCGACAAATATTTTTTGAATCAACCCGCCCCGTAAATGGGCCGGTCCACACGCACCCACGGGGGAGGGTGCGCGTTTGCGCGACTAGCGGGGAATAGGATGCCTCAGTCCTTCCATCGCACAAAAAATCCCCAATCCCCTTCCTGATCCCTACGCCAATGGCTGCTCGTCGCGGGTTCATCGCCGGGACCTCCTGCCAGCCGGCAGGTTGAGGAGAAGCAACTCCTCCGGTGACCTTTGGGTTTGTCCCATCTCTTGGGGAATTGGATCTCTCATGTGGTTCAAATTGTCATCAACGCGAATTTAAATTAAGTGATCTTCTACATGGAGTATCAGGCACATTTGATTTCCAAGGAGAAAACGTAAGTACTACTTCATTTCGCTAAATTTTGCAGCCTTTTTTGGTGCTCCCTATGTTTGTCACATTTTCAAGGAGAAAACGACAGTGCTAATTTATTTTTGCTAAATCCCACTTCATTTGGTATTCGTCATGTCGTCACATTTATGAAAGTTATATGATGTATGTGTTTATTCATTGATAATCTCATTTTTGTGCTTGCAAACTATTAATTGATAATCTCATTTTGTTTGTTTATTTAATGTTGTCACCAGCTTTGGTTGCAACCTGAAATGGAGGAACTCCGCACCGCATTCAGCAAGCTAAGGAAGGTGTCCGTATGTGGTATATTTGTTGAATTTGAACTTTTATGGACAACGGCCTTTCTTGTAGCAGCACCATCAATCGAAATGTTGCATATTGAGGTGATTTCTTTGTCTGTATTTGTTTTCTTGTCCACATTTGGAGCTTTAGTTTTTCCAAAAAATAAATAGTGGAAAGTTGTTTAAAACTTGATTGAAATGACATATGTAATGAATGGTCACACAAATGAGGTATGGGAATATGTATGCGATGTGGGTGAGGCCAGACCCGCTTCCTACCTTACCAGAAGGACTCCTTGGTGGGAAATGCACTGGGACAGCAGCTCTGAGAACAAGCTTCTGAAAGAGCTAGAATTCGCTGGGTTTAGATCACTAGAACAACAGTTTACTTTTATAAGGTCCATGTTTGAACGATCTCCCAACTTGCAGAAAGATGAGCAAGAAAATGGTGGTTAAGAGGATTAGAGATGGCACGTTCTCGCCAGAGACAATTTTTGATGAATTCTTTCCGTCTATCTGATTTGTGTATGTGTTTGGAAATTTGATCGTGTGCGTATGGTATTGGTTAAGATGTAGACGAAGGAGGGTGGCAGGGAGGAACAAGAGTGTGGAGGTTTGATTCTGTTGCTGGTTATTTTGATTGGCTGCGGATCAACCCAATCTGTGCTTGGAGAACCAATGTCTCGATTTAATTTCTCGCGTCGGAACAGTCCGGTTCTGACTTGGATTCCAGAAAATAGAATTGATCTCTCTTGGCAGAGTTTTGGAGTTGAATCACGATTGCTGCTGCTGCTGTTGTCAATGTTGCATTCCTGAGCTAGTTACCGATGAATAGAATTACCAGTGTGGTGTGGCAACAATGTTGTCTAGGTAGCTAAAGAGCAGACGGTTCCTATCGTGCCCTCGTGCATGCATGGATCTGCAAGGACTTTAGGAATTTGACAGCAAACAATTCATTTTTCTCAAAGTTTGCGATATACAAAGAATCCTATTTGAAAACCTAAATACACCCTCTTCTTCGGTAACCACCCCTGAAATCCACCCACATTCCACGATTTCCCCATTGAAACACAGGCAGTCGCCGAGCCGGTACCAGCCTGACCCATTTCTCTGGAACGATCATCCTTATATGTAATGAATGAACCATATTTTTAGTTGTTTCCATTAATTTCTTGCAGCCCAAATTCATGCAACAGATCAGCAAGTGAACCAATTGCTTGCTCTGTCATACAAATTTACAAGCAAACACAACAAGTACATATGTACTGAGGATGCCCTTACATCCAGTCGAAGTTGTGCATACAAGCTTACTCTCTCCGTTCTTGAAAGAGTGTACTTCCAACTTTGTTGGAAAGCCAAACTTTTTTATATTTGACCGTATTATATAATAATACACAACATTTATGCCATCAAATTAAAAGCATTAGATTCATGATAAAAATATATTTTCATCATATACCTATTTAGTTTCACAAACATTGATGTATTTTTATACAAACTCGGCCAAACTTTAAGATATTTGACCCTCCAACAAAGTTGGAAGTATACTCTTTCAAGGACGGAGGTAGTAAGACAGAAACCACACCCAATAAGATGTAAGCACAAGACGTGATTTGCAGAGTGGTTCCAGAGTAAACATACAAGCTTTATCCTGCTCCATCAACAGATTACCAACTAAAATGGGTAAGAAAACCACCATCCAGTACATTACATTCAGTTCAACAATGAGCAATCCAATCCACCAAAAAAGAAATAAATGATCCAATGTGATGGTTTAGAGCACCCCAGCATGTATACATAATAAGGTAGGTAAAGTGAAGTTGAATACACGATGAGTTTGTCCACAATAGTACCCAAGATATAATCGACAATATGTCTCATTTATCAGCACATGGCTGAAACCCGGCGCAAGCAGATGATAAATGGGCAAAACAACCAGGTGTAACAGCAGAATGCCAATAGAGACCAATTGTACTTGAACACAAAACGTTGCTCCGAAAGTCAGAAACCATCATGGCTACAAAATCAATTGCTAACCAAGATAAAGACCCTGTGACAGGATCACTAGCCAGAACCATAAATTAAACTGGGGAACACCCATAGGCTACTCAGTACACCACAGTCGGGAGGGTTCGACATACCATAGAACATGGGGTGAACTGCGTTTTCTGGCACTAGCTGACCAAGCTCAGCGGAAGTCCAGGTTTCATCAGGATCTTCAGATAGCCTTGCAAAATAAATGCAGTTACTCTTTCCTCCCCATCTTTCTGGACTCATGCAAGAAAATGTAGGATCCCTTCTGTCAAGGCTAACAAACAGGGCAATATTTTCCAACTTCTCCACCTTCATCCACTTAGCTGGCTCAACAGTGAAGTCGAGTCGAAAGACCTTAAAGGATGAGCCATCCAATCCGCCAAAGTTTAACCTCTGGGCAATCATGAGGAGCATGTCACCACAGACCACCAACCATGAGTTAATAGCCAGGAATTCCCATTGAATTGGTACTTCTCGCATGCTGAACCGAGGTGTCAAGTGTATAGTGTGGAGCCTCATAAGAGCATCTATGGCAAAGATATCACCTTTGAAGGACACAATCTGATAGATGCGTTCACGGCCAAGATTAAGAGGGTGCTCTGACCAGGAGTTTGTTTCAACCTGCCACTCAAACATGGAAGCCCTCGAGAAAAGGAGGAGGCGAGAGTTGGCTGAAATTAATGGAGCCGTAAGGATGCCTATGCCACAAAAGTATCCAAGATTGTTGTTGGGTGGGACTTTGGGGGGCTTCACCTTGGTACCAGTGTACACATCCACAAGGAGGCAGTGCTCCTCGTAGGAGAAGATAAGATACCCATATGAGCAGCCCAAATAGTGCATTGCATTTGGACTATTTTCAGGCACTGAACACACAAGGGACAAGTTTTTCTTGGTAGGATCACTGAGCTGCCATTTGCAATTAGATAAAAGGATGGGCTTGATATCGCCACTATGTGGATGAATATATGGACCATCTGGTTTGAAATGGAGTGGCGGGAAGCTGAATGTATACACAGAGGGAAAGGTAGAGACTGCAGTGCGCCATGAGTGGCAGGTGCCAATGAAAGCAAGGAAGTCTTGGAATGAGTTAAAGAGAGCGATAATTTCATGAAGCAGGCTGTCCAGGAGATCTGCACAAACATGAGGTCCAGGCATAGGCAAAAAGGTAGAGGCTGAGGCATGGCAGGGACTCTCCACAGTAGTAACTTCTCTGCCACATAGAAATTCAAGAATAATGGATCAAATAAAGAACTGAAACATAAATATTTTAATGAATATTTCAGGACTTAATATCCTACAAGAAATGCAGTACGATTTAAATAAAAAATAATGTAAACAGGAGTGTCAACTGTGACAAGCCAAACTTCAATTAGAAGCTAGTCCAGAACCACCTAGGACTTACCATTTTTTTCTACATTAGCTTAATTATAATATCTTCAGTGCGCCAGCCAACGCTATGTACAGTTTTATATCTTCAAATCATGACAGAGGGGGTGCGTACAGAGTATCCTCAAAATAAATAACAATAAGTGATGATTTTGCTCCACGTAAAAACGCAATAGTATGCTCCCCTTCTAGAAAACCTTTATGTGATGATTTTCTTATCTGCGATTCATTTGGTCATTAAGAAGAAGTGAGCGTTGTTCATGGGAGCCCCATGACCATGACTCCATGAGAAAGACCGAATGAACAAGAGACCAAATGCTGATGAAATGAGAAGCGCTCTTTGCTGATTCTACTTTGGATCCAACACAAGCATGCACTAAACTGAATCACATCAAGTGTTGAATATACATTTCCATAATAACACAAAAAAGGACGATAATTCGTCCCCTGTTTATGTGGACAACTTCGATAATTTTTAAAATTTATTCCTTCTCAATAATCAGTCTCCAAAAGTATCCACCAAATCACATTTGACAGTGAGTTTCAGTTCATGACCGAACCAAGGCAGCAGCATGACCACAGCCAAAAGAAAAGTTATCAAAACTGTAATACTCATCTATAACATTGTAATTAAGGAACGAAACCATCTCACTGATGAGAGACAATGAAGTTATCAACAACTGATCCGAGTGAACTTGTCCCATTTTACAATGCTACTAGTAGAGACGCACCTTGAAGACGCTAGGCAGTGCTGGAGATCCAAATTCAGGGGAGGCCAGTGCACTAACCACCACTACTAAAGCACCCTAAATTTCACTATGAAATCACTAGAGCGGGGTTACTGATTATAGTTTCGATGGACCAACCGCATCCGCTTATAATAAATAGACAAACCCTAAATAAAAATTGGAATTAAAAGGAGAGACGAGCGAGGTTACGGTTGGGCTCAGGGTGCAGACCTGGAGCTGAGAGCTGAGTCTTCCGGCGGCGAGGGTTCGGTGCCCTGCTGCGGCAGCAGCGCTCTAGCGCGGCGGCGGCGGCGGCGGCGACGGCTTCCGGCCATGGGGGGGCGCACCACTACAAGTTTCCCCTCCGCTTCGTCCCTCGTGGCTCGTGGGAGACCTTGCACTGGCTTGGTTAGTATGGGCCCCGCAAAAAAAGTATGGGCCTCAGCCAGCAGATAAACAAGCCGGCCTACTTGATCTTTTAATTTTTTTATTTCTTATTTTCTTTTCATCTTCTTTCTTCTCAAGAAGCAAAGACAGATTATGAGAGACAGTAAAATATGTACAATAAAATATTTTTTAATACTTAAAATTCCTGTTTTATAAAGGATAGTACAGAGTACTGTAGTACAACATAGAGTACATGTATTATGTATGCTAAAAACATATAAACCACAATTACAAGAAGGACCTCGGAAGAAGCAAAATTGGGATGCATCCTGCACCTCACTATGGTCTGTCGGTGGCCCCTTTGGTGTCCTCACCACCACCTTAGCGTATGCGCCGCGTCCACTCCCTTGCCAAACCCTTGCTATGCATTTTAAAAAGTTCCACAATCTCATTCCTCGGGACGACACAACAATTTGAAAACAAAAGCAGGAAGGCAATTGTGGTGTCAAATTGTTCATTCTGACATCGCACAATTGTTCCAAAAAAAGACCTCTAATGACTAGACTTGAAGCTAACCATTCCCGCAAGTGCGCACATGATTATGGTAGAACTTTCTACATGATGGACCAATGGTGTGTCTATGTAGAACAAGCCAATCAGGGAGGGACAAAAATGACTAAGAATGCGATGGACAAACCCTAGCCGCCACTCGTTCATCTACCACTCTCGCCGCCGCTAGGGTGCGTCGCCGACGCTGGCGGGGAGGTCTGTATCCGGTTGGGGGAGGGGGGCTACTTTGGAGGCGTTGGAGGGTTGTTGTGGGACGGCAAAAGATGTGGGTGCTCGAGCGGCGGTGCGGGATATTCACATTGGTGAAGCCGATGGCGATCGGTGGGATCCAGGTCGAAGGGCTTCATCGGTGGCCCGGCTTGGCCAGAGCATCAGAGACGAAGGCGTCAGTGCACAGTTCTAACTAACAGCGAGCTCGACATCAAATCCAAACTTATCGAATACCGGCATGGGCGTTTTTCAGGTTTTCTCTTTATGTTTGGTTTGGGCCAGGCGACAAAGCCGCGGCGTTGCCCAGGGTAGGAATAATGTTCTCTCCGCCCTATCCCCATTGCATTGGTGTGTCTTTCACCCATGGAGGCGTGTGGAGCTGTGACTCCGGTGGGTCTTCTGGGTTCCGGTCCGTTTACGTTTCCGGTGCATCTGTCTAGATTCGGCTGGCTTTCATGGTCTTTGTGGCTTTCGGAGTTTCTACAGGCCCTTATCGATGTTTTTTTCTCTAGGGCGGCAATTTTCTTCGTAGATCGCGATCGTTGGCGCCTCCTGATCTGCATTGACGACTTCTCGACCGATGCTTCTACAAGCACATGGGTTTGAAAAAGTTTGCTCCACTAAGACAGAGGCCCTGAGGCGGCATCAAGTTATGCTCACGGCGCGCCGCCGATGGATGCAACAAGAAGAACACTTCATCACCCCAAACAAAAAAAAGTAGAACAAACCAATCTCGCGATGGTGAGTTTAGTTAGCTTGTTATTTTCTCTATGATGGACATCCTCTAGATTGTATTGCGAGATTTCTAAGTTCATGCACAACCTTTTATTCCAGAAAATTTGCCAAAGTTCTTGCACTCCAAATGAGAAGAAACATATTATAGATGGACAAATCAAATTATATGAATGCAAAAATACCGAAGACATTTTTTACATTCGCTTATGATTACCATAATACATCAAGTACAAAGCATGCACATATTGTCAACCAAACCCAACTTTCCTTGCTGATACTATTCAGCATGATTGTAATCCTATTCGGTGATTAGTAAAGCTCAATGGTTCCCCAAAAAAAAACCCTGCAAGGCAATGCCAACGGTTCAATTTACATTCTACAATTTTCTATAAATACACTTACCTCCTAATACTCCATTAAGATATTTGTTAGAATATAGGCTTAGATCTCCTCGCTACGGGAAAATATTGTATGCCGAGTGTCGGGCTTTTTGCCAAGTATATTTTATCGAGCACTCGACGAACAAAGCCCTTTGTCGAGGGTATCGACGGCAACATCCAGCAAGAAAAAAATGACACTCGGCAAACAGATGCTTTGCCGAGTGTTTCATTCAACAAAGTAAGGTCTTTGCCGAGTGTTTTCATAAGACACTTGGCAAAAAATAAAGCAATAAAATACATGTGTTCATTTGAATTCTCAAGATACAATTTTTGAATGTTGAGTTACTTTTTGGAGGGCACAATAAATATATATATATATATATATATTTCCTGAAAATGATTATTTTTCTTTAATTTATATATCATTATTCATATACATATAGTTCAAAATTGAGCATTATTTGATAAATATCTAGAAATGCAATTCATGTCTTCAAATTAGCAAATGGTTCCAAAAAATGGCAAAATTTGGCATTAGCATCACAATGTAATAAGTTCCATGTGCAAAAGTCAGGCATGTTCTAAAAAAAATGGTTGCCATATTTAAGCAATTAAGTGTATTTCTTGGCATTAAAAATATAAATTTAAATTTAAACTATAAATGCAGGAAAAAGTTGACAAAATGGGTTAACAATCCTATTTGTGTTAACGAGTCTATGTTTAGACCTGATACAAGAAAATGAAAGGCATCCCCAACATTAGCCTTCCTCGCTACATTGTCCTCTTGCTTGCCCCCTCTCGCGACCATCACACGGCCCTTCATTTTCCATTCTCATGATCATGTGTTTCCTCTATCCCCATCCTGACTTCATCTCCTTAATCTATGCTCGCCCCTTACCCTTAGCTTTCTGTTTGGTTTCACCGTCGCTTCCCCCCCCCCCCCCCCCACACACACACACACACAATTTTCTATTGCAGTGTCACCACGCGGTGTTTTCTTTCTCAACTCTGATAAATCCAAGTGAATACTTGTAAACCCATTGCCTTTGTCTCGAGAGGCTGATAACAGTGTATGAAGCCCACCACCTCGATGTGGACAATGAAGCAGACAACAAAGACAGCAGCCACCACAGGCCATCATCGTCTCTAGTTCCATGCTATATGTGGACACGTCCGATTGTCTGGTTTGTTGAAGGGTCCGCCTCTGACTAGTCAAGAGTAATTGAAAAATAAAACCTGGTAATATCTCGCTACCGGTAGCTCACGTGCAAGAACCTGTTAGTGTGGATTAGGGAATAATGTTTGCTACTGCTGTCAATTTGTTCCCAGTGTATGCATCCTACACTTGTATGTCAAATACTCCCTCTATTCCATATTAGTTTCGTTCAAATGGATGTATATAACACTGAAATACGTCTAGATATATCGTTTCAAATATATCTATTTCAGTATTAAACAATAGATACTCTTTTCCGGTGTTTGTTCATTTGCCTATGCAAAAGACAAGTGTACGGAAATCATATTTGTGCTCTAGAGCCTGTGGACACACCACACCGACGCCGTCTTCAACGGCCGCGCAGCAACCGTGAATGTATTGCGAAAGATCGCCGAGGAAGAAACAATTGGTGTGCTGCAGATCTGATCCGTAACATATTGGATTTTTTTTTGTGGGATAACGGATCGGATACTTGACAAGGACCTGAGTGACGGCGACTGCGGGTCTGGCTTGACTCAGCCACCTCTGGACGCCGACGAGGAGGACGCCCTGAAGTGGACGGCAGCCCTCCGCTCGTCGCCTCTCTACACCAGCTGACGTGTTCGCACGGATGGGGTGTGGACAATGTGCTGATCAAAGTCTCATGATGGACGTGTCCAAAAACTGTACCGTTCCCTTGAATTCTGATAAATATATGCTGTAATTATCTCAGATCAAGTGACATTTTTTTTTGGCGAGGGTCAGAACAAGTGAATTGACGGATGAATTCGACAATTGGTTATTCTTCCTTTTGTCAACCTGCAACTGTTAGTCACGGGACCATGGTGATCCAAACACGTTTAACTGACCGATTTCCGTAAAATATTGGTTATATCTATATCACTGTTTTAACCATTTTGACGAAAGTTTAGCGCGATTTCACTCCACTTCAAAAGTGTAGCCCGATCTGAATTTTTTGTTACATGTGCGATGATCATTTACCATTTTTGTGCGAGGATCATTGTTTTAATACTTGGTGATTTTTATTACATACAATTTCATTTTAAAATATATGATGAACATTTTCAAATAATGTTGAATTTGTTTGTTCCTCAATGAACTTTTTTTAAAATACACGATGAACATTAAATTTGCAAGCTACTTTTAGTTCCATGGACATTTTCAGTTTCATGGATATATATAAAATTTGTGAACAATTTTAATTTCACGAAAATATTTTTAATTTTGCAACAAAATATTGTGATTTTGTTTGTATTGACATTCTTAGTCATAGGTGTATCATTTTATAGAACAATAACCTGGTGTCTCATTAAAAATAAAACCCATGGTTTCACTTGCCTATAAGAAACGACATTGTGCAGGCATTTTTTTTCTGTCAGTGTGTATTGTTCATGGGACTTTTTTCAACTTTTTTTAACCCTAGATATAGCCTGTGTGACATATTCTTCGTATGTATATTTTTCTCGTTAAATGTGTAGTGTGTACAACTTTTTAAGAAGATTTTTTTCTACCCAGCGCGTGAAAATCTTTTTCTCTTGTGAAACCACAACAAGGCCCAGCTAGTGACAAAAATAGTAATGATAGCCCAGGCCCAATAGGAGGTTGTTGGGGTGGAGGCCTGTGGTGTGCTGCAGGGGCCCGGCAAGACAAACACCGTTAAAAAAACAAAGACAACAAAAACAAGAATTCTCAAAAGAGAAAAAAAGTGGAGACAACTAATTTACCAATGACTTTAGTGACAGACCCATGTTATTTGATAGCTTGGCTTGATTGCTACTCCTTTGTCCTGAAATGTAAGATGTTTTAGACACTATGTTTTTATTAAAAAACGTCTTACATTTCGGGACGGAGGGAGTAGAAAATAGCAAGTTTCTAACTCTTTATGCAAAACTATTCAACGCTAACCGACCGGCCAAGTGTTAGGCCGGTTACGTGCAGACCGTTCGATCAAACTTGATCCAAAAAAGTAGGCCAATCTTTCACAGGTCTTCGCTGGAGCCACACACCGCCCAACCCTCTCTACACCAGCAGTCGCCATGGATGTGCCCACCCATCTTTGCTCCTTCACCTGCAAGAGGATGATAGGTTGTTTTCTTTTCTGATTGAAAGGCTCCACGCAATACTAGGACCCTAGTCTCAGTTTTCAGGGTACCTTTTCCCCTAGCGGCGGCTAGGGTTTCCCCATCCTCTCTGGCGATCCGATCGCCAGCGAGTCCTTACCCAAAACAAATCATATCCCCTACGTAGGGTTCCCACCCACGTCGCCGAAGCCTTCGCAAACCTCGCAACGATGGAGACGGTGGCAGACGCGCAGTCAGGTACGAGCGGCGGTAGCAGTGCCGCCATGAGATCTGATCTCGACGAGTTCATGGAGCAACTGAACCTGGAGGATGAAGTCTTGACGGTTTGGTGATTGATGAGAACGATCCAGAGATTAATGAAAGTGTTAGATGGTTAGCCCTAGCTAGGGTTCACATGGATAAAACCTTTAGCCCGCCGCCTATTACAAGGATATGCGTGCAGCGTGGAATCCTGCTCAGCAGGCGAGATTTCGGCATGTTGGCCCCAACATGTTCGTTGTTCAAGCCGCATGCCTCAGTGATTGGGAACGGCGGATGATCGATCAGGGTCCATGGCTATTTAGAAACTTCATTGTGCTGATGTGTCCATATGATGGCTTCACCAAGGCAGAGGAGGTTCCTATGGTGTTCATGCCAATCTGGCTCGATTCACGAACTCCCAGAGGGTTTGTTTCTACAAGAAAGGTATTGTGGAACATCTTGTCAGAAATTCAGGGAAGATCTTGGATATGAGACTAAATGGGAATACTCGTAGTGACTACGTGAGAATTAGGGTTCGTCATGATGTGCGTCAACCCTTAACCAAATTCGTCAGTATTGTAAGGGGCAAGGAACGTCAGGTTTTCCTGGTGCAATATGAGAAACTGGCTTGATTTTGCAGCGTGTGTGGCATTATAGGTCATGAGTACAAAGAATGTGCTACATGAATTCATGATGAGAAAAGCAATAAGTTTGGCGCCTGGTTGTATGCGGATGGCCCTAACAAACCACGACCCGATGGTTCTGGTCGGGCTGGAGAATAGGAGCCTGACCATACACCCAACCGGATGAACTTGTCAAAGCGGCCTGCTGTTGATCCTGACACCTTGGATACTGCCTCGAGCCCATCGAAGACCCCTCCGACAGATATGCAGGTAGATCCATCGGTCAGAAAGCGGCTAGCTATGGAGGATGCGGGCATTGATGATTGGAAAGGGAGCACCAAGGATACAACTGGTGTACTCACGTTGACCCTTGGTAAAGGGGAAGATGGAGGTGAGATTCAGTCACCTACCAACAACACTGGAAGTAAGCGAGCCAAAGTTGGCTCAAGATGTCTCAGATAATAGATCGGCGGCCTCCCTAGAGGAGGACCGTGGGCACAATTAGTTCGCTAGTGTGGAACTGCCGAGGGGGGGGAGGGACCACGGACAGTTCGTGAGGTTTTGGCCCTCCGTACAGCCAATTCCCCGGGGTTGGTTTTTCTCTCTGAAACAATACAAGCCTCAAGTAAGATGGAGAAGCTTAAATGGAGATTGCATATGAAGGGTTTTGTGGGTGTATCTAGTGATGGTTTGAGTGGGGGCTTGGCCTCTATTGGGATGAGAATTTGCAAGTGACAGATCTTGGACTCATGTGCACGGTATATAGATGTGTGAATTGTAGATGGTGCAAATGATAAGTCATGCAAGGCGACTTATGTATATGGAGAACCAAGGGTGGAGGATGACATCGCATGTGGAGTTATCTATCAAATTAAGGGCCTTTTCTTTGGAACCGTGGTTTAATGTGCGGACTTCAATGAAGCAATGTGGCAACACGAACACCTCTCCCTTACTCAATGGTCCAAAAATCAAATGCAACAGTTTAGGGACTGCTTACTATCTTGTGAGTTGATGGATTTGGGGTTCTGCGGGATCCGTATACATATGACAATGGTCAAGTGGGAATAGAAGCGTTCGTGTTCGCTGGATAGAGCATGTGCAAAGTGAAGCATGGACAAATTTGTTTCCCTTCACGAAGTTCTTCACCTTGCGTCTTCATGCTCGGAACCTTTGTCCGATGCTGGTGCGGCTATCACATGTGGAGCCGCCCAAGGCTAGGACTGCACCCAGATATGCGATCATGTGGGAGCGACACTGACGCTGGCTTCAGAGTAGCTGGCCACTAGGGAAAAAGCAAACCTACATGAAACCTAGGTGCTGTTCTGGATGCCCTAAAGGAAATGATAGCGAAGCTGCGTTAAGTGGAGCAAGGAAAATTTTGGTCATGTCACATCTGCAATTGAGAAGCTACGGGACAGGTGGCGGACCTGCAAGTTCGTGACGCGGATAGATCTACGATAAAACAGAAAATGAACCAGCTGGATGAATTACTCTATAGAGACACTACTAGGGAAAAGCCTATACAGAAAGTTACTAGTAGCGAGGGTTAAAACCTCGCCATCGCTACTTACCGATGGCGCAGGTTTTAAACCTCGCTACTACTAAGTTGATAGCAGTAGCGGGGTTTTAACCTCGCTACTACTAAGCGATCTCTACCGTGCCCCGGGACATGCCATAGTAGTAGCGGGTTTATAAAACCTCGCTACTACTAAGTTTGATAGCGATAGCGTTGGTTTTTAGCCCTCGTTTCTACTAAGTGGTGCCATAGTAGTAGCGAGGGGTAAAACCGCTACTACTAAAGGTCCCATTTTCAAACTCTACCCCCCCCTGTGGATCGCCTTTTCAGTTTAAAAAAAATAGAAGAAAATGATGAAAATGTCAATAAAATAAAATAAAATAAGTTTCCCATGTGATATGTGGTCTAGTTGTTGGGAAAATTTGCAAATATGAATTTCGACTTTATTTGCGAGAATTTGTAAAAATGGGCATAACTTTTGCATACTAACTCGGATGAAAAGTTTTTTATATGAAAAATCATCTACTCGAAAAGTTACATTTTCAAAATCCTCAAAAACCAAACAGAAAAAAAGTTACGGGGCTTTTAAGATCTAGAGTGGAAAAAATCGAAAAAAATTCAAACTGTGTGGTCAAACTCTGGTCAAACAATGGTCAAACTAATTATTCTAGAATATTAGTGTTACTAAATAATTATTTTAGTTTTTTTGAATTTTGGTCAAATCTGGTCAAACTATGGTCAAACTATGGTCAAAATAATTATTCAAGAAATATTAGTGTTACTAATTTTTTAGAACAATAGTTTCAAACTCAAATAGTGAAATGTGTGACTTCATGCTCAAGCTAAATTCCTGAGGTTAATAGGATTGACATCTTACTACTGTCAGGAAAACAACAAGGGCAGACTTGGAAACGAGGGAGAATAGAACCCGGAAGTTAAGCGTGCTCAGGCTGGAGTAGTGAAAGGATGGGTGACCGTCCGGGAAGTTAGATGATTTGGAATGATGAGGGGTGATTAGAGATTAAATCAAGCAGGTGATTAGAGATTTGAGGTTAAAATAATTCAGAAATTTGAAAATTAGGGAAAAAATCGAAATATTTTTTTGAAAAAATTCAAAAAAAATTACCCACATGAGTAGTAGTAGCGCTGGTGGCACCCGCCATCTGCTATCGTTAGCTATAGCGCCTTATTAGTAGCGCTGCCCCAGCGCTACTAATAGGCCCAAAACCCAGCTTTGCTAGGCTTTTCCCTAGTAGTGAGAGGAGATGCTTTGGCTCACAGAGGTCTAGGATCACTTGGTTAAGGAGGGAGAATGGAGCACGACATATCTTCATCGTCAAGGCGGTGTGGAATGCTCGGCGTATTTACATAAAGCGACTCCGTCGAGCTAATGGTACTTGGTGTTCCGTGCCATCGGATATGGAACGCATGGCCACCTCGTACTTCAAAGAAGTGTATACCAAGGACCCGACGCTAACTCCGGCCGGTGTGCTAGAGGGCATTGCACCGAAAGTGACACAAGGGATGAATGGGATGTTGTGTGCGCCCTTCTCGGAGGAGGAGGTGTCCAATGCTCTTTTTCAGATCGGCCCAATCAAAGCACCTGGCACAGATGGTCTACCGGCTAGGTTTTTTCAACGCAACTAGGCCGTGTTGAAGACATTAATTATAGCTGCAGTGTTGGATTTCTTCAAGCCAAGAGTAATGCCAGATGGCGTGAATGATACAGCCATCGTCCTTATTCCAAAGTTCCTCATCCAAAGGAACTAAAGGACTTTAGACCGATAAGTTTATGCAACATGTTATATGAAATTGTGTCTAAATGCTTAGTTAACCATCTTCAGCCAATGTTGGGAGAGTTGATTTCGGAGAATCAAAGTGCATTTATTCCTAGACGAATTATTTCTGATAACTCCATCATTGCCTTCGAGTGCATCCATCATATACAATCGCTGAAAAATAACAGACCAACTGCTTGTGCTTATAAGCTTGATCTCTCGAAGGCGTATGATCGTGTGGATTGGGAGTTTCTGGAGCAAGCCCTAATTAAATGGGGGTTCTCATTGGAGGGGATTTCATGGATAATGGCTTGTGTTAAGTCTATCAAATATTCTGTAAAGTTCAATGGAAAGTTGCTTGAGGCGTTTACCCCCTCTAGGGGGCCTAGGCAAGGTGACCCCCTGTCTCCTTTCTCATTCCTATTTGTTGCTGACGCTCTGGCCTCTCTTATATCAAGATCAGTCAATTATGGGGGGCTCAAGGGGGTCTCAATTTGTTGTGGTGCACCTGTTATATCTCATCTGCTATTCGCGGATGACACTATGTTGCAATTTGAAGCGACGGGCCATCAAGCAAGCATTGTCAAAGGTTTGTTGAACACGTATTCTAGAGCGACGGGTCAACTTATTAACCCTGATAAGTGTTCCATCCTTTTTTCAGGCAATTGTGATGAGTCGGTGGCAGAGGAGGTGAAGCATATTTTGGAGGTCACATAACACGTGTTTGAGCCAAAGTATCTAGGTTTACCAAGACGGGAAGGAAGGGTTCATAAAGGGCAATTCGAGACTTTACAAGACAGGCTGAGAAGGAGACTTGTTGATTGGAGTGAAAAATATGTTTCTTCAGGCAATAAGTAAATTTTAATAAAATGATGGATCAAGCAATCCCTACTTACGTAATGAGTGTATTTCGTCTCTCGACATCCATGCGTATTGACTTAACTCGGATGATGAGACAGTAGTGGTGGGGAGTGCAGAACAGTAAAAGAAAAATGGCTTGGCTCAGTTGGGAGAAGATGATTCTACCCAAAGGTATGGGAGGTTTAGAGATATGCGGGCCTTTAACCAGGCGCTGCTAGCTAAGCAGGCTTGGAGACTACTGGACAGCCCGGACAGTCTGTGCGCTCAGATACTTCAGGCCAAATACTACCCGAGCAGTAATCTGTTGGACACGTTGTTCCCATCTAGCTCGTCTGCGATGCGGAAAGGAATCACACATGGCCTTTAATTGTTGAAGAAAGGACTGATTTGGAGAGTGGGTAAAGGTACATTGATCAAAACATGGAGAGATGCATGGTGAGAGAATCCTGGACTAAGGGGTCCTCGGGCATCCGGGCTATGTGATCTGGGCCGCTCTGATGGGCCGTGAAGATACAAGATAGAAGACTTTTCCCCGTGTCCGGATGGGACTCTCCTTTGCGTGGATGGCAAGCTTGGCGTCTGGATCATATGCTTTCCTTTCTTTGTAACCGACTCTGTACAACCCTAGATCCCTCCGTGTCTATATAAATCGAAGGGTTTAGTCCATAGGACATGAACACAATCATACTGAGCTAGACATCTAGGGTTTAGCCATCACGATCTTGAGGTAGATCAACTCTTGTAACCCCTATACTCATCAAAGCCAATCAAGAAGGAAGTAGGGTATTACCTCCATTAAGAGGGCCCGAACCTGGGTAAACATCGTGTCCTCTACCTCCTTGTTATCGTCGGTCCTTAGATGCACAGTTCGGGACCCCCTACCCGAGATCCGCCGATTTTGACATCGACATTGGTGCTTTCATTGAGAGTTCCACTGTGTCGTCGCCAGAAGGTTCGATGGCTCCATCAACCATCCACAACAACACCGCCACGAGGAGACTTTTCTCCCGGCCAAATCTTCAGATTCAGCGGACGCACTTCAGGCCAATTCAATTGGTCATCTGGAGCAGATTGACAGATACGCCCCTGGTCATCAGATCAGGTTTGGAAACCTATGCTACGTCGCTGATATCCAGGGAGACTTGATCTTCCAAGGGTTCGCGACCTTAACCACGGCTCCGGCCTCAGATCCGGAGCACCTCATCAAGTCCGAAGACGGGAGTCTAGAACCCGTCGGACTCTCGGCAGCCATATATCTCAACACCAAAGATATAGAGGGAATCGTTCGCCGACCAGCCCGGAGTCACTCCGGGCTCCCTCTAATCCTTATCGAGTTGGACACACCTCCGTACACCAACTCTAAACTATCGAAGTCCAGGTTATCTGAGCTCGGCCAAGGAACTCTTGTCCCACCCGCTCCTGGATTCTCGCTTCCTGTCGAGACCCCACTCTTGAACAAGGCTCTGGAATTAACATGATATCTCTTCATTACAGAAGAATCGCTGCCGAACTATTCCCAGCCCGCACTAGGGGCCGAGGGTGGGGAATTTTATGTCCCACCCACTACCCACTTCATAGCCACTGTCGAGGACTTAACCGACATGCTCAATTACGCTTCGAGGAAGTCGACCGTATGGACTGACGATGGGAGAAGAGCAAAACCAGAACCCGCCGCCGCTCCTTCATTTGGACGGCTACTTCTACATATGACGTGTATATGGTGGACACACCCAAAGAGGATGACGACGAAGGTGGTAAGGACCCAGTCGAGAATAATTCTCCTGTGGCACCCACCAAAGCGTCGTCATTAGCGGCGCGGCTCTAAACCACGCCGAGGAAAATACAGTAATACCGGCACCGGAGACAACAACACTCCGGATAACGCCGAAGACCAAGAAGCCCCTGTCGAGCCAACATCCGAGCAGGATGATTTGGAGGAGGGGCAAGTCAACCCTGATGATCCTATCGGGGACGAGGGCTCGGAAGATAGTAACTACCTACCGACCTCCGAAGAGGACGAGAGCCTGGGCGATGAGGACTTCATCATACCAGAGGAGCCCCTCGAACAAGAGCGCTTTAAGCGCAGGCTAATCGCCACAGCAAGAAGCCTGAAAAAGAAGCGGCAACAACTCCAAGCCGATCAGGACTTACTCAATGATAGATGGACTAATGTCCTGGCAGCCGAGGAATACGGCCTCGAGCGCCCAACTAAAAGTTACCCAAAGCGCAAGTTGCTCTCCCAATTCCACGAGGAGGTCCCAGAGCTTATACTGACAACACGTAACGTAGCTGATGGACCTGACCGGCCACCTCGTGGTCGGGATAGAGCGGCAACTCAAGCCGAACACCAACCTGCACCACTTCGCCCTAGAGGCGGAGAAACAGCGGCCGCAGGACGCACGCACGACCTGCGACAGGATCTGGACAATAGAGCCGGTCATACTAGATCAATTTATGGATCACGAGGGCGTGCACCAGTGCAAGAAGACGGATCGAGACTGGGATTTGTCACTCCGTATGACGGAGAGGTATCTCTGGGCCCACTCGGTAATGCATCATCATAATGAGCTCAAAGTGACCAAGTGTCTGGTCATGGGATCATGCATTACGGTACGATTAAAGTGACTTGCCGGACGAGATTGAATGAGGTATTGGGATACCGACGATTGAATCTCGGGCAAGTAACGTACCGACTGACAAAGGGAATCATATACGGGGTTGCTTGAATCCTCGACATCGTGGTTCATCCGATGAGATCATCGAGGAGCATGTGGGAGCCAACATGGGTATCCAGATCCTGCTGTTGGTTATTGACGGAGAGTCGTCTCGGTCATGTCTACGTGTCTCCCGAACCCGTAGGGTCTACACACTTAAGGTTCGGTGACGCTAGGGTTATTAGGAAGACTTGTATGTGATTACCCAATGTTGTTCGGAGTCCCGGATAAGATCTCGGACGTCACGAGGAGTTCCAGAATGGTCCGGAGGTGAAGATTTATATATGGGAAGTTTTCATGCGGTCACCGAAAAGGTTCGGGGGCATATCGGTATTGTACCGGGGCCACCGGAGGGGTTCCGGGGGTCCACCTCTCTCGGAGGGCCTCATGGGCCGTAGTGGGCAGGGAACCAGCCCCTGGAGGGCTGGGCGCATCCCCCCCTTGGGCCCATGCGCCTAGGGTTGGGGGGGGGGGAAACCCTAGTGGGGGCGCCCCCCTTGCTTGGGGGGCAAGCCCCCTCCCCTTGGCCGCCGCCCCCCCTCTAGATCTCATCTAGAGGGGGCCGACCCCCTTCCCCCTTCCCCTATAAATAGAGGGGCGTGGGGAGGGCTGCACACAACATCCAAGGTGCAGCCCCTCCCCTCCCCAACACCTCTCCTCCTCCGTTAAGAGCTTGGCGAAGCCCTGCCGGACTACTGCCTCTCCACCACCACCACGCCGCCGTGCTGCTGCTGGAGCTCTCTTCCTCAACCTCTCCCTCCACCTTGCTGGATCAAGGCGCGGGAGACGTCTCCGCTCCGTACGTGTGTTGAACGCGGAGGTGCTGTCCGTTCAGCACTAGGATCATCGGTGATTTGGATCACGACGAGCACGACTCCCTCAACCCCGTTCTCTTGAACGCTTCCTTTCATGATCTACAAGGGTATGTAGATGCACTCCTTTCTTTCGTTGCTAGATGAACTCATAGATTGATCTTGGTGAAAGCGTAGAAATTTTTTATTTTCTGCAACGTTCCCCAACAGTGGCATCATGAGCTAGGTCTATGCATAGTTCTCTATTGCACGAGTAGAACACAAATCTGTTGTGGGCGTAGATGTTGCCAACTTTCTTGCCACTACTAGTATTATTTCGCTTCAGCGGTATTGTGGGATGAAGCGGCCCGGACCGACCTTACACGTACGCTTACGTGAGACAGGTTCCACCGACTGACATGCACTAGTTGGATAAGGTGGCTAGCGGGTGTCTGTCTCTCCCACTTTAGTTGGAGCGGATTCGATGAAAAGGGTCCTTATGAAGGGTAAATAGAAGTTGACAAATCACGTTGTGGTTTTTTCGTAGGTAAGAAAACGTTCTTGCTAGAACCCTATTGCAGCCACGTAAAAGATGCAACAACAATTAGAGGACGTCTAACTTGTTTTTGCAGCAATTGTCTTGTGATGTGATATGGCCAAAAGTTGTGATGAATGATATATTGTGATGTATGAGATCATGTCCTTGTAATAGGAATCACGACTTGCATGTCGATGAGTATGACAACCGGCAGGAGCCATAGGAGTTGTCTTAATTATTGTATGACCTGCGTGTCAATGATTTAACGCCATGTAATTACTTTACTTTATTGCTAAACGGTTAGCTATAGTAGTAGAAGTAATAGTTGGCGAGCAACTTCATGGAGACACGATGATGGAGATCATGATGACAGAGATCATGGTGCCATGCGGTGACAAAGATGATCATGGAGTCCCGAAGATGGAGATCAAAGGAGCTATATGATATTGGCCATATCATGTCACTACTATATAATTGCATGTGATGTTTATTATGTTTATGCATCTTGTTTACTTAGAACGGCGGTAGTAAATAAGATGATCCCTCATAATAATTTCAAGAAAGTGTTCCCCCTAACTATGCGCCGTTGCTAAATTTCGTCATTTCGAAGCACCACGTGATGATCGGGTGTGATAGATTCCTACGTTCACATACAACGGGTGTAAGACAGTTTTACACATGCAAAACACTTAGGTTAACTTGACGAGCCTAGCATGTACAGACATGGCCTCGGAACACAGAGACCGAAAGGTCGAACATGAGTCGTATGGAAGATACGATCAACATAGAGATGTTCACCGATGATGACTAGTCCGTCTCACGTGATGATCAGACACTGCCTAGTCGACTCGGATCATGTAACACTTAGATGACTAGAGGGATGTCAAATCTGAGTGGGAGTTCATAATTTGATTAGATGAACTTAATTATCATGAACTTAGTCTAAAATCTTTGCAAAAATGTCTTGTAGATCAAATGGCCAATGCTCATGTCAACATGAACTTCAACACGTTCCTAGAGAAAACCAAGCTGAAAGATGATGGCAGCAACTATACAGACTGGGTCCGGAACCTGAGGATCATCCTCATAGCTGCCAAGAAAGCATATGTCCTAGAAGGACCGCTAGGTGAAGCACCCATCCCAGAGAACCAAGACGTTATGAACGTTTGGCAGTCACGTGCAGATGATTACTCCCTTGTTCAGTGCGGCATGCTTTACAGCTTAGAACCGGGGCTCCAAAAGCGTTTTGAGCAACACGGAGCATATGAGATGTTCGAGGAGCTGACAATGGTTTTCCAAGCTCATGCCCGGGTCGAGAGATATGAAGTCTCCGACAAGTTCTATAGTTGTAAGATGGAGGAAAATAGTTACATCGGTGAGCACATACTCAAAATATACAGGTTGCACAACCGCTTGTCCCAGCTGGACATTAACCTCCCGGACGAGGCGGTCATTGACAGAATCCTTCAGTCGCTCCCACCGAGCTACAAGAGCTTTGTGATGAACTACAATATGCAAGGGACGGTGAAAACTATTCCTGAAGCATTTTCAATGCTGAAGTCAGCAGAGGTAGAAATCAAGAAGGAACATCAAGTGTTGATGGTCAATAAAACCACTAAGTTCAAGAAGGGCAAGGGTAAGAAGAACTTCAAGAAGGACGACAAGGATGTTGCCGCGCCCGGTAAGCCAGTTGCCGGGAAGAAGTCAAAGAATGGACCCAAGCCTGAGACAGAGTGCTTTTATTGCAAAGGGAAGGGTCACTGGAAGCGGAACTGCCCCAAATACTTAGCAGACAAGAAGGCCGGCAACACTAAAGGTATATGTGATATACATGTAATTGATGTGTACCTTACCAGTACTCGTAGTAACTCCTAGGTATTTGATACCGGTGCCGTTGCTCATATTTGTAACTCACAGCAGGAGCTACGGAATAAGCGGAGACTGGCGAAGGACGAGGTGACGATGCGCGTCGGGAATGGTTCCAAGGTCGATGTGATCGCCGTCGGCACGCTACCTCTACATTTACCCACGGATTAGTTTTAAACCTCAATAATTGTTATTTAGTGCCAAGTTTGAGCATGAGCATTGTATCTGGATCTTGTTTAATCTGAGATGGCTACTCATTTAAATCCGAGAATAATGGTTGTTCTGTTTATATGAGAGATATGTTTTATGGTCATGCCTCGATGGTCAATGGTTTATTCTTAATGAATCTTGAGCGTAATGTTACACATATTCATAGTGTGAATACCAAAAGATGTAAAGTTGATAACGATAGTCCCACATACTTGTGGCACTGCCGCCTTGGTCACATTGGTGTCAAGCGCATGAAGAAGCTCCATGCTGATGGACTTTAGAGTCTCTCAATTATGAATCATTTGACACATGCGAACCATGCCTCATGGGCAAAATGACCAAGACTCCGTTCTCCGGAACAATGGAGCGAGCAACCAACTTATTGGAAATCATACATCTTGATGTATGCGGTCCAATGAGTGTTGAGGCTCATGGAGGATATCGTTATGTTCTCACTCTCACTTTGACGACTTGAGTAGATATGAGTATGTCTACTAGATGAAACACAAGTCTGAGACCTTTGAAAAGTTCAAGGAATTTCAGAATGAGGTAGAGAATCAACGCGACCGAAAGATAAATTTCCTATGATCAGATCATGGAGGAGAATATTTAAGTCACGAATTTGGTACGCACTTAAGGAAATGTGGAATCGTTTCACTACTCACGCCGCCTGGAACACCTCAGCGTAACGGTGTGTCCAAACGTCGTAATCGCACTCTATTGGATATGGTGCGATCTATGATGTCTCTTACCAATTTACCGCTATCTTTTTGGGGATACGCTCTAGAGATAGCTACATTCACTTTAAATAGGGCACCGTCTAAATCCGTTGAGACGACACCGTATGAATTATGGTTTGGGAAGAAACCTAAGCTGTCGTTTCTAAAAGTTTGGGGATGCGATGCTTATGTCAAGAAACTTCATCCTGAAAAGCTCGAACCCAAGTCGGAAAAATGTGTCTTCATAGGATACCCCAAAGAAACCATTGGGTATACCTTCTACCTTAGATCCGAAGGCAAGATCTTTGTTGCCAAGAACGGATCCTTTCTGGAAAAAGAGTTTCTCTCGAAAGAATTAAGTGGGAGGAAAGTAGAGCTTGATGAAGTATTGCCTCTTGAAACGGTAAGTAGCGCAACTCAGGAAGATGTTCCTGTGGTGCCTGCACCGACAAGAGAGGAGGTTAATGATGATGATCAAGATACTTCGGATCAAGCTCCTACTGAACTTCGAAGGTCCGCAAGGACACGTTCCGCACCAGGGTGGTACGACAACCCTGTCTTGGAAATCATGTTGTTAGACAATGGTGAACCTTTGAACTATGAAGAAGCGATGACGGGCCCAGATTCCAACAAATGGCTTGAAGCCATGCAATCCGAGATAGAATCCATGTATGAAAACAAAGTATGGACTTTGACAGACTTGCCCGATGATCGGTGAGCGATAGAAAACAAATGGATCTTTAAGAAGAAGACGGACGCGGATGGTAATGTTACCATCTATAAAGCTCGACTTGTCGCTAAGGGTTATCGACAAGTTCAAGGGGTTGACTACGATGAGACTTTCCCTCCCGTAGCGAAGCTGAAGTCCGTCCGAATCATGTTAGCAATTGCCGCATACTATGATTATGAGATATGGCAGATGGGCGTCAAAACGGCATTCCTTAACGGACATCTTAAGGAAGAACTGTATATGATGCAGCGGAAGGTTTTGTCGACCCTAAGAATGCTAACAAGGTATGCAAGCTCCAACGATCCATTTATGGACTGGTGCAAGCATCTCGGAGTTGGAACATTCGCTTTGATGAGATTATCAAAGCGTTTGGGTTTATGCAGACTTATGGAGAAGCCTGCGTTTACAAGAAAGTGAGAGGGGCTATGTAGCATTTCTCATATTATATGTAGATGGCATACTCTTGATGGGAAATGATATAGAACTCTTGGACAGCATTAAGGCCTACTTGAATAAGTGTTTTTCAATGAAGGACCTTGGAGAAGCTTCTAACATATTAGGCATCAGGATCTATAGGGATAGATCGAGACGCCTCATAGGTCTTTCACAAAGCACATACCTTGATAAGATATTGAAGAAGTTCAATATGGATCAGTCCAAGAAAGGGTTCTTGCCTGTATTGCAAGGTGTGAGATTGAGCTCGGCTCAATGCCCGACCACGGCAGAAGATAAAGAAGAGATGAGTGTCATCCCCTATGCCTCAGCCATAGGATCTATTATGTATGCCATGCTATGTACCAGACCTGATGTAAACCTTGCCGTAAGTTTGGTAGGAAGCTACCAAAGTAATCCCGGCAAGGAACACTGTACAGCGGTCAAGAATATCCTGAAATACCTGAAAAGGACAAAGCACATGTTTCTCGTTTATGGAGGTGACGAAGAGCTCGTCGTAAAGGGTTATGTCGATGCTAGCTTCGACACATATCTGGATGACTCTAAGTCACAAACCGGATACGTGTATATGTTGAATCGTGGAGCAGTCAGCTGGTGCAGTTGCAAGCAGAGCATCGTGGCGGGATCTACATGTGAAGCGGAGTACATGGCAGCCTCGGAGGCAGCGCATGAAGCAATATGGATGAAGGAGTTCATCACCGACCTAGGAGTCATACCCAATGCGTCGGGGCTAATCACTCTCTTCTGTGACAACACTGGAGCTATTGCCCTTGCCAAGGAGCCCAGGTTTCACAAGAAGACCAGGCACATCAAGCGTCGTTTCAACTCCATCATTATTTATTTAATTTATATTTTTCTTTAATTTATATATCATTATTCATATACATATAGTTCAAAATTGAGCATATATTTGATAAATATCTAGAAATGCAATTCATGTCTTCAAATTAGCAAATGGTTCCAAAAAATGGCAAAATTTGGCATTAGCAACACAATGTAATAAGTTCCATGTGCAAAAGTCAGGCATGTTCTACAAAAAAATGTTGCTATATTTAAGCAATTAAGTGTATTTCTTGGCATTAAAAATATAAATTTAAATTTAAACTATAAATGCAGGAAAAAGTTGACAAAATGGGTTAACAATCCTATTTGTGTTAACGAGTCTATGTTTAGACCTGATACAAGAAAATGAAAGGCATCCCCCCAACATTAGCCTTCCTCGCTACATTGTCCTCTTGCTTGCCCCCCTCTCGCGACCATCACACGGCCCTTCATTTTCCATTCTCATGATCATGTGTTTCCTCTATCCCCATCCTGACTTCATCTCCTTCATCTATGCTCGCCCCTTACCCTTAGCTTTCTGTTAGGTTTCACCGTCGATTCCCCACACACACACACAATTTTATATTGCAGTGTCACCACGCGGTGTTTTCTTTCTCAACTCTGATAAATCCAAGTGAATACTTGTAAACCCATTGCCTTTGTCTCGAGAGGCTGATAACAGTGTATGAAGCCCACCACCTCGATGTGGACAATGAAGCAGACAACAAAGACAGCAGCCACCACAGGCCATCATCGTCTCTAGTTCCATGCTATATGTGGACACGTCCGATTGTCTGGTTTGTTGAAGGGTCCGCCTCTGACTAGTCAAGTGTAATTGAAAAATAAAACCTGGTAATATCTCGCTACCGGTAGCTCACGTGCAAGAACCTGTTAGTGTGGATTAGGGAATAATGTTTGCTACTGCTGTCAATTTGTTCCCAGTGTATGCATCCTACACTTGTATGTCAAATACTCCCTCTATTCCATATTAGTTTCGCTCAAATGGATGTACATAACACTGAAATACGTCTAGATATATCGTTTCAAATATATCTATTTCAGTATTAAACAATAGATACTCTTTTCCGGTGTTTGTTCATTTGCCTATGCAAAAGACAAGTGTACGGAAATCATATTTGTGCTCTAGAGCCTGTGGACACACCACACCGACGCCGTCTTCAACGGCCGCGCAGCAGCCGTGAATGTATTGCGAAAGATCGCCGAGGAAGAAACAATTGGTGTGCTGCAGATCTGATCCGTAACATATTGGATTTTTTTGTGGGATAACGGATCGGATACTTGACAAGGACCTGAGTGACGGCGACTGCGGGTCTGGCTTGACTCAGCCACCTCTGGACGCCGACGAGGAGGACGCCCTGAAGTGGACGGCAGCCCTCCGCTCGTCGCCTCTCTACACCAGCTGACGTGTTCGCACGGATGGGGTGTGGACAATGTGCTGATCAAAGTCTCATGATGGACGTGTCCAAAACTGTACCGTTCCCTTGAATTCTGATAAATATATGCTGTAATTATCTCAGATCAAGTGACATTTTTTTGGCGAGGGTCAGAACAAGTGAATTGACGGATGAATTCGACAATTGGTTATTCTTCCTTTTGTCAACCTGCAACTGTTAGTCACGGGACCATGGTGATCCAAACACGTTTAACTGACCGATTTCCGTAAAATATTGGTTATATCTATATCACTGTTTTAACCATTTTGACGAAAGTTTAGCGCGATTTCACTCCACTTCAAAAGTGTAGCCCGATCTGAATTTTTTGTTACATGTGCGATGATCATTTACCATTTTTGTGCGAGGATCATTGTTTTAATACTTGGTGATTTTTATTACATACAATTTCATTTTAAAATATATGATGAACATTTTTCAAATAATGTTGAATTTGTTTGTTCCTCAATGAACTTTTTTTTAAAATACACGATGAACATTAAATTTGCAAGCTACTTTTAGTTCCATGGACATTTTTCAGTTTCATGGATATATATAAAATTTGTGAACAATTTTAATTTCACGAAAATATTTTTAATTTTGCAACAAAATATTGTGATTTTGTTTGTATTGACATTCTTAGTCATAGGTGTATCATTTTATAGAACAATAACCTGGTGTCTCATTAAAAATAAAACCCATGGTTTCACTTGCCTATAAGAAACGACATTGTGCAGGCATTTTTTTTCTGTCAGTGTGTATTGTTCATGGGACTTTTTCAACTTTTTAACCCTAGATATAGCCTGTGTGACATATTCTTCGTATGTATATTTTTCTCGTTAAATGTGTAGTGTGTACAACTTTTAAGAAGATTTTTTCTACCCGGTAGCGTGAAAATCTTTTTTTTTTCTCTTGTGAAACCACAACAAGGCCCAGCTAGTGACAAAAATAGTAATGATAGCCCAGGCCCAATAGGAGGTTGTTGGGGTGGAGGCCTGTGGTGTGCTGCAGGGGCCCGGCAAGACAAACACCGTTAAAAAAACAAAGACAACAAAAACAAGAATTCTCAAAAAGAGAAAAAAAAGTGGAGACAACTAATTTACCAATGACTTTAGTGACAGACCCATGTTATTTGATAGCTTGGCTTGATTGCTACTCCCTTTGTCCTGAAATGTAAGATGTTTTTAGACACTATGATAGTATTAAAAAACGTCTTACATTTCGGGACGGAGGGAGTAGAAAATAGCAAGTTTCTAACTCTTTATGCAAAACTATTCAACGCTAACCGACCGGCCAAGTGTTAGGCCGGTTACGTGCAGACCGTTCGATCAAACTTGATCCAAAAAGTAGGCCAATCTTTCACAGGTCTTGTTGGAGCCACACACCCAACCCTCTCTCTACACCAGCGATGCGCCATGGATGTGCCCACCCATCTTTGCTCCTTCACCTGCAAGAGGATGATAGGTTGTTTTCTTTTCTGATTGAAAGGCTCCACGCAATACTAGGACCCTAGTCTCATTTTTCAGGGTACCTTTTCCCCTAGCGGCGGCTAGGGTTTCCCCATCCTCTCTGGCGATCCGATCGCCAGCGAGTCCTTACCCAAAACAAATCATATCCCCTACGTAGGGTTCCCACCCACGTCGCCGAAGCCTTCGCAAAACCTCGCAACGATGGAGACGGTGGCGGGCAGCCTTGATCGAGTCTGGCGGTAGGCAGTGCCGCCATGAGATCTGATCTCGACGAGTTCATGGAGCAACCGAACTCGGAGGATGAAGTCTTGACGGTTTGGTGATTGATGAGAACGATCCAGAGATTAATGAAAGTGTTAGATGGTTAGCCCTAGCTAGGGTTCACATGGATAAAACCTTTAGCCCGGCCGCCTATTACAAGGATATGCGTGCAGCGTGGAATCCTGCTCAGCAGGCGAGATTTCGGCATGTTGGCCCCAACATGTTCGTTGTTCAAGCCGCATGCCCTCAAAGTTGATTGGGAACGGCGGATGATCGATCAGGGTCCATGGCTATTTAGAAACTTCATTGTGCTGATGTGTCCATATGATGGCTTCACCAAGGCAGAGGAGGTTCCTATGGTGTTCATGCCAATCTGGCTCCAGATTCATGAACTCCCAGAGGGTTTGTTTCTACAAGAAAGGTATTGTGGAACATCTTGTCAGAAATTCAGGGAAGATCTTGGATATGAGACTAAATGGGAATACTCGTAGTGACTACGTGAGAATTAGGGTTCGTCATGATGTGCATCAACCCTTAACCAAATTCGTCAGTATTGTAAGGGGCAAGGAACGTCAGGTTTTCCTGGTGCAATATGAGAAACTGGCTTGATTTTGCAGCGTGTGTGGCATTATAGGTCATGAGTACAAAGAATGTGCTACATGAATTCATGATGAGAAAAGCAATAAGTTTGGCGCCTGGTTGTATGCGGATGGCCCTAACAAACCACGACCCGATGGTTCTGGTCGGGCTGGAGAATAGGAGCCTGACCATACGCCCAACCGGATGAACTTGTCAAAGCGGCCTGCTGATCCCGACACCTTGGATACCGCCTCGAGCCCATCGAAGACCCCTCCGACAGATATGCAGGTAGATCCATCGGTCAGAAAGCGGCTAGCTATGGAGGATGCGGGCATTGATGATTGGAAAGGGAGCACCAAGGATACAACTGGTGTACTCACGTTGACCCTTGGTAAAGGGGAAGATGGAGGTGAGATTCAGTCACCTACCAACAACACCGGAAGTAAGCGATCCAAAGTTGGCTCTGAAGATGTCTCAGATAATAGATCGGCGGCCTCCCTAGAGGAGGACCGTCGGGCACAATGAGTTCGCTAGTGTGGAACTGCCGAGGGGGGGGGAGGGACCGGACAGTTCGTGAGGTTTTGGCCCTCCGCATGCCCAATTCCCGGGGTTGGTTTTTCTCTCTGAAACAATACAAGCCTCAAGTAAGATGGAGAAGCTTAAATGGAGATTGCATATGAAGGGTTTTGTGGGTGTATCTAGTGATGGTTTGAGTGGGGGCTTGGCCCTCTATTGGGATGAGAATTTGCAAGTGACAGTACTGGACTCATGTGCACGGTATATAGATGTGTGAATTGTAGATGGTGCAAATGATAAGTCATGCAAGACGACTTATGTATATGGAGAACCAAGGGTGGAGGACAGACATCGCATGTGGAGTTATCTATCAAATTAAGGGCCTTTTCTTTGGAACCGTGGTTTAATGTGCGGACTTCAATGAAGCAATGTGGCAACACGAACACCTCTCCCTTACTCAATGGTCCAAAAATCAAATGCAACAGTTTAGGGACTGCTTACTATCTTGTGAGTTGATGGATTTGGGGTTCTGCGGGATCCCGTATACATATGACAATGGTCAAGTGGGAATAGAAACGTTCGTGTTCGCCTGGATAGAGCATGTGCAGGCGAAGCATGGACAAATTTGTTTCCCTTCACAGAAGTTCTTCACCTTGCGTCTTCATGCTCGGAGCACTGTCCGATGCTGGTGCGGCTATCACATGTGGAGCCGCCCAAGGCTAGGACTGCACCCAGATATGCGATCATGTGGGAACGACACCTGACGCTGGCTTCTGTAGTAGCTGGCCACTAGGGAAAAAGCAAACCTACATGAAACCTAGGTGCTGTTCTGGATGCCCTAAAGGAAATGATGACGAAGCTGCGTTCGTGGAGCAAGGAAAATTTTGGTCATGTCACATCTGCAATTGAGAAGCTACGGGGACAGCTGGCGGACCTGCAAGTTCGTGACGCGGATAGATCTCTGATAAAACAGAAAATGAACCAGCTGGATGAATTACTCTATAGAGACACTACTAGGGAAAAGCCTATACACAGAAAGTTACTAGTAGCGAGGGTTAAAAACCCTCGCTACTGCTACTTACCAGTAGCGCAGGTTTTTAAACCTCGCTACTACTAAGTTGATAGCAGTAGCGCGGGTTTTAACCCTCGCTACTACTAAGCGGTCTCTACCGTGCCCCGGGACATGCCATAGTAGTAGCGGGTTTATAAAACCTCGCTACTACTAAGTTTGATAGCAGTAGCGTTGGTTTTTAGCCCTCGTTTCTACTAAGTGGTGCCATAGTAGTAGCGAGGGGGTAAAAAACCGCGCTACTACTAAAGGTCCCATTTTCAAACTCTACCCCCCCCTGTGGATCGCCTTTTCATTTAAAAAAAAAATAAAAGAAAATGATGAATATGTCAATAAAATAAAATAAAATAAGTTTCCCATGTGATATGTGGTCTAGTTGTTAGGAAAATTTGCAAATATGAATTTCGACTTTATTTGCGAGAATTTGTAAAAATGGGCATAACTTTTGCATACTAACTCGGATGAAAAGTTTTTATATGAAAATCATCTACTCGAAAAGTTACATTTTCAAAATCCTCAAAACCAAACAGAAAAAAGTTACGGGCTTTTAAGATCTAGAGTGGAAAAATCGAAAAAATTCAAACTGTGTGGTCAAACTCTGGTCAAACAATGGTCAAACTAATTATTCTAGAATATTAGTGTTACTAAATAACTATTTTAGTTTTTTGAATTTTGGTCAAATCTGGTCAAACTATGGTCAAACTGTGGTCAAACTAATTATTCAAGAAATATTAGTGTTACTAATTTTTAGAACAATAGTTTCAAACTCAAATAGTGAAATGTGTGACTTCATGCTCAAGCTAAATTCACGAGGTTAATAGGATTGACATCTTACTATTGTTAGGAAAACAACAAGGGCAGACTTGGAAACGAGGGAGAATAGAACCCGGAAGTTAAGCGTGCTCAAATGGAGTAGTGAAAGGATGGGTGACCGTCCGGGAAGTTAGATGATTTGGAATGATGAGGGGTGATTAGAGATTAAATCAAGCAGGTGATTAGAGATTTGAGGTTAAAATAATTCAGAAATTTGAAAATTAGGGAAAAAATTGAAATATTTTTTTGAAAAAATTCAAAAAAAATTACCCGCGCAGGTAGTAGTAGCGCGGGTTTTTACCCACGCTACTACTAAAGGACGTAGTAGTAGCGCGGGTGGCACCCGCGCTACTGCTATACGTTAGTTGTAGCGCCTTATTAGTAGCGCCGGCCCCCGCGCTACTAATAGGCCCAAAACCCGCGCTGCTGCTAGGCTTTTCCCTAGTAGTGAGAGGAGATGCTTTGGCTACAGAGGTCTAGGATCACTTGGTTAAGGAGGGAGAATGGAGCACGACATATCTTCATCGTCGGGCGGTGTGGCATGCTCGGCGGAATTACATCAAGCGACTCCGTCGAGCTAATGGTACTTGGTGTTCCGTGCCATCGGATATGGAACGCATGGCCACCTCGTACTTCAAAGAAGTGTATACCAAGGACCCGACGCTAACTCCGGCCGGTGTGCTAGAGGGCATTGCGAAAGTGACACAAGGGATGAATGGGATGTTGTGTGCGCCTTCTCGAGGAGGAGGTGTCCAATGCTCTTTTTCAGATCGGCCCAATCAAAGCACACAGCACAGGATGGTCTACTGGCTAGGTTTTTCAACGCATAACTAGGCCGTGTTGAAGACATTAATTATAGCTGCAGTGTTGGATTTCTTCAAGCCAAGAGTAATGCCAGATGGCGTGAATGATACAGCCATCGTCCTTATTCCAAAGTTCCTCATCCAAAGGAACTAAAGGACTTTAGACCGATAAGTTTATGCAACATGTTATATGAAATTGTGTCTAAATGCTTAGTTAACCATCTTCAGCCAATGTTGGGAGAGTTGATTTCGGAGAATCAAAGTGCATTTATTCCTAGACGAATTATTTCTGATAACTCCATCATTGCCTTCGAGTGCATCCATCATATACAATCGCTGAAAAATAACAGACCAACCGCTTGTGCTTATAAGCTTGATCTCTCAAGGCGTATGATCGTGTGGATTGGGAGTTTCGGAGCAAGCCCTAATTAAATGGGGGTTCTCATTGGAGGATTTCATGGATAATGGCTTGTGTTAAGTCTATCAAATATTCTGTAAAGTTCAATGGAAAGTTGCTTGAGGCGTTTACCCCTCTAGGGGGCCTAGGCAAGGTGACCCCTGTCTCCTTTCTCATTCCTATTTGTTGTCGACGCCCGCCTCTCTTATATCAAGATCGATCAATTATGGGGGCTCAAGGGGTCTCAATTTGTTGTGGTGCACCTGTTATATCTCATCTGCTATTCATGGATGACACTATGTTGCAATTTGAAGCGACGGGCCATCAAGCAAGCATTGTCAAAGGTTTGTTGAACACGTATTCTAGAGCGACGGGTCAACTTATTAACCCTGATAAGTGTTCCATCCTTTTTTCAGGCAATTGTGATGAGTCGGTGGCAGAGGAGGTGAAGCATATTTTGGAGGTCACGCAACACGTGTTTGAGCCAAAGTATCTAGGTTTACCAAAGACGGGAAGGAAGGGTTCATAAAGGGCAATTCGAGACTTTACAAGACAGGCTGAGAAGGAGACTTGTTGATTGGAGTGAAAAATATGTTTCTTCAGGCAATAAGTAAATTTTAATAAAAATGATGGATCAAGCAATCCCTACTTACGTAATGAGTGTATTTCGTCTCTCGACATCCATGCGTATTGACTTAACTCGGATGATGAGACAGTAGTGGTGGGGAGTGCAGAACAGTAAAAGAAAAATGGCTTGGCTCAGTTGGGAGAAGATGATTCTACCCAAAGATATGGGATGTATGGGGTTTAGAGATATGCGGGCCTTTAACCAGGCGCTGCTAGCTAAGCAGGCTTGGAGACTACTGGACAGCCCGGACAGTCTGTGCGCTCAGATACTTCAGGCCAAATACTACCCGAACGGTAATCTGTTGGACACGTTGTTCCCATCTAGCTCGTCTGCAGTCTGGAAAGGAATCACACATGGCCTTTAATTGTTGAAGAAAGGACTGATTTGGAGAGTGGGTAAAGGTACATTGATCAAAACATGGAGAGATGCATGGTGAGAGAATCCTGGACTAAGGGGTCCTCGGGCATCCGGGCTATGTGATATGGGCCGCACTGATGGGCCGTGAAGATACAAGATAGAAGACTTTTCCCCGTGTCCGGATGGGACTCTCCTTTGCGTGGATGGCAAGCTTGGCGTACGGATCATATGCTTTCCTTTCTTTGTAACCGACTCTGTACAACCCTAGATCCCTCCCGTGTCTATATAAATCGAAGGGTTTAGTCCATAGGACATGAACACAATCATACAGGCTAGACATCTAGGGTTTAGCCATCACGATCTTGAGGTAGATCAACTCTTGTAACCCCTATACTCATCAAAGCCAATCAAGAAGGAAGTAGGGTATTACCTCCATTAAGAGGGCCCGAACACAGGTAAACATCGTGTCCTCTACCTCCTTGTTATCGTCGGTCCTTAGATGCACAGTTCGGGACCCCCTACCCGAGATCCGCCGATTTTGACATCGACATTGGTGCTTTCATTGAGAGTTCCACTGTGTCGTCGCCAGAAGGTTCGATGGCTCCATCAACCATCCACAACAACACCGCCCTGAGGGAGACTTTTCTCCCCGGCCAAATCTTCGTATTCAGCGGCTTCGCACTTCAGGCCAATTCAATTGGTCATCTGGAGCAGATTGACAGATACGCCCCTGGTCATCAGATCAGGTTTGGAAACCTATGCTACGTCGCTGATATCCAGGGAGACTTGATCTTCCAAGGGTTCGCGACCTTAACCACGGCTCCGGCCTCAGATCCGGAGCACCTCATCAAGTCCGAAGACGGGAGTCTAGAACCCGTCGGACTCTCGGCAGCCATATATCTCAACACCAAAGATATAGAGGGAATCGTTCGCCGACCAGCCCGGAGTCACTCCGGGCTCCCTCTGTCCTTATCGAGTTGGACACACCTCCGTACACCAACTCTAAACTATCGAAGTCCAGGTTATACGAGCTCGGCCAAGGAACTCTTGTCCCACCCCGCTCCCTGGATTCTCGCTTCCCTGTCCAGACCCCACTCTTGAACAAGGCTCTGGAATTAACATGATATCTCTTCATTACAGAAGAATCGCTGCCGAACTATTCCCAGCCCGCACTAGGGGCCGAGGGTGGGGAATTTTATGTCCCACCCACTACCCACTTCATAGCCACTGTCGAGGACTTAACCGACATGCTCAATTACGCTTCCGAGGAAGTCGACCGTATGGACGACGATGCCGGAGAAGAGCAAAACCAGAACCCGCCGCTCACTGTACGCTGGACGGCTACTTCTACATATGACGTGTATATGGTGGACACACCCAAAGAGGATGACGACGAAGGTGGTAAGGACCCAGTCGAGAATAATTCTCCTGTGGCACCCACCAAAGCGTCGTCATCAGCGGCGCGGGTCTAAACCGCGCCGAGGAAAATCTGATAATACCGCACCGGAGACAACAACACTCGGATAACGCCGAAGACCAAGAAGCCCTGTCGAGCCAACATCCGAGCAGGATGATTGGGAGGAGGGCAAGTCAACTTCTGATGATCCTATCGGGGACGAGGGCTCGGAAGATAGTAACTACCTGCCGACCTCCGAAGAGGACGAGAGCCTGGGCGATGAGGACTTCATCATACCAGAGGACCCCCTCGAAGAAGAGCGCTTTAAGCGCAGGCTAATCGCCACAGCAAGAAGCCTGAAAAAGAAGCGGCAACAACTCCAAGCCGATCAGGACTTACTCAATGATAGATGGACTAATGTCCTGGCAGCCGAGGAATACGGCCTCGAGCGCCCAACTAAAAGTTACCCAAAGCGCAAGTTGCTCTCCCAATTCCACGAGGAGGTCCCAGAGCTTATACTGACAGCACGTAACGTAGCTGATGGACCTGACCGGCCACCTCGTGGTCGGGATAGAGCGGCAACTCAAGCCGAACACCAACCTGCACCACTTCGCCCTAGAGGCGGAGAAACAGCGGCCGCAGGACGCACGCACGACCTGCGACAGGATCTGGACAATAGAGCCGGTCATACTAGATCAATTTATGGATCACGAGGGCGTGCACCAAAGGCAAGAAGACGGATCGAGACTGGATTTGTCACTCCGTGATGACGGAGAGGTATCTCTGGGCCCACTCGGTAATGCATCATCATAATGAGCTCAAAGTGACCAAGTGTCCGGTCACGGGATCATGCATTACAATGCGATTAAAGTGACTTGCGGACGAGATTGAATGAGGTATTGGGATACCGACGATTGAATCTCGGGCAAGTAACGCATCGAATCGGCTGACAAAGGGAATCATATACGGGGTTGCTTGAATCCTCGACATCGTGGTTCATCCGATGAGATCATCGAGGAGCATGTGGGAGCCAACATGGGTATCCAGATCCCGCTGTTGGTTATTGACCGGAGAGTCGTCTCGGTCATGTCTACGTGTCTCCCGAACCCGTAGGGTCTACACACTTAAGGTTCGGTGACGCTAGGGTTATTAGGAAGACTTGTATGTGATTACCCAATGTTGTGCGGAGTCTCGGATAAGATCTCGGACGTCACGAGGAGTTCCAGAATGGTCCGGAGGTGAAGATTTATATATGGGAAGTTTTCATGCGGTCACCGGAAAGGTTCGGGGCCATATCGGTATTGTACCGGGTCCACCGGAGGGGTTCCGGGGGTCCACCTCTCTCGGAGGGCCTCATGGGCCGTAGTGGGCAGGGAACCAGCCCCTGGAGGGCTGGGCGCATCCCCCCTTGGGCCCATGCGCCTAGGGTTGGGAAACCCTAGTGGGGGTGCCCCTTGCTTGGGGGCAAGCCCTCCCTTGGCCGCCCCCTCTAGATCTCATCTAGAGGGGGCCGACCCCCTTCCCCCTTCCCCTATAAATAGAGGGGCGTGGGGAGGGCTGCACACAATATCCAAGGTGCAGCCCCTCCCCTCCCCAACACCTCTCCTCCTCCGTTAAGAGCTTGGCGAAGCCCTGCCGGACTACTGCCTCTCCACCACCACCACGCCGCCGTGCTGCTGGAGCTCTCTTCCTCAACCTCTCCCTCCACCTTGCTGGATCAAGGCGCGGGAGACGTCTCCGCTCCGTACGTGTGTTGAACGCGGAGGTGCTGTCCGTTCAGCACTAGGATCATCGGTGATTTGGATCACGACGAGTACGACTCCCTCAACCCCGTTCTCTTGAACGCTTCAGCTCGATCTACAAGGGTATGTAGATGCACTCCTTTCTTTCGTTGCTAGATGAACTCATAGATTGATCTTGGTGAAAGCGTAGAAATTTTTTATTTTCTGCAACGTTCCCCAACAGTGGCATCATGAGCTAGGTCTATGCGTAGTTCTCTATTGCACGAGTAGAACACAAATCTGTTGTGGGCGTAGATGTTGCCAACTTTCTTGCCACTACTAGTCTTATTTCGCTTCAGCGGTATTGCGGGATGAAGCGGCCCGGACCGACCTTACACGTACGCTTACGTGAGACAGGTTCCACCGACTGACATGCACTAGTTGCATAAGGTGGCTAGCGGGTGTCTGTCTCTCCCACTTTAGTTGGAGCGGATTCGATGAAAAGGGTCCTTATGAAGGGTAAATAGAAGTTGACAAATCACGTTGTGGTTTTTTCAGAGGTAAGAAAAACGTTCTTGCTAGAACCCTATTGCAGCCACGTAAAAGATGCAACAACAATTAGAGGACGTCTAACTTGTTTTTGCAGCAATTGTCTTGTGATGTGATATGGCCAAAAGTTGTGATGAATGATATATTGTGATGTATGAGATCATGTTCTTGTAATAGGAATCACGACTTGCATGTCGATGAGTATGACAACGGCAGGAGCCATAGGAGTTGTCTTAATTATTGTATGACCTGCGTGTCAATGATTTAACGCCATGTAATTACTTTACTTTATTGCTAAACGGTTAGCTATAGTAGTAGAAGTAATAGTTGGCGAGCAACTTCATGGAGACACGATGATGGAGATCATGATGACAGAGATCATGGTGCCATGCCGGTGACAAAGATGATCATGGAGCCCCGAAGATGGAGATCAAAGGAGCTATATGATATTGGCCATATCATGTCACTACTATATAATTGCATGTGATGTTTATTATGTTTATGCATCTTGTTTACTTAGAACGGCGGTAGTAAATTATATGATCCATCATAATATTTTAAAGAAATTGTTCCCATAAATTTGCGCCGTTGATAAATTTTGTCATTTCGAAGCACCACGTGATGATCGGGTGTGATAGATTCCTACGTTCACATACAACGGGTGTAAGACAGTTTTACACATGCAAAACACTTAGGTTAACTTGACGAGCCTAGCATGTACAGACATGGCCTCGGAACACAGAGACCGATAGGTCGAACATGAGTCGTATGGAAGATACGATCAACATAGAGATGTTCACCGATGATGACTAGTCCGTCTCACGTGATGATCAGACACTGCCTAGTCGACTCGGATCATGTAACACTTAGATGACTAGAGGGATGTCAAATCTGAGTGGGAGTTCATAATTTGATTAGATGAACTTAATTATCATGAACTTAGTCTAAAATCTTTGCAAAAATGTCTTGTAGATCAAATGGCCAATGCTCATGTCAACATGAACTTCAACACGTTCCTAGAGAAAACCAAGCTGAAAGATGATGGCAGCAACTATACTGATCGGGTCCGAACACGAGGATCATCCTCATAGCTGCCAAGAAAGCATATGTCCTAGAAGGACCGCTAGGTGAAGCACCCATCCCAGAGAACCAAGACGCGTTATGAACGCGTTTGGCAGTCACGCGTCAGATGATTACTCCCTTGTTCAAAGGCGGCATGCTTTACAGCTTAGAACCGGGGCTCCAAAAGCGCTTTTGAGCAACACGGAGCATATGACATGTTCGAGGAGCTGACAATGGTTTTCCAAGCTCATGCCCGGGTCGAGAGATATGAAGTCTCCGACAAGTTCTACAGTTGTAAGATGGAGGAAAATAGTTCTGTCAGTGAGCACATACTCAAAATGTCTGGGTTGCACAACCGCTTGTCCCAGCTGGACATTAACCTCCTGGACGAGGCGGTCATTGACAGAATCCTTCAGTCGCTCCCACCTAGCTACAAGAGCTTTGTGATGAACTACAATATGCAAGGACGGTGAAAACTATTCTGAAGTATTTTCAATGCTGAAGTCAGAGAGGTAGAAATCAAGAAGGAACATCAAGTGTTGATGGTCAATAAAACCACTAAGTTCAAGAAGGGCAAGGGTAAGAAGAACTTCAAGAAGGACGACAAGGATGTTGCCGCGCCCGGTAAGCCAGTTGCCGGGAAGAAGTCAAAGAATGGACCCAAGCCTGAGACTGAGTGCTTTTATTGCAAAGGGAAGGGTCACTGGAAGCGGAACTGCCCCAAATACTTAGCGGATAAGAAGGCCGGCAACACTAAAGGTATATGTGATATACATGTAATTGATGTGTACCTTACCAGTACTCGTAGTAGCTCCTGGGTATTTGATACCGTGCCGTTGCTCATATTTGTAACTCACAGCAGGAGCTACGGAATAAGCGGAGGCTGGCGAAGGACGCAGGTGACGATGCGCGTCGGGAATGGTTCCAAGGTCGATGTGATCGCCGTCGGCACGCTACCTCTACATTTACCCATGGGATTAGTTTTAAACCTCAATAATTGTTATTTAGTGCCAAGTTTGAGCATGAGCATTGTATCTGGATCTTGTTTAATACGAGATGGCTACTCATTTAAATCCGAGAATAATGGTTGTTCTATTTATATGAGAGATATGTTTTATGGTCATGCCCTGATGGTCAATGGTTTATTCTTAATGAATCTTGAACGTAATGTTACACATATTCATAGTGTGAATACCAAAAGATGTAAAGTTGATAACGATAGTCCCACATACTTGTGGCACTGCCGCTTTGGTCACATTGGTGTCAAGCGCATGAAGAAGCTCCATGCTGATGGACTTTTAGAGTCTCTCAATTATGAATCATTTGACACATGCGAACCATGCCTCATGGGCAAAATGACCAAGACTCCGTTCTCCGGAACAATGGAGCGAGCAACCAACTTATTGGAAATCATACATACTGATGTAAAAGCGGCCCAATGAGCGTTGAGGCTGGCGGAGGATATCGTTATGTTCTCACTCTCACTGACGACTTGAGTAGATATGGGTATGTCTACTTGATGAAACACAAGTCTGAGACCTTTGAAAAGTTCAAGGAATTTCAGAATGAGGTAGAGAATCAATGTGACTGAAAGATAAAGTTCCTACGATCAGATCATGGAGGAGAATATTTAAGTCACGAATTTGGTACGCACTTAAGGAAATGTGGAATCGTCTCACAACTCACGCCGCCTGGAACACCTCGGTAATAACGGTGTGTCCAAACGTCGTGTCGCACTCTATTGGATATGGTGCGATCTATGATGTCTCTTACCAATTTACCGCTATCTTTTGGGGATACGCTCTAGAGATAGCTACATTCACTTTAAATAGGGCACCGTCTAAATCCGTTGAGACGACACCGTATGAATTATGGTTTGGGAAGAAACCTAAGCTGTCGTTTCTAAAAGTTTGGGGATGCGATGCTTATGTCAAGAAACTTCATCCTGAAAAGCTCGAACCCAAGTCGGAAAAATGTGTCTTCATAGGATACCCCAAAGAAACCATTGGGTATACCTTCTACCTTAGATCCGAAGGCAAGATCTTTGTTGCCAAGAACGGATCCTTTCTGGAAAAAGAGTTTCTCTCGAAAGAATTAAGTGGGAGGAAAGTAGAGCTTGATGAAGTATTGCCTCTTGAAACGGTAAGTAGCGCAACTCAGGAAGATGTTCCTGTGGTGCCTGCACCGACAAGAGAGGAGGTTAATGATGATGATCAAGATACTTCGGATCAAGCTCCTACTGAACTTCGAAGGTCCACAAGGACACGTTCCGCACCAGGGTGGTACGGCAACCCTGTCTTGGAAATCATGTTGTTAGACAATGGTGAACCTTTGAACTATGAAGAAGCGATGACGGGCCCAGATTCCAACAAATGGCTTGAAGCCATGCAATCCGAGATAGAATCCATGTATGAAAACAAAGTATGGACTTTGACAGACTTGCCCGATGATCGGTGAGCGATAGAAAACAAATGGATCTTTAAGAAGAAGACGGACGCGGATGGTAATGTTACCATCTATAAAGCTCGACTTGTCGCTAAGGGTTATCGACAAGTTCAAGGGGTTGACTACGATGAGACTTTCTCTCCCGTAGCGAAGCTGAAGTCCGTCCGAATCATGTTAGCAATTGCCGCATACTATGATTATGAGATATGGCAGATGGACGTCAAAACGGCATTCCTTAACGGTTATCTTAAGGAAGAACTGTATATGATGCAGCCGGAAGGTTTTGTCGACCCTAAGAATGCTAACAAGGTATGCAAGCTCCAACGATCCATTTATGGACTGGTGCAAGCATCTCGGAGTTGGAACATTCGCTTTGATGAGATTATCAAAGCGTTTGGGTTTATGCAGACTTATGGAGAAGCCTGCGTTTACAAGAAAGTGAGTGGGAGCGCTGTAGCATTTCTCATATTATATGTAGATGGCATACTCTTGATGGGAAATGATATAGAACTCTTGGACAGCATTAAGGCCTACTTGAATAAGTGTTTTTCAATGAAGGACCTTGGAGAAGCTTCTAACATATTAGGCATCAGGATCTATAGGGATAGATCGAGACGCCTCATAGGTCTTTCACAAAGCACATACCTTGATAAGATATTGAAGAAGTTCAATATGGATCAGTCCAAGAAAGGGTTCTTGCCTGTATTGCAAGGTGTGAGATTGAGCTCGGCTCAATGCCCGACCACGGCAGAAGATAAAGAAGAGATGAGTGTCATCCCTTATACCTCAGCCATAGGATCTATTATGTATGTCATGCTGTGTACCAGACCTGATGTAAACCTTGCCGTAAGTTTGGTAGGAAGCTACCAAAGTAATCCCGGCAAGGAACACTGTACAACGGTCAAGAATATCCTGAAATACCTGAAAAGGACAAAGCACATGTTTCTCGTTTATGGAGGTGACGAAGAGCTCGTCGTAAAGGGTTACGTCGATGCTAGCTTCGACACAGATCTGGATGACTCTAAGTCACAAACCGGATACGTGTATATGTTGAATCGTGGAGCAGTCAGCTGGTGCAGTTGCAAGCAGAGCGTCGTGGCGGGATCTACATGTGAAGCGGAGTACATGGCAGCCTCGGAGGCAGCGCATGAAGCAATATGGATGAAGGAGTTCATCACCGACCTAGGAGTCATACCCAATGCGTCGGGGCTGATCACTCTCTTCGTGACAACACCGGAGCTATTGCCCTTGCCAAGGAGCCCAGGTTTCACAAGAAGACCAGGCACATCAAGCGTCGTTTCAACTCCATCATTATTTATTTAATTTATATTTTTCTTTAATTTATATATCATTATTCATATACATATAGTTCAAAATTGAGCATATATTTGATAAATATCTAGAAATGCAATTCATGTCTTCAAATTAGCAAATGGTTCCAAAAAATGGCAAAATTTGGCATTAGCAACACAATGTAATAAGTTCCATGTGCAAAAGTCAGGCATGTTCTACAAAGAATTGTTGCTATATTTAAGCAATTAAGTGTATTTCTTGGCATTAAAAATATAAATATAAATTTAAACTATAAATGCAGGAAAAAGTTGACAAAATGGGTTAAAAATCCTATTTGTGTTAACGAGTCTATGTTTAGACCTGATACAAGAAAATGAAAGGCATCCCCCCAACATTAGCCTTCCTCGCTACATTGTCCTCTTGCTTGCCCCCCTCTCGCGACCATCACACGGCCCTTCATTTTCCATTCTCATGATCATGTGTTTCCTCTATCCCCATCCTGACTTCATCTCCTTCATCTATGCTCGCCCCTTACCCTTAGCTTTCTGTTAGGTTTCACCGTCGTTCCCCCCCCCCCCCCCCCCCACACACACACACACACACACAATTTTATATTGCAGTGTCATCACGCGGTGTTTTCTTTCTCAACTCTGATAAATCCAAGTGAATACTTGTAAACCCATTGCCTTTGTCTCGAGAGGCTGATAACAGTGTATGAAGCCCACCACCTCGATGTGGACAATGAAGCAGACAACAAAGACAGCAGCCACCACAGGCCATCATCGTCTCTAGTTCCATGCTATATGTGGACACGTCCGATTGTCTGGTTTGTTGAAGGGTCCGCCTCTGACTAGTCAAGAGTAATTGAAAAATAAAACCTGGTAATATCTCGCTACCGGTAGCTCACGTGCAAGAACCTGTTAGTGTGGATTAGGGAATAATGTTTGCTACTGCTGTCAATTTGTTCCCAGTGTATGCATCCTACACTTGTATGTCAAATACTCCCTCTATTCCATATTAGTTTCGCTCAAACGGATGTATATAACACTGAAATACGTCTAGATACATCGTTTCAAATATATCTATTTCAGTATTAAACAATAGATACTCTTTTCCGGTGTTTGTTCATTTGCCTATGCAAAAGACAAGTGTACGGAAATCATATTTGTGCTCTAGAGCCTGTGGACACACCACACCGACGTTGTCTTCAACGGCCGCGCAGCAACCGTGAATGTATTGCGAAAGATCGCCGAGGAAGAAACAATTGGTGTGCTGCAGATCTGATCCGTAACATATTGGATTTTTTTTTGTGGGATAACGGATCGGATACTTGACAAGGACCTGAGTGACGGCGACTGCGGGTCTGGCTTGACTCAGCCACCTCTGGACGCCGACGAGGAGGACGCCCTGAAGTGGACGGCAGCCCTCCGCTCGTCGCCTCTCTACACCAGCTGACGTGTTCGCACGGATGGGGTGTGGACAATGTGCTGATCAAAGTCTCATGATGGACGTGTCCAAAAACTGTACCGTTCCCTTGAATTCTGATAAATATATGCTGTAATTATCTCAGATCAAGTGACATTTTTTTTGGCGAGGGTCAGAACAAGTGAATTGACGGATGAATTCGACAATTGGTTATTCTTCCTTTTGTCAACCTGCAACTGTTAGTCACGGGACCATGGTGATTGAAACACGTTTAACTGACCGATTTCCGTAAAATATTGGTTATATCTATATCACTGTTTTAACCATTTTGACGAAAGTTTAGCGCGATTTCACTTCACTTCAAAAGTGTAGCCCGATCTGAATTTTTTGTTACATGTGCGATGATCATTTACCATTTTTGTGCGAGGATCATTGTTTTAATACTTGGTGATTTTTATTACATACAATTTCATTTTAAAATATATGATGAACATTTTTCAAATAATGTTGAATTTTTTTGGTCCTCAATGAACTTTTTTTTAAATACACGATGAACATTAAATTTGCAAGCTACTTTTAGTTCCATGGACATTTTTCAGTTTCATGGATATATATAAAATTTGTGAACAATTTTAATTTCACGAAAATATTTTTAATTTTGCAACAAAACATTCTTAGTCATAGGTGTATCATTTTATAGAACAATAACCTGGTGTCTCATTAAAAATAAAACCCATGGTTTCACTTGCCTATAAGAAACGACATTGTGCAGGCATTTTTTTTCTGTCAGTGTGTATTGTTCATGGGACTTTTTTCAACTTTTTTTAACCCTAGATATAGCCTGTGTGACATATTCTTCGTATGTATATTTTTCTCGTAAAATGTGTAGTGTGTACAACTTTTTAAGAAGATTTTTTTCTACCCAGCGTGTGAAAATCTTTTTCTCTTGTGAAACCACAACAAGGCCCAGCTAGTGACAAAAATAGTAATGATAGGCCAGGCCCAATAGGAGGTTGTTGGGGTGGAGGCCTGTGGTGTGCTGCAGGGGCCCGGCAAGACAAACACCGTTAAAAAAACAAAGACAACAAAAACAAGAATTCTCAAAAAGTGAAAAAAAAGTGGAGACAACTAATTTACCAATGACTTTAGTGACAGACCCATGTTATTTGATAGCTTGGCTTGATTGCTACTCCCTTTGTCCCGAAATGTAAGACGTTTTTAGACACTATGATAGTATTAAAAAACGTCTTACATTTCGGGACGGAGGGAGTAGAAAATAGCAAGTTTCTAACTCTTTATGCAAAACTATTCAACGCTAACCGACCGCCAAGTGTTAGGCCGGTTACGCGTGCAGACTGCTCGATCAAACTTGATCCAAAAAGTAGGCCAATCTTTCACAGGTCTTATTTGGAGCCACACACCGCCCAACCCTCTCTACACCAGTGATGCCATGGATGTGCCCACCCATCTTTGCTCCTTCACCTGCAAGAGGATGATAGGTTGTTTTCTTTTCTGATTGAAAGGCTCCACGCAATACTAGGACCCTAGTCTCATTTTTTCAGGTACCTTTTCCCTAGCGGCGGTTAGGGTTTCCCCATCCTCTCTGGCGATCCGATCGCCAATGAGTCCTTACCCAAAACAAATCATATCCCCACGTAGGGTTCCCACCCACGCCGCCGAAGCCTTCGCAAACCTCGCAACGATGGAGACGGTGGCAGACGCGCAGTCAGGTACGAGCGGCGGTAGCAGTGCCGCCATGAGATCTGATCTCGACGAGTTCATGGAGCAACTGAACCTGGAGGATGAAGTCTTCGACGGTTTGGTGATTGATGAGAACGATCCAGAGATTAATGAAAGTGTTAGATGGTTAGCCCTAGCTAGGGTTCACATGGATAAAACCTTTAGCCCGGCCGCCTATTACAAGGATATGCGTGCAGCGTGGAATCCTGCTCAGCAGGCGAGATTTCGGCATGTTGGCCCCAACATGTTCGTTGTTCAAGCCGCATGCCTCAGTGATTGGGAACGGCGGATGATCGATCAGGGTCCATGGCTATTTAGAAACTTCATTGTGCTGATGTGTCCATATGATGGCTTCACCAAGGCAGAGGAGGTTCCTATGGTGTTCATGCCAATTTGGCTCCAGATTCATGAACTCCCAGAGGGTTTGTTTCTACAAGAAAGGTATTGTGGAACATCTTGTCAGAAATTCAGGGAAGATCTTGGATATGAGACTAAATGGGAATACTCGTAGTGACTACGTGAGAATTAGGGTTAAATCATGATGTGCGGCCAACCCTTAACCAAATTCGCCAAGATTGTAAGGGGCAAGGAACGTCAGGTTTTCCTGGTGCAATATGAGAAACTGGCTTGATTTTGCAGCGTGTGTGGCATTATAGGTCATGGGTACAAAGAATGTGCTACTGTTGGAAATATGCCCTAGAGGCAATAATAAAAGCATTATTATTATATTTTCTTGTTCGTGATAATTGTCTTTTATTCATGCTATAACTGTATTATCCGGAAATCGTAATACACGTGTGAATACATAGACCACAAGTCCCTAGTAAGCCTCTAGTTGACTAGCTCGTTGGTCAACAGATAGTCATGGTTTCACGACTATGGACATCAGATGTCATTGACAACGGGATCACGTCATTAGGAGAATGACGTGATGGACAAGACCCAATTCTAAGCATAGCACAAAGATCGTGTAGTTCGTTTTGCTAGAGCTTTTCCAATGTCAAGTATCTCTTCCTTAGACCATGAGATTGTGTAACTCCCGGATACCGTAGGAGTGCTTTGGGTGTACCAAACGTCACAACGAATCTGGGTGACTATAAAGGTGCATTACGGTGTATCTCCGAAAGTGTACATTGGGTTGACACGGATCGAGACAGGGATTTGTCACTCCGTATTGCGGAGAGGTATCACTGGGCCCACTCGGTAGTGCATCATCATAATGAGCTCAAAGTGACCAAGTGTCCGGTCACGGGATCATGCATTACTGCGAGTAAAGTGACTTGCCGGTAACGAGACTGAACGAGGTATTGGGATACCGACGATCGAGTCTCGGGCAAGTAACATACCGTCTGACAAAGGGAATAGTATACGGGGTTACTTGAATCCTCGACATCGTGGTTCATCCGATGACATTATCGAGGAGCATGTGGGAGCCAACATGGGTATCCAGATCCCGCTGTTGATTATTGACCTGAGATCGTCTCGGTCATGTCTGCATGTCTCCCGAACCCGTAGGGTCTACACACTTAAGGTTCGGTGATGCTAGGGTTATTAGGAAGACATGTATGTGATTACCGAATGTTGTTCGGAGTCCCGGATGAGATCCCGGACGTCACGAGGAGTTCCGGATGGGTCCGGAGGTAAATATTTATATATGGGAAGTTGTCAAACGGACACCGGAAAGTTTCGGGGGCATACCGGTATTGTACCGGGGCCACCGGAAGGGTTCCGGGGGTCCACCGGGAGGGGCCACCCCTCCCGGGGGGCCACTTGGGCTGCGTGGGAAGGGGCCAGCCCCTGGTGGGCTGGGCGCACCCCCTCCCTTGGGCCCTTGCGCCTAGGGTTGAAAGGGGGAACCCTAGAGGGGGCGCCCCCCTTGCTTGGGGGGCAAGCCCCCCTCCCCTTGGCCGCCGCCTCTAGATGCCATCTAGAGGGGCCGTCCCCTTCCCTTCCCCTATAAATAGAGGGGTGAGGGAGGGCTGCACACACAAGCCAAGGCGCAGCCCTCCCTCCCAACACCTCTCCTCCGCACGTGCTTGGCGAAGCCACAGCCGAATCGCTGCACCAACATCACCACGCCGTCGTGCTGCCGTTGGAGCAATCTTCCTCAACCTCTCCTTCCCCTTGCTGGATCAAGACGGAGGAGACGCCGTCTGCATCGTGACGTGTGTTGAACACGGAGGTGCTGTCCGCTCGATGCTTGGTCATCGGTGATCCGAATCACGGCGAGTACGACTCCATCATCACCATCCCCTTGAACGCTTCCGCACTCGATCTACAAGTGGTATGTAGATGCAAACCCTCTCCCTCGACTCGTTTCTTAGATGAACTCATAGATGGATCTTGGTGAAACCGTAGGAAAAATTTTAATTTTCTGCAACGTTCCCCAACAGAATTCATGATGAGAAAAGCAATAAGTTTGGCGCCTGGTTGTATGCGGAAGGCCCTAACAAACCACGACCCGATGGTTCTGGTCGGGCTGGAGAATAGGAGCCTGACCATACGCCCAACCGGATGAACTTGTCAAAGCGGCCTGCTGTTGATCCTGACACCTTGGATACTGCCTCGAGCCCATCGAAGACCCCTCTGACAGATATGCAGGTAGATCCATCGGTCAGAAAGCGGCTAGCTATGGAGGATGCGGGCATTGATGATTGGAAAGGGAGCACCAAGGATACAACTGGTGTACTCACGTTGACCCTTGGTAAAGGGGAAGATGGAGGTGAGATTCAGTCACCTACCAACAACACCGGAAGTAAGCGAGCCAAAGTTGGCTCTGAAGATGTCTCAGATAATAGATCGGCGGCCTCCCTAGAGGAGGACCGTCGGGCACAATGAGTTCGCTAGTGTGGAACTGCCGGGTGGGGGGGGGGGGGGGGAGGGGACCGCCGGACAGTTCGTGAGGTTTTGGCCCTCCGTACAGCCAATTCCCCGGGGTTGGTTTTTCTCTCTGAAACAATACAAGCCTCAAGTAAGATGGAGAAGCTTAAATGGAGATTGCATATGAAGGGTTTTGTGGGTGTATCTAGTGATGGTTTGAGTGGGGGCTTGGCCCTCTATTGGGATGAGAATTTGCAAGTGACAGTACTGGACTCATGTGCACGGTATATAGATGTGTGAATTGTAGATGGTGCAAATGATAAGTCATGCAAGACGACTTATGTATATGGAGAACCAAGGGTGGAGGACAGACATCGCATGTGGAGTTATCTATCAAATTAAGGGCCTTTTCTTCGGAACCGTGGTTTAATGTGCGGACTTCAATGAAGCAATGTGGCAACACGAACACCTCTCCCTTACTCAATGGTCCAAAAATCAAATGCAACAGTTTAGGGACTGCTTACTATCTTGTGAGTTGATGGATTTGGGGTTCTGCGGGATCCCGTATACATATGACAATGGTCAAGTGGGAATAGAAACGTTCGTGTTCGCCTGGATAGAGCATGTGCAGCGAAGCATGGACAAATTTGTTTCCTTCACAGAAGTTCTTCACCTTATGCGTCTTCATGCTCGAGCACCGTCCGATGCTGGTGCGGCTATCACATGTGGAGCCGCCCAAGGCTAGGACTGCACATGATATGCGATCATGTGGGAACGACACCGACGCCGGCTTCGTAGTAGCTGACCACTAGGGAAAAAGCAAACCTACATGAAACCTAGGTGCTGTTACGGATGCCCTAAAGGAAATGATGACGAAGCTGCGTTAAGTGGAGCAAGGAAAATTTTGGTCATGTCACATCTGCAATTGAGAAGCTACGGGACAGGTGGCGGACTGCAAGTTCGTGGACGCGGATAGATCTACGATAAAACAGAAAATGAACCAGCTGGATGAATTACTCTATAGAGACACTACTAGGGAAAAGCCTATACACAGAAAGTTACTAGTAGCGAGTGTTAAAAACCCTCGATACTGCTACTTACCAGTAGCGCAGGTTTTTAAACCTCGCTACTACTAAGTTGATAGCAGTAGCGCGGTTTTTTAACCCTCGCTACTACTAAGCGGTCTCTACCGTGCCCCCCGGGACATGCCATAGTAGTAGCGCGGGTTTATAAAACCTCGCTACTACTAAGTTTGATAGCAGTAGCGTTGGTTTTTAGCCCTCGTTTCTACTAAGTGGTGCCATAGTAGTAGCGAGGGGGTAAAAAACCGCGCTACTACTAAAGGTCCCATTTTCAAACTCTACCCCCCCTTGTGGATCGCCTTTTCAGTTTAAAAAAAAAATAAAAGAAAATGATGAAAATGTCAATAAAATAAAATAAAATAAGTTTCCCATGTGATATGTGGTCTAGTTGTTGGGAAAATTTGCAAATATGAATTTCGACTTTATTTGCGAGAATTTGTAAAAATGGGCATAACTTTTGCATACTAACTCGGATGAAAAGTTTTTCATATGAAAAATCATCTGCTCGAAAAGTTACATTTTCAAAATCCTCAAAAACCAAACAGAAAAAAAGTTACGGGGCTTTTAAGATCTAGAGTGGAAAAAATCGAAAAAAATTCAAACTGTGTGGTCAAACTCTGGTCAAACAATGGTCAAACTAATTATTCTAGAATATTAGTGTTACTAAATAACTATTTTAGTTTTTTTGAATTTTGGTCAAATCTGGTCAAACTATGGTCAAACTGTGGTCAAACTAATTATTCAAGAAATATTAGTGTTACTAATTTTTAGAACAATAGTTTCAAACTCAAATAGTGAAATGTGTGACATCATGCTCAAGCTAAATTCACGAGGTTAATAGGATTGACATCTTACTATTGTCGAAAACAACAAGTGCAGACTTGGAAACGAGGAGAATAGAACCCGGAAGTTAAGCATGCTCAGCTGGAGTAGTGAGAGGATGGGTGACCGTCCGGAAGTTAGATGATTTGGAATGATGAGGGTGATTAGAGATTAAATCGAGCAGCGATGAGGGGTGATTAGAGATTTGAGGTTAAAATAATTCAGAAATTTGAAAATTAGGAAAAATCGAAATATTTTTTGAAAAAATTCAAAAAAACTCAGGTTGGTAGTAGTAGCGCTGGTTTTTACCCACGCTACTACTAAAGGATTTAGTAGTAGCGCTGGTGGCACCCGCGCCATCGCTATCGTTAGTCAGAAGCGCCTTATTAGTAGCGCCGGTCCCCGCGCTACTAATAGGCCTAAAACCCGCGCTGCTGCTAGGCTTTTCCCTAGTAGTGAGAGGAGATCCTTTGGCTACAGAGGTCTAGGATCACTTGGTTAAGGAGGGAGAATGGAGCACGACATATCTTCATCGTCGGGCGGTGTGGCATGCTCGGCGGAATTACATCAAGCGACTCCGTCGTGCTAATGGTACTTGGTGTTCCGTGCCATCGGATATGGAACGCATGGCCACCTCGTACTTCAAAGAAGTGTATACCAAGGACCCGACGCTAACTCCGGCCGGTGTGCTAGAGGGCATTGCACCAAAAGTGACACAAGGGATGAATGGGATGTTGTGTGCGCCCTTCTCGGAGTAGGAGGTGTCCAATGCTCTTTTTCGGATCGGCCCAATCAAAGCACCTGGCACAGATGGTCTACCGGCTAGGTTTTTTCAACGCAACTGGGCCGTGTTGAAGACAGTAATTATAGCTGCAGTGTTGGATTTCTTCAAGCCAAGAGTAATGCCAGATGGCGTGAATGATACAGCCATCGTCCTTATTCCAAAGTTCCTCATCCAAAGGAACTAAAGGACTTTAGACCGATAAGTTTATGCTACATGTTATACGAAATTGTGTCTAAATGCCTAGTTAACCATCTTCAGCCAATGTTGGGAGAGTTGATTTCGGAGAATCAAAGTGCATTTATTCCTAGACGAATTATTTCTGATAACTCCATCATTGCCTTCGAGTGCATCCATCATATACAATCGCTGAAAAATAACAGACCAACTGCTTGTGCTTATAAGCTTGATCTCTCGAAGGCGTATGATCGTGTGGATTGGGAGTTTCTGGAGCAAGCCCTAATTAAATGGGGGTTCTCATTGGAGGGGATTTCATGGATAATGGCTTGTGTTAAGTCTATCAAATATTCTGTAAAGTTCAATGGAAAGTTGCTTGAGGCGTTTACCCCCTCTAGGGGGCCTAGGCAAGGTGACCCCCTGTCTCCTTTCTCATTCCTATTTGTTGCTGACACTCTGGCCTCTCTTATATCAAGATCAGTCAATTATGGGGGGCTCAAGGGGGTCTCAATTTGTCGTGGTGCACCTGTTATATCTCATCTGCTATTCGCGGATGACACTATGTTGCAATTTGAAGCGACGGGCCATCAAGCAAGCATTGTCAAATGTTTGTTGAACACGTATTCTAGAGCGACGGGTCAACTTATTAACCCTGATAAGTGTTCCATCCTTTTTTCAGGCAATTGTGATGAGTCGGTGGCAGAGGAGGTGAAGCATATTTTGGAGGTCACGCAACACGTGTTTGAGCCAAAGTATCTAGGTTTACCAGTACGGGAAGGAAGGGTTCATAAAGGGCAATTCGAGACTTTACAAGACAGGCTGAGAAGGAGACTTGTTGATTGGAGTGAAAAATATGTTTCTTCAGGCAATAAGTAAATTTTAATAAAAATGATGGATCATGCAATCCCTACTTACGTAATGAGTGTATTTTGTCTCTCGACATCCATGCGTATTGACTTAACTCGGATGATGAGACAGTAGTGGTGGGGAGTGCGAGCGAAAAGAAAAAATGGCTTGGCCTGGGTTGGGAGAAGATGATTCTACCCAAAGATATGGGATGTATGGGGTTTAGAGATATGCGGGCCTTTAACCAGGCGCTGCTAGCTAAGCAGGCTTGGAGAGTACTGGACAGCCCGGACAGTCTGTGCGCTCAGATACTTCGGGCCAAATACTACCCGAACGGTAATCTGTTGGACACGTTGTTCCCATCTAGCTCATCTGCAGTCTGGAAAGGAATCACACATGGCCTTTAATTGTTGAAGAAAGGACTGATTTGGAGAGTGAGTAAAGGTACATTGATCAAAACATGGAGAGATGCATGGTGAGAGAATCCTGGACTAAGGGGTCCTCGGGCATCCGGGCTATGTGATATGGGCCGCACTGATGGGCCGTGAAGATAAAAGATAGAAGACTTTTCCCCGTGTCCGGATGGGACTCTCCTTTGCGTGGATGGCAAGCTTGGCGTACGGATCATATGCTTTCCTTTCTTTGTAACCGACTCTGTACAACCCTAGATCCCTCCCGTGTCTATATAAATCGGAGGGTTTAGTCCATACGACATGAACACAATCATACAGGCTAGACATCTAGGGTTTAGCCATCACGATCTTGAGGTAGATCAACTCTTGTAACCCCTATACTCATCAAAGTCAATCAAGAAGGAAGTAGGGTATTACCTCCATTAAGAGGGCCCGAACCTGGGTAAACATCGTGTCCTCTACCTCGTTGTTATCGTCGGTCCTTAGATGCACAGTTCGGGACCCCCTACCCGAGATCCTCCGATTTTGACATCGACATTGGTGCTTTCATTGAGAGTTCCACTGTGTCGTCGCCAGAAGGTTCGATGTCTCCATCAACCATCCACAACAACACCGCCCTGAGGGAGACTTTTCTCCCCGGCCAAATCTTCGTATTCAGCGGCTTCGCACTTCAGGCCAATTCAATTGGTCCTCTGGAGCAGATTGACAGATATGCCCCTGGTCATCAGATCAGGTTTGGAAACCTATGCAACGTCGCTGATATCCAGGGAGACTTGATCTTCCAAGGGTTCGCGACCTTAACCACGGCTCCGGCCTCAGATCCGGAGCACCTCATCAAGTCCGAAGACGGGAGTCTAGAACCCGTCGGACTCTCGGCAGCCATATATCTCAACACCAAAGATATAGAGGGAATCGTCACGACCAGCCCGGAGTCACTCTGGGCTCCCTCTGTCCTTATCGAGTTGGACACACCTCCATACACCAACTCTAAACTATCGAAGTCCAGGTTATACGAGCTCGGCCAAGGAACTCTTGTCCCACCCCGCTCCCTGGATTCTCGCTTCCCTGTCCAGACCCCACTCTTGCACAAGGCTCTGGAATTAACATGATATCTCTTCATTACAGAAGAATCGCTGCCGAACTATTCCCAGCCCGCACTAGGGGCCGAGGGTGGGGAATTTTATGTCCCACCCACTACCCACTTCATAGTCACTGTCGAGGACTTAACTGACATGCTCAATTACGCTTCCGAGGAAGTCGACCGTATGGACGACGATGCCGGAGAAGAGCAAAACCAGAACCCGCCGCTCACCGTACGCTGGACGGCTACTTCTACATATGAGTGTATATGGTGGACACACCCAAAGAGGATGACGACAAAGGTGGTAAGGACCCAGTCGAGAATAATTCTCCTGTGGCACCCACCAAAGCATCGTCATCAGCGGCGCCGCTCTAAACCGCGCCGAGGAAAATACAGTAATACCGGCACCAGAGACAACAACACTCCGGATAACGCCGAAGACCAAGAAGCCCCTGTCGAGCCAACATCCGAGCAGGATGATTGGGAGGAGGGGCAAGTCAACCCTGATGATCCTATCGGGGACGAGGGCTCGGAAGATAGTAACTACCTGCCGACCTCCCAAGAGGACGAGAGCCTGGGCGATGAGGACTTCATCATACCAGAGGACCCCCTCGAACAAGAGCGCTTTAAGCGCAGGCTAATCGCCACAACAAGAAGCCTGAAAAAGAAGCGGCAACAACTCCAAGCCGATGAGGACTTACTCAATGATAGATGGACTAATGTCCTGGCAGCCGAGGAATACGGCCTCGAGCGCCGAACTAAAAGTTAGCCAAAGCGCAAGTTGCGCTCCCAATTCCACGAGGAGGTCCCAGAGCTTATACTGACAGCACGTAACGCAGCTGATGGACCTGACCGGCCACCTCGTGGTCGGGATAGAGCGGCAACCCAAGCGAACACCAACCTGCACCACTTCGCCCTAGAGGCGGAGAAACAATGCGGGACGACGCATTTACGACCCGCGAGGTGATCTGGACAATAGAGCCGGTCATACTAGATCAATTTATGGATCACGAGGGCGTGCACCAGTGCAAGAAGACGGATCGAGACTGGGAATTGTCACTCCGTATGACGGAGAGGTATCTCTGGGCCCACTCGGTAATGCATCATCATAATGAGCTCAAAGTGACCAAGTGTCTGGTCACGGGATCATGCATTACGGTACGATTAAAGTGACTTTCCGGTAACGAGATTGAATGAGGTATTGGGATACCGACGATTGAATCTCGGGCAAGTAACGTACCGACTGAGAAAGGGAATCGTATACGGGGTTGCTTGAATCCTCGACATCGTGGTTCATCCGATGAGATCATCGAGGAGCATGTGGGAGCCAACATGGGTATCCAGATCCCGCTGTTGGTTATTGACCGGAGAGTCGTCTCTGTCATGTCTACGAGTCTCCCCAACCCGTAGGGTCTACACACTTAAGGTTCGGTGACGCTAGGGTTATTAGGAAGACTTGTATGTGATTACCGAATGTTGTTCAGAGTCCCGGATAATATCCCGGACATCACGAGGAGTTCCGGAATGGTCCGGAGGTGAAGATTTATATATGGGAAGTTGTCATACGGTCACCGGAAAGGTTCGGTGGCATATCAGTATTGTACCGGGGCCACCGGAGGGGTTCCGGGGGTCCACCGGGAGGGGCCACCTCTCTCGGAGGGCCTCATGGGCCGTAGTGGGAAGGGAACCAGCCTCGGAGGGCTGGGCGCATCCCCTTGGGCCCATGCACCTAGGGTTGGGGGAAACCCTAGTGGGGCGCCTTGCTTGGGGGTCAAGCCCTCCCTTGGTCGCCGCCCTCTAGATCTCATCTAGAGGGGCCGCCCTTTCCCCTTCCCCTATAAATAGAGGGGCGAGGGGAGGGCTGCACACAACATCCAAGGCGCAGCCCCTCCCCTCCCCAACACCTCTCCTCCTCCGTTAAGAGCTTGGCGAAGCCCTGCCGGAGTACTGCCTCTCCACCACCACCACGCCGTCGTGCTGCTGCTGGATCTCTCTTCCTCAACCTCTCCATCCACCTTGCTGGATCAAGGCGGGGGAGACGTCTCCGCTCCGTACGTGTGTTGAACGAGGAGGTGCTGTCCGTTCAGCACTAGGATCATCGGTGATTTGGATCACGACGATTACGACTCCCTCAACCCCGTTCTCTTGAACGCTTCCGCTCGTGATCTACAAGGGTATGTAGATGCACTCCTTTCTCTTGTTGCTAGGTGAACTCATAGATTGATCTTGGTGAAAGCGTAGAAATTTTTTATTTTCTGCAACGTTCCCCAACAATCTTCTGCAGCTATTTTTGCCTGCCAGGATATATATATGAACTTAAGAGGCTGCTAGTTAAATGGAGTAAAGAATCTCTTAGAGATAGGATGAGACCTGACCCTGCTTTTGCTACTTCACCTATCTGTGTTCCTGATAAGAATTATGAATTCTCTGTTGATCCTGATATAATTACTTTGGTTGAATCTGATCCTTTTTATGGCTATCAATCTGAAACTGTTGTGGCACATCTTACTAAGTTAAATGATATAGCTGCCATGTTTACTAATGATGAGAGATCACACTACTTTTATATACTCAAAATATTTCCGTTCTCATTAAAGGGTGATGCTAAGATATGGTTTAATTCTCTTGATCCCGGTTGTGTGCGTAGTCCCCAGGATATGATTTATTAATTCTCTGCTAAATATTTCCCTGCTCATAAGAAACAAGCTGCTTTGAGGGAAATATACAACTTCGTGCAAATTAAAGAAGAGAGTCTCCCACAAGCTTTGGGGAGGCTTCTCAAGTTACTTAATGCTTTGCCTGATCATCCTCTTAAGAAACCTGAAATACTTGATATCTTTTATAATGGAAATGGACTAACCGATGCTTCCAGAGATTAGTTGGATAGTTGTGCTGGTTCTCTTTTCAGGGAAAGAACACCGGATGAAGCTGAAATTTTATTGAATAATATGTTGACAAATGAAAATAATTGGGCACCTCCTGAGCCAACTCTTGAGCCAGCTCCTAAGCCAATTCATCGAGCCTATTCCTAAACCAACTCCGAAGAAGAGAGGTGTTCTATTTCTCAGTCCTGAAGATATGCAAGAGGCAAAGAAATCTATGAAAGAAAAAGGTATTAAAGCTAAAGATGTTAAGAATTTACCTCCTATTGAAGAAATACATGCTCTTAATATACCGCCTATTGAAGAAGTGTATGATCTCAATTCTTTATTCACTGAAGAACCTCCTGATCCCGATATCCTGACACGGGTAGTAAAGGTAAATTCTCTCTACAGATATGATAAAGCTGAAGTCCCTCCTACTAAAATTGCTAGTCAGTGCTTGGATGAGTTTGACAACTTTATGTTTAAGCAAGATGACTTTAATGCTTATTTTGGTAGACAATTAAAACAGAATACCTTTATGATTAAACGCTTGGGTGATTATATGGCTAATATTGAGGTGAACTTAAACTTGTTAGCAAACATGCTTCTATGGTTACCACTCAAGTAGAACAGGTACTTAAAGCTCAGAAAAAAGTGCTTGATGAAATGAATAGTAAGAAAAATGATTATCTTTGTTAGAGTGGCTACTAGAACTGGTAGAATGACTCAGGAACCTTTGTATCCTGAAGGCCACCCTAAGAGAACCGAGCAAGATTCTCAGAGAAATAATATTGATATGCCTAGTTCTTCTAAAAGGAAGAAAAAGAAAAATGATAGGACTTTGCAAACTTCTAGTGAACCTATTGCTGAATCACCTGATAATCCAAATGATATCTCTATGTCTGATGCTGAAACACAATCTGGTAATGAACATGAACCTAGTGAAAATGTTAATGATGATGTTCATGATGATGCTGAACCTAGTAATGATAATGATGTAGAAGTTGAACCTGCTGTTGATCTTGATACACTACAGGAATCAGCTACTTTGCCATCTGCCACGGCAGACGGCAAAGGCATGGATAGCGGACGACAAAGGTCTTTGCCGTCCGCGGCGGACGGCAAGAATGGACGGCAAAGTACGGGACGGCTAAGAGATACGTTGCCGTGTGCTTCGGGCGGCTGACGGCAAAGGGGCCTCTGCCATCAGCAGCAGACGGCAAAGAATCCGGACGGCAATAAATGCGTTGTTACTCCGTTAGGTGGTTAACGGAAGGCCTTTGTCGTCCGCCGCTGACGGCAAACTTCGGAAGGCCTTTGCCGTCTGCCGAATGATGTCATCCGACGTCACTACACGGCAGGCCTTTGCCGTCCGCCGCTGTAGGCAAAGTTTTTTCCTCTTTGCCGTCAGCCACTGTAGGCAAACTGACCAAATTGGTCACCTCCCGAAGCATAGCTGTTGCACATCACGTGTCCTCTTTGCCGCCCGCTGCTGATGGCAAAGAACCCTTTGCCGTCGGTGGCAGACGGCAAAGATCCTGCATATTGTCTCTTTTTTTAGTTTTTTTAATCCAACAATTTTCACAGAAATATATATGACATATATAGATATATTTCACAGGGCTATTTAACAAACAATAAGTTTCATCGTACATACATATATAGTTCCATCCATTCATATATAGCAAGTTGCACATACACATAAGTTGCAACCATTAGGAAGTTGCACATACATATTACAATGCAAAGTTTCATCAAGATAGCAAGTTCCATCGTAGCAAGCTAGAAGAATACTAGAAGAGAATGAAATAAAAACAAGCACTCCATCATAGCAAGCTAGCTTCCGAGAAGTGAATGAAATCTGCAAAATGGCAAATAAGAAAGTTAGGAAAAGGTGACTAGAAGAAGAAGACTAGAAGAAGAAGCACGCCATCGCTTGTGAGGTAACTTAGGTGAAATGGATCGTTTATGAGCTAACTTAGGTAAAATGCATCATTTTAGAGCTAACGAGGTAAAATGGATCGCTTTATGAGTTAACTAAGCTAATTATGCCGTTTTTTTACATAAGTAAGGTAAGTACATGTCATTATTGAGCAAACCTAGTTAACTAAGCATATTATAACTAACTTAGGTCATTTTGGAGGAAACAAAGCTAAGTATAGATTGTTTTAGAGCTAACTTAGGTAAAATGGCTGGTTTTGGAGGTCAAGAAGTTTATTAAGTCATTTTGCAGGAAAAGAAGCTAACTCTAGGTCATTAAGGTAAGCATATTGGATGAAATAAAGCTAAGTCTAGGTCTTTATGCGCTTGTTAAGAAAAAACTAGAGAAACTTACCTTGATCATGGAGGTGTGGAGCGGGCTGGCTCATGCCAAGAGTCGGAGAAGGATCGTGTGATGCTTGTGTGGAGTTACGCTGCACCAAATATCATTTCCAATGTTTCGTTAGCATGATGACACTCAAATGTTAAGACTAGCAAGTAACGTCCATTCAAATTAAACTCACCGTGGTCTCAGGAGCAATCTCTGGATCAATGGCTATGGAGCCACGGGACCTCCAGCCACTAGATATCATCACCTGTTAAGACTAGCATGATGAATAAATTGCATTAATCATGAAGCAAACCACATACCCAATTCCGCCCGAACTGATATAAGCTGGAGCTACCTTGATGGTGTGGCACACCTTCAATTTGGGCACGTTTGTCCTTGGCCTCAGTCGGCTCCCCTTCCATCTTTCAACACCTGCCATGACAAAGAGTAAACGAAATTAGTACAACATAAAAAAATACCGACATGAAGAATAATATGTATATCACTTAAGTGTATCATCATCAAGTACAACATAAAAAATTGAATACCTGACACTACTAATAATCTCGATCAGTATCAGCAATAAATGCATAATCATCATCATCACTATAATCAATGACGGGCTCATAGGGTTTAGTGGCATCAACATGTGGAAGGCCACCTTTACGTAATCAGTCAAGCATTGAGAGGTCGTCCGTAGCAGTAACCTCTTCTTGTTCCGGCTCTTCTTGTTCCTCCTCTGGGGTGATGTGGGATTCATCGTCATTGTCTACTTCAATCTTTTGGGGTGAAGTATACCGGTTCTTGAAACGCTTTTGGAAAGACGTGTCTCTTGGAAGAATTCTCCTTCATATGTGTCTGGGTTATAGTCTTCATAATCCTCTTCCTTTGGGGGAGATAGTCTAGCACGTGGCGGCACTTCATAAACGCGACATCCCAACCTTTCAGATTTGGATTAGTTTGGCAGGCCCAGTGGTAGATAGAATACTTGGGTCGCTTTGTTGAGTCAGTAATATAGACATCAGGAACATCTAAATGGGTGCTTTGGTTGATTTCAACTAGCCCTATATGTTCATGAGTCCTTCTAGTGTCCTTCGGCTGAAACCAATAACATTTGAAGACTACGACATTCGTGGGTTTTCACCATAGAATAGAAGTTCATAAATTGCTTCAACTCTCCCATAATACTCGGTACCTCCTTCGCCGATAGCAGATACACAACAATTTGTAGACTTTCGTCGGCCATAGATAGCTCTTTTGCCATAGGTACGAAAATGATACCCGTTGATGTCGATTTGTCAAATGAACGGACCTTATAGTCAAAACCATTAGTGACTTGTCTCAATTCGCGTCCATAGACTCTGAATTAGCCTACAAGTTTAATATGAAAGGATTGTTGCATTACGCACAAATTAGCGAATGAAATGAAATTGTCTAATAGAATTTACCGTTTGTTTGAACCAAGAGATGAAACCGGGATAGCTGCCTCCTTGCTTTGCAAGAAGCTCATACTCTTCGACGGAATCCTTTTGGATCACCGCTCCATACGAGAATAGGGCGACGTATCGACTGTATGAAATATCCAGGAATAAGAGCAGTTCAAACGGAAATAGAAGTTGCGAAACAATGTACCGAGAACTTACTCAATGTACGTCCGCACTTCTATCAGGTTGTTGAAGATATACAACAAAATGCTACTCCATTCTTTGTTATCCACAGATACTGGATTTGAAACACTGGCTGGTGCGAGATTCCCTTTGAATAGGCTGAGGTTGGACCCACCCTTTTTAGGCTTGTCAGCATTGTACCGAGGCTTCGGATTATGCATATGACGATTTTTGGTTTCGTAGTGTGCTGTCACGAAGTTTGCCGCCTCCTCAGTGATGAATGCCTCAGCCATAGACGCTTCAATTCTACGTTTATTTTTACATTTTTTCTCGAAGCGTCTTCTGCATCCTCTCAGTTGGGTAGCACCAACGATTTTGCACGGGCCCCCCCAATCTTGCCTCGGTCGGGAGATGCAAAATCAAATGCTGCATTGGATTAAAGAAGCCCGTTGGAAAGATCTTCTCTAACTTGCAGATCAACTCTGGCGCCAACTCTTCCATTTCTTCTAGCACGCCAGGCGATAGTTCTTTCGCACAAAGAACACGGAAGAAATAGCTGAGTTCTGCCAGTACTAGCCATTCATCCTCAGGGATGAAGCCACGCAACCTCACCGACATTACCCGCTTAATCCATATGTGCCAATCATGACTCTTGAGACCAAATATCTTCAATTTATCAAGACTCGCTCCCCTCTTTAGATTCGCTGCATACCCATCGGGGAACATCAACTTCATTTTCACCCACCAGATAATTTCCCTCATAGCTGGCATTCCAAGATTGAACCATGCCTTTGGCTTTGTCCAGTTCTGCTTTACTTTCGGTTCTTTCATGTTTTGTAATGGCCTATCACATAGCGCCTCCAGATCGACTCTAGCCTTAGTATTATCCTTTGACTTCCCATCTATGCCGAACAATGTACCAAAAAGTGCCTCAGTGATATTCTTCTCAATGTGCATCACGTCGATGTTGTGTGGGCAAAGGAGGTCTTTGAAGTAAGGCAGATCCCATAAGCGTGTTTTGTGAGTCCAGCGCGTTTTAATTATACCCCTTGAAGTACTCTGGACGCTCTGGATCTGGCTCGAGAGTGTTTAACTGATCCAGGGTCTGTTGGCCTGTCAACGCAGGTGGTGCAGAGTTTTTTACAACTCTACATCTGATGAAGTTCTTCTTGTCTTTCCTTAACTTTTGGGCGAGGATCCAGGAACTGTCTATGCATGTCGAAGCAAGAAAACTTGCGACCGGCCTGAAGCCAACGAAACTCAAGAGCTCCCTTGCATGTGGGGCACGGGAACCTTCCATGCACACACCAGCCAACGAATAGCGCATACGCCGGCAAGTCATGTGTCGAGTACATGTACAGACACGCATTATGAAGTTTCGTTTGCTATAGGCATCGTATGTCTTGAATCCATTATCCCAGGCTTCTTGCAATTCGTCCTTAAGCGGCTGCATGTACACATTCATATTTTCCCCCGGATAGTTGGGCCCTGGAATTATCAACATCAGGAAAATGTTCTTTCTTTGCATAATCTATCCGGGGGGGGGGGGTGGGGGGGATTGAGTGGAAAGACAAATACGGGCCAACAACTGTATTGGGCTGCCGTCATACCAAACACATTGAACCCATCGGTGCTGATGCCGACTCAAGGATGCCTCGGATCTGCCGCTTTGTTAGCATGTAATTCATCAAACTTTTTCCACGCAACACCATTGGATGTGTGTACCATCATCAGATTCCCATCTGCATCTAGTTCGGTTCTTTTGCCTGTTTTGTGCCATGTCATCTGTCTGGCCGTCTCTTCGACCATGAAAAGACGTTGAAGTCTTGGTACGATTGACATATACCGAAGAACACTAACGGGGATTTTGGTCTGTGTCTTCTCACCCATACCGTTGTCTACCACAATATACCTGGAAGACTTGCAAATGGGACAATAGTTCAAGTTCGCATAGTCAAGCCTAAATAAGGCACATCCTTTCTCACATGCATGTATCTTCTCATAGGGCATCTTCAAAGGCACGGAGGATTTTGTCCGACCGGTACAGGTTTGCAGGCATTACATGGCCTTTGGGTAGAAAGCGCCCAACATACTGTCATAATTGCGTCATAGCATTCTCTCGCCCAAGTTGAATCGAGCCTTCAAAGCCATTACTTGTGAGATGGCATCCAACCGATAAAGCTCAAGGTGCTCGTGGAGCGGACATTTTGAAGACTCCAACATTTCATTGAAGGCCTTTGCAGATTCCTCCATCTCCTCGTCCGAATCCCGAGCATCATCATAGTCTTGCACCATGTTTTCCATCCCGGTACCATGCTCGTCGGTGCGACGGTGATCCAACTCAGCTCGGTCACGTTTGGCAGACTCACCATGAAATGTCCACACCGTATAATCGGGCGTAAAACCATTCTTCTGTAGGTGTTTACCCATTTCAGCCTCTGTCCTCTTTTCCCAATTGCAGCATCGGAAACAGGGGCACCAAGTTTTCCTCTGGCCATTTGCCAATGCGGCTTGCACAAACCCCTTGGTTTTTGTGAACCATTCAGCGCTCCATTTGTTCTGACCAGTGTGACCGGTATACATCCACGCACGGTCACTCATCTTGACTTTCGTGAGCTACTGGACACACAACAATTATATATATAATTCACCATGTATATATTCATCAGTTGATCTACTTTGTCAATTTTATTACGTCCATGCAACCTACACTCTAATAGGTAATGATAGGTCCTAATCTCATTCGAGTATGTAGTCGATTGGGTTCATTTTCCGATGCTATGCTCCGGATTCGACGCAAAATTTAATTTGCACCTCCCGCTGTTCTCGATACACGCCTCTCGCAATAAACAGAGAGGATGTGTTCCCGCAGAACAACAGGGGAGGCAGCATTTAAATTTATGCGGCCGGATCCGGAGCAAAGCATATGGGAAAACGAACCCAATCTACACATACCGGGCTGTCCATGGATAGTGTTGGACAATTCAAAGAATCAAGGTTATAAATATGCAAATACATGCATATTTATAACTATGACGCTTTCGAACGGGAGACACATATTGGTTACGATATCGATGATTCAAGACACATATATAGCTAGCTATCAAATTTCATCGGCACAAACACCGGAACATAGCAAATAACTAATGGGGGAGAAGGACATGTCATTTGTGCACACCCATGAACGAAGGGGCAGATCTCGTCAAACGCACGGCGAGGTCGTCGAACACCAAACCTCGCAGCGATGAAACAACTGCACACTTAAATCTACCCGATCAACACAATTATATATGATGTTTTTCATAACAAAATCAAAAAATATATGACCTAACTAATAATTCACAAATATAAGACCCTTTCGGCCTCGGGGTCGGGTGTCGGGTGTCTGGGTGTCGTGTGGTTGTGGGGGTGTGGTGTCGTGGTGGGGGTGTGGGGGTCTGGGGTCTGTGGGTGGGGGTGTCGGGGTCAGGGGGTCGATCGGGGTGTTTCCTTCTATCCTTTCCTTACTTCTTCTTCTTTCTTTCTCTTCTTCTTCTTCTTTCCTTTCTTCTTCTTCTTCGCTCATCTTTTTTCTACTTTTTACTTCTTTTCGCTTTTTTTCTTCTTCTTCCAATTCTTCTACTTCTTTTCTTCTTCTTCTTTTTTTTTCATCTTTCTACTACTTCTACTACTTCTACTACATCTACTTCTTCTACTTCTTCTAATTCTTTTCTGACACTAACACTAACACAATCTAGCACTAACAATTAAACAACAAAAAAATGAAAAAAACTGGAAAAAAAAGTAGTAGTCCCTCACTGGAGCAATGGGACGATCGGCGGGTGGGCACCGGCGGCGGGGCGGCTTCGGGCGGGTGGCGGGCGACGCGGCCGCTGGTGGGGTGGGGCGGAGGGTTGTGGGGCGACGGGCCAAGGGTGCGGGGCGGGGCGGCTGGGGCAGGGCGGCGCTGGGCGTGGCGGAGGAGGGTGGTGGGGCGACGGGCGACGGGTGGGGTGGGGGCGGAGGGTGGTGGCGCGACGGGCAAGGTCTTGAGGCGGGGCGGCGCGGGCGGGGCGGGCGTCGGGAGGAGAGAGGAAGAGAAGGGAGAGTAACAGGGGGGTGGCGGCCGTTAGTTACTCGGCTCTTGCCGTCCGCAACTCTTTGTCGTCCGGCTGTTGTCTTTTTGCCGTCCGCTAGCGGACGGCAAAGAGGTGGGGTGTTAAGTTTTTTAAACGGGCGGTGGTGGGGGGCCACCTCCCTCTTGTTGCCACCACCGACGGCAAAGATTCTTTGTCCACCATGGCGGATGGCAAAGAAACGGCTCATGGCAAAGAGGTTCTTTGACGTCCGCCATTTCTTTGCCGTCTGCTTTACGGTAGGTGATGTCAAAGAGCTTCTTTGCCGTCAGCTAGCTGACGGCAAAGATCTGGCTGATGGCAAAGTAGCTAATTCCAGTAGTGATAACCCACAATCAAAGAATCAACGTTACGATAAAAGGGACTTCATTGCTAGGAAACACGGTAAAGAAAGAGAACCATGGGTTCAGAAACCCATGCCTTTTCCTCCGAAACCATCCAAGAAAAAGGATGATGAGGATTTTGAGCGCTTTGCTGAAATGATTAGACCCATCTTTTTGCGTATGCGATTGACTGATATGCTCTGAATCCTTATGCTAAATATATGAAAGATATTGTTACAAATAAAAGAAAGATACCGGAAGCTGAAATTTCCACCATGCTTACTAATTATACTTTTAAGGGTGGAATACCAAAGAAACTTGGAGATCCAGGAGTACCCACTATACCATGCTCCATTAAGAGAAATTATGTTAAAACTGCTTTATGTGATCTTGGAGCCGGTGTTAGTGTTATACCTCTCTCTTTATATCGTAGACTTGACTTGAATAAGTTGACACCTACTGAAATATCTTTGCAAATGGCTGATAAATCAAGTGTTATACTTGTCGGTATTTGTGAGGATATTCCTGTTGTGGTTGCAAACATTACTATTTTAACGGACTTTGTTATTCTTGATATTCCCGAGGATGATAGTATGTCTATTATTCTTGGAAGACCTTCCCTTAATACTGCAGGGGCTGTTATTGATTGCAACAAAGGCAATGTCACTTTTCATGTTAATGGCAATGAGCATACGGTACACTTTCCGAGGATACAACCTCAAGTTCATAGTATCAACTCTATTGGAAGAATTCCATCGATTATATTTGGAGGTTTTGAATTTCCTCTCCCTACTGTCAAGAAGAAATATGATATACTTATTATTGGGGATGTCCATATCCCGTTGAGGTAACATAGTGTTATTCAAATTTTTCGGTTCCATGTTAATCGAAATGAGTTTGTTAACAAGACTTGATCAACCTTGTTAGTGGATTCTTTTTTATGAGCATGAGATGGATGAAACTAGAAGCACAACCTTCTGTACCCTCTTTATGTTTTCTGTTATTTAGTAGAAATAAAGTAAAATAGTATTTTTCTGTCTGTTTCCTGACTTATCCGTGCAATATAAAAGTACCCCAAAAATAAAAGTCCTCAGAATGCCATGCCAATTTAATATGATTTTTTCGGGAATATTTGAGGATTTTTAGTGCAAAAATTACCGCGGGGGGAGCTGCCACCTGGCCACGAGGGTGGAGGGCGCGCCCTACCCCCCTGGGCACGCCCCCTGCCTCGTGGGCCCATGGTGGCCCTCCTCCACTTATCCCTGCACCCATCTTCTTCCTCTGCCTCACACAAACCCGAAAAACCAACTCAAGCTTGAGTTCCAGCCACTTTTGCTGTGATTTTCGATCTCCTTGTTCAAAGCACCTCTCGCAAAACTGCTTGGGGAGATTGTTCCTTGGTATGTCACTCCTCCATTGGTCCAATTAGTTTTTGTTCTAGTGCTTTATTCTTTGCAAATTTGTGCTGCATAGGTGACCATGTTCTTGAGCTTGCATGTCAAATTTATATGGTTCCAAGTAGTTCTAATGCTTGATATAGGCTCTAGGCACTTGTAGGAGTAGTTGCTATCAGTTTTATTGAAGTTGGTTCACTTTTGTTTGAAGTTACTAAAGTTTTCAGAAATTTTTCAGAGGAAACAATATGTTTAGGAAGATGTTCCAAGGCGGTTCTTCAAAGAAGCAAGGTCCTAGGCTTGCAATACGTGATGCTGACGAGGAACCACCAAGAGACGCTCTTGTGAGGCCCTGTGGATGGCCTTCGGAAAATTTTATGAATCAAGCGGGAATCAAAGAAGAATTTAACGCATATTTGCGTAATGCCGGTCTTGAGGACTTCGAAGCTGACAAATGCCCCCAGTATCATGATCTCACAAGTTCATTTGTGGGGAGGTTTGAGTTTTCATCTTCGCGTAATTATCCTTCAGTCATGTTTGACCTTTATGACAAATCTTATACCATGGACTTAGAGGATTTCACTTTTGCGTGCACACTTCCATCTTGGGGTAGTATCAGGGATCCCTCTAAATCTGAATATAGAGACTTTCTTGCTAGAATAACTGTGGGGGAATCTAGGGATACAACGCAAGCCACTATAGGGAGCATTCACTCTCCTGCTATACATTATTTTGCTCTCTTCATCGGTAGATGCATAAATGCTAAGGATGAAGCATGTCACATGTGTGCCCCTGATCTCAGCATTCTCAGAAGTGCTGTGTTAGGAGACCAATCTTATCATATGGGAGCCATTGTAGCTCGTAGGTTGCATCATAATAGACATAACGGAGATTTCTTTGGAGGAATTTATGCAACCCGCTTAGCTAATTTTCTTGAGATAGACATTCGTGAGGGTGATATGGAGTTACCCCCTACTTATTTGGATTTTCATTCTATGGTTTCCCACCAGTTTGTTGAGAGGACTGAACCACCTCTCCAGTATTGACTAATCTTTTAACAAACGGCATGTTATCCATGTTACTCTTCCTGCTCCTTCCTTCTTTGATTTTCAGACAAAAGGGAGATATATTATTACCAGAGAGGAGGCAGATGAGCACGAGAGGAGAGCGGAGGCGGCTCGACACCACGCTGCAGCTCAGGAGGCGATAGCGGCTGCATCGCAGTACGACCCCAGCTACACCTACGGGTATCCACCAGGCTATCCCTGGCAATAGACCAACTTAGGCCAAAATCCTAAGCTTGGGGGAGTACGTACTTCTCACCGACATTACATTCATGTTCACACACACTCATTGCTAGATGTCGGCGCTCATACTCTTTCATTGTAATATCCATGCTAGTTTATTTTATTTTTCCTGCTTTCTTCTTGTGTGTTTAATAAACCTTAAGAAAAAAATAGTAGTAGTTTATTTTTCCTGCTGTAGTAGTAATAATGAAAAAGAAAACCCAAAAAAATATTTCCCGTTCTTATTTTGCTTGTTGGTAGATTTCCCGTGTAAATAGTTTTATTTTCTTTTCTTTTCTTTGGAGGTCAGTAGGAGAAGACCACGATTAAATTGTTGAAGTAGCTCTTATATGCATCATTGTTGATTTAACCAAGAGCCCATATTGCCTTGTCTTCTCCTGTTTATTGAATGCTCATAGATTCTATCTTAGTCCAATGCACGTGCACTCTTATTATTCACAGCGTTTGGTCGTGCAAGTGAAAGGCAATTATGATGACATATATGATGGACTGACTGAGATGGGAAAAGCTGGTATGAACTCGACCTCTTTTGTTTTTGTAAATATGATGAGTCCATCGTTCCTGATTCAGCTGATTATGAATAAACATGTTTGCAATGACAATTAGAGATCATAGTTGCTTGTGCCATGCTTGATTAGCTATGAGTTATAATGGTTTACCTTGCGTGCCAACATGCTATTGAGATGATTATGATGTGGTATGATAGGGTGGTATCCTCCTTTGAATGATTTAAGTGACTTGACTTGGCACGTGTTCACGCATGTAGTTGAAACAAATCAACATAGCCTTCACGATATTTATGTTCATGGTGGATTATATCGTACTCATGCTTGTATTCAATGTTTATTAATTTTAATGCATGTTCATGACTGTTGTCGCTCTCTAGTTGGTCGCTTCCCAGTCTTTTGCTAGCCTTCACTTGTACTAAGAGGGAATACTACTTGTGCATCCAATCCCTTAAACCCCAAAGTTATTCCATATGAGTCCACTATACCTTCCTATATGCGGTATCTAAGTGACGTTCCAAGTAAATTTGTATGTGCCAAACTCTAAACCTTCAAATAAACATTCTGTTTTGCATGCTCGAATAGCTCATATATCAACTAGGGCTGCCCTTATCTTCCGTGTTAGGCAGGTTATTCTCAAGAGGAGTGGACTCCGCTTCTCACTCACGAGAAAATGGCTGGTCACCGGGATGCCCAGTCCCATGCTTTATGCAAACTAAATCAAAATAATTGCAAACAAAACTCCCCCTGGGACCCGTTGAATGTTGGAGGCACTCGTTGTTTCGAGCAAGCCATGGATTGATGCTTGTGGAGGAGGGGGAGTATAAACTTTACCATTCTGTTTGGGAACTGCCTATAATTTGTTTAGCATGGAAGATATCATCATCTCTTAGTTGTTATGTTGACAATGAAAGTATGCCGCTCAAAATATAATTTATCTCTATTTCAAAATCGAGCTCGCACCTCTACAAATCCTCGCTTCCCTCTGCGAAGGGCCTATCTATTTACTTTCATGTTGAGTCATCACCCTCTTATTAAAAGCACTAGCTGGAGAGCACAGCTGTCATTTGCATTCATTACTATTAATTTATATCGGGTATGACTATGATTAGATCTCTTTTACCATGAATTACAATGTCTAGTCAGTTCTTGATCTTTGAAGGTGCTCTGCATTTATGTTTTGTGGTCTCAGAAAGGGCTAGCGATATACCATCTTGTTATATCATATTATGATTGTTTTGAGAAAGTGTTGTCATCCGAGATTTATTATTATGACTTGCTAGCTGATTATGTTATTGATATGAGTAAACATGAGACTTGAGAATTATTGCAAATGTGGTTAGTTATGTCTTTGCTGAAAACCTGAATGCTGGCTTGACATAGGTACAACAACAAGAGCAAACAGAGTTTGTAAAAGTTTTTCTTTTTGTATTTCAGTTTGTCAACTGAATTGCTTGAGGACAAGCAAGGGTTTAAGCTTGGGGGAGTTGATACGTCTCCGTCGTATCTACTTTTCCAAACACTTTTGCCCTTGTTTTGGACTCTAACTTGTATGATTTGAATGGAACTAACCTGGACTGACATTGTTTTCAGCAGAATTGCCATGGTGTTGTTTTATGTGCAGAAAACAAAAGTTCTCGGAATGACCTGAAACTCCACGGAATATCTTAGAATAAATAATAATAAATCCTCGCCAAAGATGAAGACCAGGGGGCCCACACCGCCCACGAGGGTGGGCGCGCCTCCCGGGCGCGCCTCACCTCGTGGCTCCCCGAGACCCTCCGACGCCAACTCCAACTCCATATATTGGCTTTTGGGGAGAAAAAAGTCAGAGAGAAGAAATCATCGCGTTTTACGATACGGAGCCGCTACCAAGCCCTAATCTCTCTCGGGAGGGCTGATCTGGAGTCCGTTCGGGACTCCGGAGAGGGGGATTCGTCGCTGTCGTCATCATCAACCATCCTCCATCACCAATTTCATGACGCTCACCACTGTGCGTGAGTAATTCCATCGTAGGCTTGCTGGACGGTGATGGGTTGGATGAGATTTATCATGTAATCGAGTTAGTTTTGTTAGGGTTTGATCCCTAGTATCCACTATGTTCTGAGATTGATGTTGCTATAACTTTGCTATGCTTAATGCTTGTCACTAGGGCCCGAGTGCCATGAATTCAGATATGAACCTATTATGTTTTCATGAATATATGTGTGTTCTTGATCCTATCTTGCAAGTCTATAGTCACCTATTATGTGTTATGATCCGACAACCCCGAAGTGACAATAATCGGGATACTTCTCGGTGATGACCATAGTTTGAGGAGTTCATGCATTCACTATGTGCTAATGCTTTGTTCCAGTTCTCTATTAAAAGGAGGCCTTAATATCCCTTAGTTTCCAATAGGACCTCGCTGCCACGGGAGGGTAGGAAAAATATGTCGTGCAAGTTCTTTTCCATAAGCACGTATGACTATTTACGGAATACATGCCTACATTACATTGATGAATTGGAGCTAGTTCTGTGTCACCCTATGTTATGACTGTTACATGACGAACCGCATCCGGCATAATTATCCATCACTTATCCGGTGCCTACGAGCTTTCCATATATATGTTCTCGCTTATTTACTTTTCCGTTGCTACTGTTACAATCACTACAAAAATACCAAAAATATTACTTTTGTTGTCTTTACTTTTGTTTCCGTTACCGCCACTATCATATTACTTTGCTACTAAAAACTTTGCTGCAGATACTAAGTTTCCAGGTGTGGTTGAATTGACAACTCAGCTGCTAATACTTGAGAATATTCTTTGGCTCCCCTTTAGTCGAATCAATAAATTTGGGTTGAATACTCTACCCTCAAAAACTGTCGCGATCCCCTATACTTGTGGGTTATCAGGCATGGAGTCTTCAGAGCATAACCCAGCCGAGTCTCCCCTTCACCGGTAGGGTGGTCAAGCTGGAGGTCCTCAAATCCCTCCGTTATTTCGTCCACTGTCACCCTAGCATATCCCTCTGGAATCGGACGACAGTGAAAAGTTGCGCCGGGTTCAGAAGGTCGAACTTGGCCGATAGCCGCCTTGACTTTTAAATTCTGCCATTGCGCCATAAGGTGGCAATTTTGAGACTCCGTGATAAAATCCACGGGGTAGCTAGCAGGAGCCGTCAAGACATGCTCCGTCTGAAGCAGCTCGGTGGAAGCCACGCTGCTTCGTGGCCGAGATGGCGGGTAACTTCGGGGAAGCTTCGCAGTCATTTGCTGCGATCCGCTTCTTGTTCCTTTAGCCTCGGTACCCTTGCGTAGCGCGCTGCAGTTGGCTATGCTCCACTTTCTTCCTCCTCTCCGGGTTTTGTAACCCCTGGCCCAAAAACCAACCTTCCACGGAATGGAGCTGGCGTGCCTCGTGGTCCGCCTGTGGTGCTCGTGGATTCTCGAGGGCCATTGTGAGCTTGTCGTTCTCCCTGTCTGGAACGAACGTCCCTTGCTGCGCTGCATTGATATAGTGTCGAAGCCTCTTGACTGGTATTTTCAGTTGCTTTTCCGTCCAATGGCACTTCCCTGATACGGGGTCCAAGGTTCCGCCAGTCCCGAAGAACCAAGTCCGTCAACGGTCTGGCCAGTTCATTGTCTCTGGTTCGATCTCTTTATCAAGTAGATCATTCTCAGCCTTGGCCCACTTAGGCCGGGCTTTGAGGTAGCCACCTGACCCCGTGCGATGGTGAAACTTCTTCTTCACAGCATTTTGCTTGTTTGCCGCCGACATCTTGCTCTTTTCCGATGTCTTGTGGGCCACAAATGCGGGCCAGTGATCTCTGATCTTCTCATATTTGCCGATGAATTCTGGTGTCTCTTCTTTGTAGACAAACTTTTTCAGCTCTTTCCTCCACCTCCCGAATAGGCCTGCCATCTTCTTAAGAGCAAAAGACTTGATTAATTACTCTATAACTGGCTTCTCTGGATCCTCCTCTGGCGGTAGGGTGAAATTTGCCTTCATCTCAGTCCAATGATCATCTTTCTGCATATCATTGACATAAGACACCTCAGGGTCTTCGTTCTTAGGCTTATACCATTGGTGGATGCTGATCGGGATCCTGTCCCTAACAAGAACCCCCGTGACCGAAAGCAGCAAATGCGTTCTTTGTCCGGATGGGTTCAATCGGTTCGCCGTCGCACGATTGCTGTGGATCTCAAACCTTTCATCCGAGCTCAACTTTTTCTTCGGGCCTCGCCTCCTTACCGGGTTGTGCTCGATCCGGAGGGCTAGAAAAAGAAGAAAGACGAGAGTTAATTAATATGTGTACATATACCAAACAATGAATGCATCAATTAGCTAGTCAAGACAGGCTTAACTAATATATATACCGCCGGACTCGGTTCGTTACTATCGGAGCCGCCATCACGCCTCCTTCTTGCACAGTCATTGGGTCACCGGAGCCGTCCTCACGGTCTCCTTCTTGCACTGGCCATTGGGCCACCGGAGCCATCATAATCATAGCCTGCTTCTTCACCCTGTCCTTCCAGACCATCGGTGTCGTTCAGAAATGAGAAGACGGCATCACTTCCTTGTGCGATTATGTCCCCCAACAACGCTTCTTATGCTTCGTCTCAGGGGGTGTCCATAGTTTCTACAAATATTTACAACATGGCAATTATTATTCAAACATGATAGATGGATATATTAGCTAGTGGCAAATGTAGAACTAGCTAGCTAATCACAGTAAGGAATCATATTAATTAGTGGCCTCGACGCTGCTTCTCTAGGGTTTGGGGTGGCCTCGAGAACGCTTCAAGGAGGGGGTAATACCGACAACCCATTTAGATACATACACGGGAAAATAATGTTATCAGGGAGGTGGTATATCGACCCCCACCCCCCACGTGGTGAAGTTATCGGGAGGGGTTTATATCGACAACCATTTACATACGTACATGGGAAAATAATATTATCGGGGAGGGGGTATATCGACCCCCCCCCACGTGTTGAAGTTATCGAGAGGGGGTATATTGACCCCCCCCACGTGTTGAAGTTATTGGGAGGGGGTATATCGCCCCCCCCCCCCCGCGTTGAAGTTATTGGGAGGGGTATATCGACCCCAAGTTACCGGGAGGGGGTATATCGACTTCCACGTGTTGAAGTTATCGGGAGGGGTATATGGACTATTTACAGCACCCGATAAAACATAAGAAAATGAAGAAGAAATAAAAAGAGGAGAAGAAAAAAGGAATAGAGGAGAAGATCAAAGAAAAAAAGAAAAAAAAGAGGAAAAGAAGAAAGGAATAGAGGAGAAGAAGAATTCCTTTCTTCTGCTCCTCTTCTTTTTCTTCTTTTTTCTCTTCTTATTTATTTATCCTCTCCTCCTCCTTTCTTCGTCTTCTTATTTTCCTTTTTCCTCTCATTCTTTTAGTATTGCTTGTTTTAAAAAAATGTTCAAATAGAAAATTTCGAAAAAAAAGTAAAGGTTTTGCCTAATGCATTGTTCATATTTCATCAACATATATGCATACAAAAACTCATACATACATACGTATATACATACAAAAAAAGCATACATACATACATATATACAAAAAAAAGCATACATACTTTCCTAGCTAGCAAAAAAAGCATACATACATACAAAAAAAGCATACATACATACATATATATATATATATATATATAAATTTTTGCGAGGAAAGTAAAACATACATACATATATCTTCAACATATATGCAAAAAAAGCATCACTAGCTATGGGCGGCGGTGGCGGCAGGGGGCAGGGCAGGGCGCGAGGGCTCACTATGGGCGGCGTCGGCGACGGCGAGGTCGGGGCCTGCCTGAGGCAGAGGCGGTGGCGCGCGGGGCAGGGGACGGCGTCGGGGCGACAGCGGGCGGCAACGGCGCTGGGCGCGAGGGGGGCCGGCTCGAGGCAGGCGGTGGCGCATGGGGTAGGGGGGCGTGGCGACGAGGGAAGGCTCGGGACGGCCGACGGTGAAGGCGCCATCGGGGGCGAGGGCAGGGGCGCGCGGGCTCGTGGAAGACGTTGGCGACGGCGACGGCGAGGCACGGGCGACGGCGACGGGGCAACGGACGGCGTCGATCTGGGCAGCCTGGCGGCGTCGATGAGCTCGGCGTCGTCGCGCGGGCCTGGGGGCAACTGGCGATGAGTTCGTCAAATTTTCCTAAGTGCTACTTATATACCCAGGCCTTTGGTCCCGGTTCATAGCACCAACCGGGACCAACGCCCCCTTTAGTCCCGGTTGGTGCCACCAACCGGGACCAAAGGCCAATTTTCGGCAGTCCAAAGGGCGGGAAGCGGCGGCCTTTGGTCCCGGTTGGTGGCACCAACCAAGACTAAAGGAGGGCATTGGTACCGTTTGGTGCCACAAACCGGGACCAATGCCCTCCTTTAGTCCCGGTTGGTGCTACCAACCGGGACCAAAGGCCTTGCGCTACCCGCGGCCAAAAGTTTAGTCCCACCTCGCTAGTTGAGAGGGGCTCGGAGTGGTTTATAAGCCCCACTGCGGCTACCCTCTCGAGCTCCTCTCAAATGCAGGCTTACGGGCCTAATCTCACATTGTGCTGCGTCTGGGCCTATTGGGCCTTCTGCGGGCCTGAATCATGGCCCAGGTTGGGTTTCTAGTCGTATTCAGGCCGTGGTGGCCCAATAGGTGGCAGTGTGTTTTATTTTTTTTTCCATTTTTTTGTTTTGCTATTTGCATTATTTATTTTCTTTTGTTTTTTGCTTTATTTTTTAATTCTTTTTGCTTTTAGTTTTAGAAAAATTATAAACTTTCTGTTAGTGCCATTAGTTTTCAAATTTGAAAACACTTTTTTGTTTTTTGTTTTCTTTGTTGCTTTATTTATTTTATTTTGATTCTACTTACAACAAAATACTTATTGTTGCTATTTTTATTTTGTTTCCAGTTTTTTGTTTTGTTTTCTGCATTATTTATTTTCTTTTATTTTTTGCTTTATTTTTTAATTCTTTTTGCTTTTAGGTCAGCAAAATTATAAACTTTCTGTTAGTGCCATTAGTTTTAGAAAAATTATAAACTTTCTGTTAGTGCCATTAGTTTCCCTTTATATTCGACGAGAAGCCAGTCGGGACCTTTATACTGAGCAGGCATTCAAAGAAGATTTATTTCTCTTCTTTCGAAAGAGCGTTGCTGGCAGGACCTTCATACTGCTTCGGAGGCATGCCGTCTTTTTCGTGCAAGCCGTCTTTTTCGTGAAAGCGTTGCAGGTCCTCCCGTGCCTCAGGTGTATCTTTTGTCTTCCCATACACGCCCAAGAAGCCTAGCAGGTTCACGCAAAGGTTGTTCGTCACGTGCATCACGTCGATCGAAGAGCGGACCTCTAGGTCTTTCCAAAGAGGGTAGGTCCCAAAATATAGATTTCTTCTTCCACATGGGTGCGTGTTTCTCGGCGTCATTCGAACAGCTAGTCCGCCGGGACCCTTTCCAAAGATTACGTGTAAATCATTGACCATAGCAAGTACGTGATCACCGGTACGCATGGTGGCTTCTTCCGATGATCTTCCTCGCCTTTGAAATGCTTGCCTTTCTTTCGACATTGATGGTTGGTCGGAAGAAATCGACGATGTCCCAGGTACAAGTTCTTCCTGCAGCTTCCCAGGTATATACTATCGGTGTCAAGTAAACAGTGCGTGCATGTGTGGTATCCCTTGTTTGTCTGTCCTGAAAGGTTACTGAGAGCGGGCCAATCGTTGATGGTCACGAACAGCAACGCCTTTTAGGTCAAATTCCTCCTTTTGTGCTCATCCCACGACGTACACCATTTCCATTTCACAGCTGTAAAAGTTCTTCAACTAATGGCCTTAGGTACACATCAATGTCGTTCTTTGGGTTGCTTAGGGCCTTGGATGAGAACGGCATCATAATGAACTTCCACTTCATGCACATCCAAGGAGGAAGGTTATACATACATAGAGTCACGGGCCAGGTGCTGTGATTGCTGCTCTGCTCCCCGAAAGGATTAATGCCATCCGCGCTTAAAGCAAACAATACGTTCCTTGGGTCACTTGCAAACTCATCCCAGTACTTTCTCTCGATTTTTCTCAACTGCGACCCGTCAGCGGGTGCTCTCAACTTCCCGTCTTTCTTACAGTCCTCACTGTGCCATCGCATCAACTTGGCATGCTCTCCGTTTCTGAAAAGACGTTTCAACCATGGTATTATAGGAGCATACCACATCACCTTCGCAGGAACCCTCTTCCTGGGGCTCGCCGTCAACATCACTGTGGTCATCTCGTTCGATCTTATACCGTAATGCACGTGATACCGCATGCGCTCAGATCCTTGTACGCACCGTGGTAGAGGATGCAGTCATTAGGGCATGCATGTATCTTACGCACCTCCAATCCTAGAGGGCATACGACCTTCTTTGCTGCGTATGTACTGTCAGGCAATTCGTTATCCTTTGGAAGCTTCTTCTTCAATATTTTCAGTAGCTTCTCAAATCCTTTGTCAGGCACAACATTCTCTGCCTTCCACTGCAGCAATTCCAGTACGGTACCGAGCTTTGTGTTGCCATCTTCGCAATTGGGGTATGCTACGTCTTGAGCTTGCGTTGGTTTTCCCCGAAGAGGAGAGGATGATGCAGCAGAGTAGCATAAGTATTTCCCTCAGTTTTTGAGAACCAAGGTATCAATCCAAAGAGGAGGCCACGCACAAGTCCCTCGTACCTGCACAAAACGATAGCTATTCGCAACCAACGCGATTAGGGGTTGTCAATCCCTTCACGGTCACTTACGAGAGTGAGATCTGATAGAGATAATATTTTTGGTATTTTTGGTGTAGAGATGCAAAGTGAAAAGTAAAAAGCAAAGTAAAAACGAAGCAAGTATAAAAGTGATGGAGATTGATATGATGAGAATAGACCCGGGGGCCATAGGTTTCACTAGTGGCTTCTCTCAAGAGCATAAGTATTCTACGGTGGGTGAACAAATTACTGTTGAGCAATTGACAGAATTGAGCATAGTTATGAGTATATCTAGGTATGATCATGCATATAGGCATCACGTCCGTGACAAGTAGATCGAAACGATTCTGCATCTACTACTCTTACTCCACTCATTGACCGCTATCCAGCATGCATCTAGAGGATTAAGTTAAAAACAGAGTAACGCCTTAAGCAAGATGACATGATGTAGAGGAATAAATTCATGCAATATGATAAATACCCCATCTTGTTATCCTCGATGGCAACAATACAATACGTACCTTGCAACCCTTTACATCCTTTGGGTAAGGACACCGCAAGATTGAACCCAAAGCTATGCACTTCTCCCATTGCAAGAACTACCAATCTAGTTGGCCAAACCAAAAGGATAATTCAAAGAGACTTGCAAAGATAACTCAATCATACATAAAAGAATTCAGAGAAGATTCAAATATTATTCATAGATAAGCTGGATCATAAACCCACAATTCATCGCTCTCAACAAACACACCGCAAAAAGAAGATTACATCGAATAGATCTCCACAAGAGAGGGGGAGAACATTGTATTGAGATCCAAAAGAGAGAATAAGCCATCTAGCTACTAGCTATGGACCCGAAGGTGCAAGTAAACTACTCACACTTCATCGGAGAGGCTATGGTGATGATGTAGAAGTCCTCCGTGGTGGATGCCCCCTCCGGCGGAGCTCCGGAACAGGCCCCAAGATGGGATCTCGTGGATACAGGAAGTTGCAGCGGTGAAATTAGGTTTTTGGCTCCTCTTCTGGTCGTTTGGGGGTACGTCGGTGGAGCAACAGGAGGCCCACGAGGCAGGGGGGGGCGCGCCCTAGGGGGGAGCCCACCCTCGTGACCGCCTCTGTTGTTCCTTGGCGTAGGGTCCAAGTCTCCTGGATCACGTTCGGTGAGAAAATCACGTTCCCGAAGGTTTCATTCCGTTTGGACTCCGTTTTATATTCTGTTTCTTCGAAACACTGAAAAAGGCAAAAAACAGCAATTCTGGGCTGGGCCTCCGGTTATTAGGTTAGTCCCAAAAGTAATGTAAAAGTGGAAAATAAAGCCCAATATAGTCCAAAACAGTAGATAAAGTAGCATGGAGCAATCAAAAATTATAGATACGTTGGAGACGTATCAGGCATCCCAAAGCTTAATTCCTGCTCGTCCTCGAGTAGGTAAATGATAAAAAGAGAATTTTTGATGCGGAGTGATACATTGGCCTAATTTCAATGTAAATCTTCCTAATCATGGTATGAATATTCAGATCCAAAAGATTCAAGACAAAAGTTCATATTGGCATAAAAATAATAATACTTCAAGCATACTAACTAAGCAATTATGTCTTCTCAAAATAACATGGCCAAAGAAAGTTATCCCTACAAAATCATATAGTCTGGGCATGCTCCATCTTCCCCACACAAAATATTTAAATCATGCACAACCCCGATGACAAGCCAAGCAATTGTTTCATACTTTAACATTTTCAAAACTTTTTCAATCTTCACGCAATACATGAGCGTGAGCCATGGATATAGCACTATAGGTGGAATAGAATGGTGGTTGTAGAGAAGACTAAAAGGGAGAAGATAGTCTCACATCAACTAGGCGTATCAACGGGCTATGGAGATGCCCATCAATAGATATCAATGTGAGTGAGTAGGGATTGCCATGCAACGGATGCACTAGAGCTATAAGTATATGAAAGCTCAACAAAAGAAACTAAGTGGGTTTGCATCCAACTCGCTTGCTCACAAAAACCTATGGCATTTGAGGAAGCCCATCATTGGAATATACAAGCCAAGTTCTATAATGAAAAATTCCCACTAGTATATGAAAGTGACAAAATGAGAGACTCTCTATCATGAAGATCTTGGTGCTACTTTGAAGCACAAGGGTGGTAAAAGGATAGTAACATTGTCCCTTCTCTCTTTTTCTCTCATTTTTTTTATTTGGGCCTTTTCTCTTTTTTTATGGCCTCTTTTTTTTCGTCCGGAGTCTCATCTCAACTTGTGGGGGAATCATAGTCTCCATCATCCTTTCCTCACTTGGGACAATGCTCTAATAATGATGATCATCACACTTTTATTTTTCTTAAAACTCAACAATTACAACTCGATACTTAGAACAAAATATGACTCTATATGAATGCCTCCGGCGGTGTACCGGGATATGCAATGAAACATGAGTGACATCTATGAAAGAATTATGAACGGTGGCTTTGCCACAAATACGATGTCAACTACATGATCATGCTAGCAATATGACAATGATGGAGCGTGTCATAATAAATGGAACGGTGGAAAGTTGCATGGCAATATATCTCGGAATGGCTATGGAAATGCCATGATAGGTTGGTATGGTGGCTGTTTTGAGGAAGGTATATGGTGGGTGTATGATACCGGCGAAAGGTGCGCGGTATTAGAGAGGCTAGCAATGGTGGAAGGATGGGAGAAAGTGCGTATAATCCATAGACTCAACATTAGTCATAAAGAACTCATATACTTATTGCAAAAATCTAGACGTTATCAAAGCAAGGTATTACGCGCATGCTCCTAGGGGGATAAATTGGTAGGAAAAGACCATCGCTCGTCCCCGACCGCCACTCATAAGGAAGACAATCAATAAATAAATCATGCTCCGAGTTCATCACATAACGGTTCACCATACGTGCATGCTATGGGAATCACAAACTTCAACACAAGTATTCTTTAAATTCACAACTACTCAACTAGCATGACTCTAATATCACTATCTTCATATCTCAAAGCAATTATAAAGCATCAAACTTATCTTAGTATTCAACACACTCAAAAGAAAGTTTCACATATCTTGAATACCAAGTATATTAACATTAAGCAAATTACCATGCTATTAACGAGTCTCAAAATAATCTAAGTGAAGCATGAGAGATCAATAGTTTGTTTAAAACAAATCGACCACCATGCTCTAAAAGTTCTAAGTGAAGCACTAGAGAAAAAAATTATCACGCTCAAAAGATATAAGTGAAGCACTATGAGCAAAACTATCAAGCTCAAAAGATATAAGTGAAGCACATAGAGTATTCTATCAAATTCCAATTTATGTATGGCTCTCTCAATGTACAGCAAGGATGATTGTGGTAAACTAACAAGCAAAGACACAAATAATACAAGACGCTCCAAGCAAAACACTTATCATATGGTGAATAAAAATATAGCTCCAAGTAAATTACCGATGGAAGTGGACGAAAGAGGGGATGCCTTCCGGGGCATCCCCAAGCTTTGACTTTTTGGTGTCGTTGGATTATCTTGTGGGTTCCATGGGCATCCCCAATCTTAGGCTCTTGCCACTCCTTGTTCCATAATCCATCAAAAGAATTCACCCAAAACTTGAAAACTTCACAACACAAAACTCAATAGAAATCTCGTGAGCTCCGTTAGAGAAAGAAAACAAAATACTACTTTAAGGTACTATAGTGAACTCATTATTTATTTATATTGGTGTTAAACCTATTGTATTCCAACTTCTCTATGTATTATAAACTATTTTACTAGCCATAGATTCATCAAAATAAGCAAACAACACGCGGAAAACAGAATCTGTCAAAAACAGAACAGTCTGTAGTAATCTGTAACTAACGCAAACTTCTGGAACTCAAAAAATTCTACACATATTAGACGACCTGGACAATTTTTTTATTGATCAGCAGCAATTGGAATCCATATTTTATCACGTTCTGGTGATTTTTAACAATTCGGTCACTGAGCGCAAAGTTTCTGGAAATTACAGCAAGATCAAATAACTATTATCCAAGAAGATCCAATAGGTCTAGCTTGGCACAAACACTAATTAAAACATAAAACCACATCCAAACAGAGGCTAGATGGATTATTTATTACTAATCAGCAAGGAAAAATATTGGGTTGTCTCCCAACGAGCGCTTTTCTTTAAAGCCTTTTTAGCTAGGCATTGAGATTTCAATGATGCTCACAAGAAAGACAAGAATTGAGGCACAAAGAGAGCATCATAAAACATGTGACAACACACTTAAGTCTAACATACTTCCTATGAATAGGCATATTATAGGAAAACAAATTATCGTAGCAAGCAAAAACTAGCATATGCAAGGAAGCGGAAAGGAACAATAGCAATCTCAACATAACGAGAGGTAATTTAGTAACATGAAAATTTCTATAGCCATATTTCCCTCTCTCATAATAATTACATGTAGGATCATAAGAAAATTCAACAATATAGCTATCACATAACATATTCTCAACACGATCCACATGCATGCGAAGTTGACACTCTTCCAAAATAGTGGGATTATCATTAACTAAAGTCATGATTTCTCGAAGCCCACTTTTATCAAAAATTCATAAGATTGAATGTTATCCAAATATGTGGGATCTAAAGTTGACACTCTTCCAAACCCACTTTCAATATTATTGCAAAAACTATTATCAATCTTATATTCATCATGGGGCTTAAATAAATTTTCAAGATCATAAGAAGAATCCCCAATCATGATCATTGCAACAAGTAGTAGACATAGCAAAAGTAGCATCCCCAAGCTTAGGGTTTTGCATCTTATTGGCACAATTGACATCAAAAGAATTTATAATAAAATCATTGCAATCATGCTTTTTATTCATAGATCTATCGTGAGTCACTTCACGGATTTCGTGCAAAACCTTATAAAGATAATCTAGTGCATCCAAATCACTAGGAATTGGTTCATCATAATTGGATCTCTTAAAAAGATTGGCAAGCGGATGAGGATCCATAGATATTAGCTTCTTTGTTTAGGAATAAATACTCAACTATTTCAACCAAGCGAGAAAACGAGCCAAGAACGACATAAAGGAGAACGGAAAAGAGGGGGCGAATAAAACGCCAAGGGTGAAGTGGGGGGAGAGGAAAACGAGAGGCAAATGGCAAATAATGTAATGCGAGAGATAGGGATTGTGATGGGTACTTGGTATGTTGACTTTTGTGTAGACTCCCCGGCAACGGTGCCAGAAATCCTTCTTGCTACGTCTAGAGCTTGCGTTCGTTTTCCCCGAAGAGGAGAGGATGATGCAGCAGAATAGCGTAAGTATTTCCCTCAGTTTTTGAGAACCAAGGTATCAATCCAAAGAGGAGGCCACGACAAGTCCCTCGTACCTGCACAAAACGATAGCTACTCGCAACCAACGCGATTAGGGGTTGTCAATCCCTTCACGGTGACTTACTTAGAGTGAGATCTGATAGAGATAATATTTTTGGTATTTTTGGTATAGATATGCAAAGTGAAAAGTAAAATCAAAGTAAAAACAAAGCAAGTATAAAAGTGATGGAGATTGATATGATGAGAATAGACCCGGGGGCCATAGGTTTCACTAGTGGCTTCTCTCAAGAGCATAAGTATTCTACGGTGGGTGAACAAATTACTGTTGAGCAATTGACAGAATTGAGAATAGTTATGAGTATATCTAGGTATGATCATGTATATAGGCATCATGTCTGTGACAAGTAGATCGAAACGATTCTGCATCTACTACTATTACTCCACTCATCGACCGTTATCCAGCATGCATCTAGAGTATTAAGTTAAAAACAGAGTAACGCCTTAAGCAAGATGACATGATGTAGAGGAATAAATTCATGCAATATGATAAATACCCCATCTTGTTATCCTCCATGGCAACAATAAAATACGTGCCTTGCAACCCTTTTTGTCACTGGGTAAGGACACCGTAAGATTGAACCCAAAGCTATGCACTTCTCCCATTGCAAGAACTACCAATCTAGTTGGCCAAACCAAACGGATAATTCGAAGAGACTTGCAAAGATAACTCAATCATACATAAAAGAATTCAGAGAAGATTCAAATATTATTCATAGATAAGCTGGATCATAAACCCACAATTCATCGGTCTCAACAAACACACCACAAAAAGAAGATTACATCGAATAGATCTCCAAGAGAGAGGGGGAGAACATTGTATTGAGATCCAAAAAGAGAGAAGAAGCCATCTAGCTACTAGCTATGGACCCGAAGGTCTGAAGTAAACTACTCACACTTCATCGAAGAGGCTATGGTGATAATGTAGAAGCCCTCCGTGGTGGATGCCCCCTCCGGCGGAGCTCCGGAACAGGCCCCAAGATGGGATCTCGTGGATACAGGAAGTTGCGGCGGTGGAATTAGGTTTTTGGCTCCTCTTCTGATTGTTTGGGGGTACGTAGGTATATATAGGAGGAAGGAGTACATCAGTGGACCAACAGGGAGCCCACGAGGCAGGGGCGCACGCCTAGGGGGGGGGGGCACCCTCGTGACCGCCTCTGTTGTTCCTTGGCGTAGGGTCCAAGTCTCCTGGATCACGTTCGGTGAGAAAATCATGTTCCCGAAGGTTTCATTCCGTTTGAACTCCGTTTGATATTCCGTTTCTTCGAAACACTGAAATAGGCAAAAAACAACAATTCTGGGCTGGGCCTCCGTTAATAGGTTAGTCCCAAAAATAATATAAAAGTGGAAAATAAAGCCCAATATAGTCCAAAATAGTAGATAAAGTAGCATGGAGCAATCAAAAATTATAGATACGTTGGAGACGTATCAGGTACAACCCTTTTTTGTGATCCTCTAACATGCGATCGAACTTCAGCTTCTCCTTTTGACTTTCGTGATTGCGTCCTTGCATCGACAATGACCCGGCGGAGATCATCATCACCGGGCACATCGCTTTGGTTCCTCTTGATCTTCAGCAGCTTACCGTTGCAACATCATCGCGGCACATCGTCTGGTTCCTCTTGATGTTCAGTAGCATCACCGTATTCAGGGGCACATAGTTGTCACCGTACTCTTCTTCTTCGCCGTCTTCCATCATAACCCCTATTTCTCCGTGCCTCGTCCAAACATTATAGTGTGGCATGAAACCCTTGTAAAGCAGGTGGGTGTGAAGGATTTTCCGGTCAGAGTAAGACTTCGTATTCCCATATATAGGGCATGGACAACACATAAAACCATTCTGCTTGTTTGCCTCAGCCACTTCGAGAAAATCATGCACGCCCTTAAGGTACTCGGAGGTGTGTCTTTCACCGTACATCCATTGCCGGTTCATCTGCGCGCGTGGATTATATATAATTAAGCGTGTCCAAAATCATTATAGAACATCATGAATAGATAATTAAGTGACCAAATTAATAGAAGTTCATCATCACATTAAAACCAAAGTACAAAAAAGTTCTCATCTAACAACATAAAGCTCTGCAGAGCATCTAAATTAATTAAACCATACATTGAAACTATGTAAAACTTTTCAATGCAAAAACAAATGCGATCATAATCGCAACCAAGGTAACAACTGATCCAACGGCATAATGATACCAAGCCTCGGTATGAATGGCATATTTTCTAATCTTTCTAATCTTCAAGCGCATTGCATCCATCTTGATCTTGTGATCATCGAAGACATCCGCAACATGCAACTCCAATATCATCTTCTCCTCCTAAATTTTTCTTAATTTTTCCTTCAAGAAATTGTTTTCTTCTTCAACTAAATTTAACCTCTCGACAATAGGGTCGGTTGGAATTTCCGGTTCAACAACCTCCTAGATAAATAAAATCTATGTCACGTTGGTCGGCATAATTTTCATAAACAATAAATGAACCAATAGTTATGAAAAGATAATATATACCACATCCGAATCATAGACAGGACAAGGGCCGACGGGGGCGGATACCAAAACCATCGCACTATATAAGATGCAATAATAAAAGTAAGAAAATAATACAAGTATCTATCTAAACATACAAGTAAGAATATTTTTCCTTTCAGAAAGAAGATAAGAACAAGAGGCTCACCACGGTGGTGCCGACGATGAGATCGGCGCGGGCGATCGACGGCGGTGAAGAAACAGACGGGGCGTGAGAGACCGCTAAACCTAGTCAAATATTGAGGAAAATGGAGTTTGGAGGTCGAGCTTGGAGAGGAGAAAGTTAAGTAGTGTGGCTCGGGCATTCCATCGAATACCTCGTGTGCATAGGAGGTGAGCTAGAGCACCATAAAGCTCTCCAACGGCCGGGCAGAAAAACAGAGCAGTGAAGTGCTCTGCCCGCGGGCGAGGGTATATATAGGCACCTCATTGGTCTCGGTTGGTGGCATGAACGGGGACAAAAGGGCAGCCTTTGGTCCCGGTTCATGCCACCAATCGGGACCAATGGTGGTGGGCCAGGAGCGAGGCCCATTGGTCCCGGTTCGTCCCACCAACCGGGACCAAAAGGTCCAGACGAACCGGGACCAATGGCCCACGTGGCCCGGCCGGCCCTGTGGCTCACTTAACCGGGTCCACGTTTCATGGGTCCCGGTTCTGGATTGAACCGGGACTAATGGGCTAACCCGGCCTGGACCATTGCCCCCTTTTCTACTAGTGTGTAGACATGACCGAGAAACGTCTCCGGTCAATAACCAATAGCGGAACCTGGATGCTCATATTGGTTCCCACATATTCTACGAATATCTTTATCGGTCAAATCGCATAACTACATACGTTGTTCCCTTTGTCATCGGTATGTTACTTGCCCGAGATTCGACCGTCGGTACCTCAATACCTAGTTCAATCTCATTACCGGCAAGTCTCTTTACTCGTTATGTAATGCATCATCCCGTAACTAACTCATTAGTCACATTGCTTGCAAGGCTTATAGTGATGTGCATTACCGAGAGGGCCCAGAGATACCTCTCCGACAATCGGAGTGACAGATCCTAATCTCGAAATACGCCAACTCAACAAGTACCTTCGGAGGCACCTGTAGAGCACCTTTATAATCACCCAGTTACGCCAGGACGTTTGGTAGCACACAAAGTGTTCCTCCGGTAAACGGGAGTTGCATAATCTCATGGTCATAGGAACATGTATAAGTCACGAAGAAAGCAATAGCAACATACTAAACGATCAAGTGCTAAGCTAACGAAATGGGTCAAGTCAATCACATCAATTTCTAATGATGTGATCTCGTTAATCAAATGACAACTCATGTCTATGGCTAGGAAACTTAACCATCTTTGATTCAACGAGCTAATCAAGTAGGGGCATACTAGTGACACTTTGTTTGTCTATGTATTCACACGTGTACTAACTTTCCGGTTAATACAATTCTAGCATGAATAATAAACATTTATCATGAAATAAAGAAATAAATAATAACTTTATTATTGCCTCTAGGGCATATTTCCTTCAGTCTCCCACTTGCACTAGAGACAATAATCTAGTTCACATCATCATGTGATTTAACATCACTATTCATATCTGTATATGATTAACACCCATAGTTCACATCGTAATGTGACCAACACCCAAAGGGTTTACTAGAGTCAATAATCTAGTTCACATCGCTATGTAATTAACACCCAAAGAGTACTAAGGTATGATCATGTTTTGCTCGTGAGAGAAGTTTAGTCAACGGGTCTGTCACATTCAGAGCCGTATGTATTTTGCAAATATTCTATGTCTATAATGCTCTGCACGAAGCTACTCTAGCTAATTGCTCCCACTTTCAATATGTATCCAGATTGAGACTTAGAGTCATCTGGATTAGTGTAAAAGCTTGCATCAATGCAACTCTTTACGACGAACTCTTTTATAACCTCCATAATTAAGAAACATCTCCTTAGTCCTCACTAAGGATATTCTTGACCGCTGTCCAGTGATCTACTCCTAGATCAAAGAATTGTACTCCCTTGCCAAACTCAGAACAAGGTATACAATAGGTCTGGCACACAGCATAGCATACTTTATAGAACCTATGACCGAGGCATAGGGAATGACTTTCCATTCTCTTTCTATTTTCTGCCAAGGTCGGGTTTTTAGTCTTACTCAACTTCACCCCTTGCAACACAGGCAAGAACTCCTTCTTTGACTCTTCCATTTTGAACTACTTCAAAATCTTATCAAGGTATGTACTCATTGAAATATCTTATCAAGCATCTTGATCTATCTCTATAGATCTTGATGCTCAATGCGTAAGCAGATTCACCGAGGTCTTTCCTTGAAAAACTCTTATTCAAGTATTCTTTTATGCTATCCAAAATTTCTATATCATTTCCAATCAACAATATGTCATCTACAGATAGTGTTAGAAATGCTACAGAGCTCCCACTCACTTTCTTGTAAATACAGGCTTCACTGCAAGTCTGTATAAAACTATATGCTTTGATCAACTCATCAAAGCGTATATTCCAACTCCAAGATGCTTGCACCAGTCCATAGATGGATCACTGGAGCTTGCACACTTTGTTAGCACCTTTAGGATTGACAAAACCTTCTGGTTGCATCATATACAACTCTTCTTTAATAAATCGATTAAGGAATGCAGTTTTGACATCCATTTGTCAGATTTCATCAAATGTGGCAATTGCTAACATGATTCAGACAGACCTAAGCATCGATACGAGTGAGAAAATCTCATCATATTCAATACCTTGAACTTGTCGAGAAACCTTTTGCGCCAGGTCGAGCTTTGTAGATAGTAACACTACTGTCAGCTTCTGTCTTCCTATTGAAGATCCATTTATACAATATGGCTTGCCGATCATCGGGCATCTCCACCAAAGTCCACACTTTGTTCTCATACATGGATCCCATCTCAGATTTCATGGCCTCAAGCCATTTCATGGAACCTGAGCTCATCATCGCTTCCTCATAGTTCGTAGGTTTATCATGGTCTAGTAACATGACTTCCAGAATAGGATTACCGTACCACACTAGTGCGGACCGTACTCTGGAAGACCTACGAGGTTCTGTAGTAACTTGATTTAAAGTTTCATGATCATCATCATTAGCTTCCTCACTAATTGGTGTAGCAATCACTCGAACTGATTTCTGTGATGAACTACTTCCCAATTCGGGAGCAGGTACAGTTACCTCATCAAGTTTTACTTTCGTCCCACTCACTTCTTTTGAGAGAAACTCCTTCCCTAGAAAGGATCCATTTTAGCAACGAATTTCTTGCCTTCGGATCTATGGTAGAAGGTGTACCCAACAGTTTCCTTTGGGTATTCTATGAAGATGCACTTCTATGATTTGGGTTCGAGTTTATCAGGTTGAAACCTTTTCACATAAGCATTGCAGCCCCAAACTTTAAGAAACGACAACTTTGGTTTCTTGCCAAACCACAGTTCATAAGGTGTCGCCTCAACGGATTTTGATGGTGCCCTATTTAAAGTGAATGCAGCTGTCTCTAATGCATAACCCCAAAACGATAGTGGTAAATCGGTAAGATACATCACAGATCGCACCATATCCAATAAAGTGCAGTTACGATGTTCGGACACACCATTACGCTGTGGTGTTCCATGTGGCATGAGTTGTGAAACTATTCCACATTATTTTTTAAATGAACGCCAAACTCGTAACTCAAATATTCTCCTCTACGATTAGATTGTAGAAACTTTATTTTCTTGTTATGATGATTCTCCACTTCACTCTGAAATTCTTTGAACTTTTCAAATGTTTCAGACTTGTGCTTCATTAAGTAGATATACTCATATCTGCTCAAATCATCTGTGAAGGTCAGAAAATAACGATACCCGCCACGAGCATCAACACTCATTGGACCGCATACATCGGCATGTATTATTTCCAACTAGTCAGTAGCTCGTTCCATTGTTCCGGAGAACAGAGTTTCAGTCATCTTGCCCAAAAGGCACGGTTCGCAAGCATCAAATGATTCATAACCAAGTGATTCCAAAAATCCATCTTTATGGAGTTTCCTCATGCGCTTTACACCGATATGACCCAAATGACAGTGCCACAAATAAGTTGCACTATCATTATCAACTTTTCATCTTTTGACATCAATATTATGAATATGTGTATCACTATGATCGAGATCCAACAAACTATTTTCATTGGGTGTATGACCATCGAAGGTTTTATTCATGTAAACAGAACAACAATTATTCTCTGACTTTAAATGAATAACCGTATTGCAATAAACATGATTAAATCATATTCATGCTCAACGCAAACGCCAAATAACATTTATTTAGGTTTAACACTAATCCCGAAAGTATAGGGAGTGTGCGATGATGATCATATCAATCTTGGAACCACTTCCAACACACATCGTCACTTCACCCTCAACTAGTCTCTGTTTATTCTGTAACTCCTGTTTCGAGTTAGTAATTTTTAGCAACCTAACAAGTATCAATATACCTAGGGGCTACTATAATCACTAGTAAGGTACACATCAATAACCTGTATATCAAATATACCCGTGTTCATTTTGCCATCCTTTTTATCCACCAAATATTCATGGCATTTACGCTTCCAGTGACCATTGCCTTTGCAGTAGAAGCACTCAGTTTCAGGCGTTGGTCCATCTTTGGGCTTCTTCGCAGGAGTGACAACTTGCTTGCCATTCTACATGAAGTTCCCTTTCTTTCCCTTTGCCCTTTTCTGGAAACTAGTGGTCTTGTTAATCATCAACACTTGATGCTCTTTCTTGATTTCTACCTTCATCGATTTCATCATCATGAAAAGCTCGGGAAACGTTTCGTCATCCCTTGCATACTATAGTTCATCAAGAAGTTCCAGTAACTTGGTGATGGCGACTAGAGAACTCTGTCAATCACTATCTTATCTGGAAGATTAACTCCCACTTGATTCAAGCGATTGTAGTACCCAGACAATCTGAGCACATGCTCACTAGATGAGCAATTCTCCTCCATATTTTAGCTATAGAACTTGTTGGAGACTTCATATCTCTCAACTCGGGTATTTGCTTGAAATATTAACTTCAACTCCTGGAACATCTCATATGGTCCATGACATTCAAAACGTCTTTGAAGTCCCGATTCTAAGCCGTTAATCATGGTGCACTAAACTATCAAGTAGTTATCATATTGAGCTAGCCAAACATTCACAACGTCTGCATCTGCTCCTGCAATAGGTCTGTCACCTAGCGGTGTATCAAGGACATAATTCTTCTGTGCAGCAATGAGGATAAACCTCAGATCACGGACCCAGTCCGCATCATTGCTACTATAATCTTTCAACTTAGTTTTCTTTAGGAACACATATAAAACATAGGGAAGCAATAACGCGAGCTATTGATCTACAACATTATTTGCAAAATACTATCAGGACTAAGTTCATGATAAATTAAAGTTCAATTAATCATATTACTTAAGAACTCCCACTTAGATAGACATCGCTCTAATCATCTAAGTGATCACGTGATCCAAATCAACTAAACCATGTCTGATCATCATGTGAGATGGAGTAGTTTTCAATGGTGGACATCACTATGTTGATCATATCTACTATATGATTCACGCTCGACCTTTCGGTCTCAGTGTTTCGAGGCCATATCTCCATATGCTAGGCTCGTCAAGTTCAACCTGAGTATTCTGCGTGTGCAAAACTGTCTTACACCCGTTGTATTTGAACGTAGAGCTTATCACACCCGATCATCACGTGGTGTCTCGGCACGAAGAACTTTCGCAACGGTGCATACTCAGGGAGAACACTTATACCTTGAAATTTAGTAAGGGATCATCTTATAAAGCTACCGCCGAACTAAGCAAAATAAGATGTATAAAAGATAAACATCACATGCAAAAATATGTGATATGATATGGCCATCATCATCTTGTGCCTTTGATCTCCATCTCCAAAGCATCGTCATGATCTTCATCGTACCGACATGACACCATGATCTCCATCATCTTGATCTATATCAATGTGTCGTCACATGGTCGTCTCGCCAACTGTTGCTCTTACAACTATTGCTATCGCATACAGATAAAGTAAAGCAATTATTTGGCGCTTGCATCTTATGCAATAAAGAGACAACCATAAGACTACTGCCAGCTGCCGATAATTCTAACAAAACATGATCATCCCATACAACAATTTATATCTCATCACGTCTTGACCATATCACATCACAACATGCCCTGCAAAAACAAGTTAGACGTCCTCTACTTTGTTGTTGCAAATTTTACATGGCTGCTACGAGCTGAGCAAGAACCGTTCTTACCTACGCATCAAAACCATAATGATATTTCATCATGTTAGTGCTGTTTTAACCTTCACGAGGACCGGGCGTAGCCACACTCGATTCAACTAAAGTTGGAGACACCCGCCAGCCACATGTATGCAAAGCACGTCGGTAGAACCAGTCTCACGTAAGAGTAAGCGTAATGTCTGTCTGGGCCGCTTCATCCAACAATATCGCCGAATCAAAGTATGACATGCTTGTAAGCAGTATGACTTGTATCGCCCACAACTCACTTGTGTTCTACTCGTGCATATAACATCTGCGCATAAACCTGGTTCGGATGCCACTGTTGGGGAACGTAGTAATTTCAAAAATTTCCTATGCACACACAAGATCATGGTGATGCATAGCAACGAGAGGGGAGAGTGTTGTCCTCGTACCCTCATAGACCGAAAGAAGAAGCGTGAGCACAACACGGTTGATGTAGTCGTACGTCTTCATGATCCGACCGATCCAAGACCGAACGTACGGCACCTCCGAGTTTAGCACACGTTCAGCTCGATGACGTCCCACGAACTCCAATACAGCAGAGCTTTGCGGGAGAGTTCCATCAGCACGACGGCGTGATGACGGTGTTGATGATGCTACCGATGCAGGGCTTCGCCTAAGCACCGCTACGATATTACCGAGGTGGAATATGGTGGAGGGGGGCACCACACATGCCTGGGAGAGATCAACAGATCAATTTGTGTGTCATGGGGTGCCCCTAGCGTCAGTATATAAAGGAGGAGAGGAGGGGAGGGGCTGACCCTCTCTATGGCGCGTCCTGGGGAGTCCTACTCCCACCGGGAGTAGGATGCCCCCTCTTCCATGAGTAGGAGTAGGAGTCAAGGAATGGGAAAAGAGAAGAGAAGGAAGGAGGGGGCGCAGCCCCTCCCCCTAGTCCAATTCGGACTAGGCCTTGGGGGGCGTGCAGCCTCCCCTCTCTCTTTTCCCCTAAAGCCCAATAAGGCCCTATACTCCCCGGCGAATTCCGGTAACTCTCCGGTACTCCGATAAATACCCGAATCACTCGGAACCTTTTCGATGTCCGAATATAGTCATCCAATATACCAATCTTTACGTCTCGACCATTTCGAGACTCCTCGTCATGTCCCCGATCTCATCCGGGACTCCGAACTACCTTCGGTACATCAAAAACACATGACTTATAATATAAATCGTCACCGAACGTTAAGCGTGCGGACCCTACGGGTTCGAGAACTATGTAGACATGACCGAGACACGTCTTCGGTCAATAACCAATAGCGGAACCTGAATGCTCATATTGGTTCCCACATATTCTACGAAGATCTTTATCGGTCAAACCGCATAACTACATACGTTGTTCCCTTTGTCATCGGTATGTTACTTGCCCGAGATTCGATCGTCGGTATCTCAATACCTAGTTCAATCTCGTTACCGGCAAGTCTCTTTACTCGTTATGTAATGCATCATCCCGTAACTAACTCATTAGTCATATTGTTTGCAAGGCTTATAGTGATGTGCATTACCGAGAGGGCCCAAAGATATCTCTCCGACAATCCGAGTGACAAATCCTAATCTCGAAATACGCCAACTCAACAAGTACCTACGGAGACACCTGTAGAGCACCTTTATAATCACCCAGTTACGTTGTGACGTTTGGTAGCACACAAAGTGTTCCTCCGGTAAACGAGAGTTGCATAATCTCATAGTCATAGGAACAAGTATAAATCATGAAGAATGCAATAGCAACATACTAAACGATCAAGTGCTAAGCTAACGAAATGGGTCAAGTCAATCATATCATTCTCTAATGATGTGATCTCGTTAATCAAATGATAACTCATGTCTATGGCTAGGAAACTTAACCATCTTTGATTCAATGAGCTAGTCAAGTAGAGGCATAGTAGTGACACTTTGTTTGTCTATGTATTCACACATGTACTAAGTTTCCGGTTAATACAATTCTAGCATGAATAATAAACATTTATCATGAAATGAGGAAATAAATAATAACTTTATTATTTCCTCTAGGGCATATTTCCTTCATCTTCGGCTCGCCTGATAACTTCCGCAGTGAAGACTTGATCTTCGATATCGTACCCTTCCGAAGTGGCTATCACGCACTGCTCGGACGGACCGCTTTTGCTTGATTCAATGCGGTGCCGCACTATGCTTACTTACAGCTAAAAATGCCCGGTCCACACGGCGTTATAACAGTCAATGGAAACACGGAACACTCCCTCCGCACAGAGGAGCAGACCGCAGCTCTTGCAGCCGAGATACAGAGCGACCACTTCAAGCAGCACACCTCGTCAGTCATCAAACCGCCGGACCCTTTTAAGAGAGTCCGGTCAGTCCCGCAAGCTAGTGGCTCGGTACATCCAGAGCTAGACTAGCAGTTCCTCCTTGATCGCCACACACACCTGCGGCATTCGTATCGCGCATGCATCATTACCCACTCGAAATACCTTGGGCATCAGCGGAGGCACAATACGGGAAGTTCTATAGTACGGCTATACCCTATATGATCTTCCACCTTTTCTCATTTACCTTTTTACCATAAGTGCATTCAAGCCCATGTATCCTACAGACTTACAAGGACTCACTCTGAGCCCGGTTCCGTACGGCAAACAGAAGACCGTTTCCTTCAAGGAACCACCCCTCTACAGGACAAAAGCGGCGCAGACGTGCGGCAGGACATCCAAAGGGCTTTTCGGACCAAACCTTGTTTTAAAAGGACCTGTACTGAGCTTTTTTGTTTGTTACGAGACCCCCGGCATTTAAAATGATTTTGGTGCTTATAATACCCTCTGTAAGATCACGTCTTGACGTATCAATCAGATCCTAGTAAGTGACCATTTTTTCGGTATCAACTTTATTTATAAAACTGTAGTCCGTCTCTCCAGTTGTTACACATACCTCGACACCCCGAACAACTTTGTAGCACACTTCTGCGTCCCGAGCTTGGCAGTATATGCATCGGCTATGAATCATGTCTTTGGTCAATAGTTGGGTTGCCCAGCTCCTCTGTTTGCTACCTTACGTTCAGTTTGTTCGGCTAGGGTAGTAAAGGGAGAACTACTGCGATTATGTTTCTGGTTCATCCGGTCAAGCACCTCAGTAGAGAAAGCCGAAAACTGACTATCATGATGCGCGAGAGCTGGTCAGCCGTTCGGCGACTTACTAAATCTTTAACGAATTTTCCGTTTTAAAACGAAGGACTATTTTTCCCCAGTCATACACGTAATGCATCCGTATTCGGATAGTCACATACATACCAGGGGCTATTTTTTTAGCCCCATCGTCAAACTCCTATGGCTAAGTGAGAGCGGTAAAGCCGTATAGTCCGATTGCCTGGTTCGACGAACTGACACCTCTGTCACGGACCAAGACGTTGGGTCAAGAGTCTTAATGTGCCATTCCGAACACCCCCGTAGCATCTACGTGGGGGTCGAAGCCGACGACTGGAAAACTTTCAGGAATTCAAAAAAACCGGCCGCACAGGAGGAAAGCAATTTTAGATAATGGTGCAAATATATTACAAAGCCTTAATATCTATAATACACACGATTGGGTCGTTCAGAGACATTCATTCGAATATAACGTCCTTCGAGCATTGACCCTCTATCAAACGAGCACCCTCTAGGACGTCGTTTAAATAACATTCTGGTGAGCGGTGGTCTTTGCCTTTGGGAGGACCGTCCACCGCGACGACGGCGGCCTTCATCTTGGCCCAGTGCACCTTGACACGGGCGAAAGCCCTCTGTGCACCTTCTATGCACACCGACCGTTTGATAGCCTGAATTCAGGGCACGACATCGACGAGTCATTGCACCAGGCCAAAATAAGAGCTCGGAACGGATTCAGCCGGCCACAGCCGGAGTATAACCTCCTAGATGGCCGCTCCAGACATCTTATGCAGCTCGGCCCATTGTGCCATCTGGTCATTTAATAGCGTTGAACGCTCCTGTATCGCATACTGTGACCAGAACAGCTTCTCCGTCGCATGCCCCTCCTGGGCCCGGTAGAATTGCGCCACGTCAGCCGTGCTCTTCGGTCGATCCGCAAAGGAGTCTGGAGAACTCCATAGTCGATTAAGTAAGGCATACCTCTGATCTCCAAACTTAGACTGTAAAAGAAAGGGCTTACCAGCCGCTATCTGTCCGGCCTGTCGGAGCTCCTTGCGAGCCGTGCGGGATTCGGACCTTGCCTCTTGGGCATCCTGAAGGGCCTTGGTAAGTTCGGCCACCTTCGCTTTATTGTCCTCCTTGAGGAGCTCGAACTTGCGAGTTGCGTCCTTGAGCTCTTGCTCAATCTTGGATACGCGCTCCTCTAACCGGCTCTGTGTGGCCTGCTCCTCCTTCAAATCGACAGCCGCTTTCTCAGCGGCCGCATTGCTCACCCTTGTCTGCTCTTTTGCGCGGGCAAGGTCACTTCGGAGGGTCTCGACCTCCACGTCGCCTTCTGCCATTATGCGTATAATGGCGCGTGAGCCTCACTTTAGCATTTGCAAAACCAATTTGGTGGAATATGGAGTACTAGAAACAAACCTTGCGCTTCGTCGAGCCGCTTGTTAATCCAGATGTAGTCCTCATTGACCGACTGCAGTTTCCGCTTCAGTTTGGAAACTTTGGCAGCCTGAGCGGTCGCTGCTAACAGTGAAGCCTGATGATTATCAAAAATGGCTTAGTATGTTATTTCATGCGGATAACCATACACCCTTTGTTCGTCCTCCTTCAATAGACAAACAGAGTCTCAGGGACTACTGTCTATATATTGACGGATATTTATGGACAGTGGCTAAAATACATCACATTGCATGCCTCGAAGCCGGTTAGTAGGCTTGTGAAGGCTTCATCCAGTCCGCTCTTAGCGGACTGAACTTTTTCAACCACCGTAGCCATTAAGGTACGGTGCTCATCCAAGACAGATGCACCTTGCAGTGCATCCATCAGCTTGTTCGACGCCTCTGTATTGGTAGAGGTCGCCGTTCTCCCCTCCTACAGAGGGGACCGCCGATCCGATTCCGGGACTGCATGGGTCTCCGGAACGGTATCCGGTTGAGGATTCGATGACCCAGGATCCGCATGGCCGGTCTCCATAGGGGTTGCGTCCCCCATGTCCTCGGCAGCCTCCGGTGCCACATTAGTCGTCCCCCGCACTTCTCCAGAGCCGGAGAAACCCTTTGGGACAGCACCTCGGGATCGTCCGCCCTAGGAGGCGAGGCAGCCCGTGGAGGCGTCTGGCTCTCCATCTATTCCAACGAAAGATCCCCCGATGACGATGATCCTTGGGGAATATCGCGGGCTGGACTGTGATATGAAATTTGAGATCATTCTCATAATCTGTAAAGAGGATTAGATGTGTACAAAGCATCTGAAAGTACTCACGATTCGGCAAGGGCTTGGTGCGGGAGTGGTGCTTGGGGGCGGCCTCGGTGCCCGAATCCGAGTCATCGGAGAGGGACACCCTTCCCCTCTTGGGCGCACCCTCCACCGCATCTACGGAAGCCGCTCTCTTTTTCCCCTTGGGAGGAGGATTCTCTGATTCCTCCTCCTCCTCCGCCTCCTCCTCCTCATCGTCATCGTCTTCCTCGCCAAAGGAAGGAGCTTTAGTTCCTCCGGACACGGCGCCCGAAGTCTCTTTGGGATGGAGGTCGCCTTGGTCTTCTTATTTTTCTTGTCCTTCTTCGCCGACGCCTGATAGGGCGCTGGGACCAGCATCTTCATTAACAGAGGATCTTCTGGGTTTTCGGGGAGCGGGGCCGGCCACTTGATCCGCTCGGCCTTCTTTAGCCAGTCCTGTTCATAAAATGGAATTTTCAGGACCCCTCGAGTTTAACAAGCTAAATAGTGTTCGGCAAAATAATACTTACCGGGGATGCCGGATTGTTGCAGTCGAGGCCGGTGTAGTCGGATGTCCGTGGCCACGTCTTCTGCTTCTTAAAAAGCAGCTTCCAGATCTTTTTGTGCGTCGTGCCATAGAAGTGATGTAGAGTCCGTGCCCCCTCCGGATTGAACTCCCACATTTTGAGAGGCCGTCGTTGGCAAGGGAGCATCCGGCGAATGAGCATCACCTGAATCACATCAGCAAGAGTGATGTCCTTGTTTATCATGCTCTTGACGCGCTTCTGCAGCGCCGACACGTCATCCGGGGACCCCCAATCTAGGCCTTTGTTGGTCCAGGATGCGATCCGCAGCGGAGGTCCGGATCTGAAGGCAGGAGCAGCGGCCCACTTGGTGCCGCGGGGTTCGATGATATAGAACCACTCCTGCTGCCACACCTTGACGGTGTCTACGAATGTTCCTTTGGGCCAGGTAACCTTGTTGAGCTTGCTCACCATGGCGCCACCGCACTCGGCGTGTTGGCCTTCAACCACCTTCGGCTTCACGTTGAAGACCTTGAGCCATAAGCCGAAGTGTGGGGGGACGCGGAGAAATACTTTACACACGACGATAAATGCCGAGATGTGGAGGAAGGAATTCGGGGCTAGATCGTGGAAATCCAACCCGTAGTAGTACATGAGACCTCAAACGAAGGGGTGAAGGGAGAATCCGAGCCCTCAGAGGAAGTGAGGGATAAAGACCACCCTTTCACCGGGCTCTGGGTGGGGATGATCTGCCCCGGAGTTGGGAGCCTGTGTTTGATCTCCGTCGTCAGGTACCTCGCCTCACGCAGGTCCTGGATGTTCTTCTCTGTTACGGAGGAGGCCATCCATTTGCCCTGAAAGCCAGATCTGGCCATGGCTGGGAGGTTAGGGAGGAAGGAGAGTTTTGGAGTTTGGGCACTGGAGCTCGGGGGATTGAAAGGCAAAGGAAGAAGAAGGCGTGGGATGAACAGAGGGGTCTTTGTCCTCTTGTAGAGGCAGCGAATATCAAGCGCCCCCTCATAAGCCTTAAATCTTCCCTATTGCCAAGGGGGCGTGTGAACGGCACGGTTGGATTACCCAAAACCTCTATTGATGAGAATCCCGTGATAAGGGGACACTATCTCTGTTTTGACAAGACGTGTCATTGGCCGTGTCTCGAAATATGAAACGGGGCTGTAAAACGGTTTAGAATAATAATAAGGCCAGAACATAAACGTCTCGCCGAAAAAGTAGCCCGTGGACGTGGCTTATTTAAAGTATTGTTACAGCTTAGGGTTGTACGTGTGGAACGGGGCCGGATACAGCTCGGTATGAGGAACGCTGCTTGGTGTATTCGGAAAAGGAACCCGCCCTGCAATGCCGAAGACAATCTGCGCGCCGGATACATCGTCATTGAAGCCTGGTTCAGGGGCTACTGAGGGAATCCTGGACTAAGGGGTCCTCGGGCGTCCGGGCTATGTGATATGGGCCGGACTGATAGGCCGTGAAGATACAAGATAGAAGACTTTTCCCCGTGTCCGAATAGGACTCTCCTTTGCGTGAATGGCAAGCTTGGCATACGGATCATATGCTTTCCTTTCTTTGTAACTGACTCTGTACAACCCTAGATCCCTCCGTTGTCTATATAAACCGGAGGGTTTAGTCCGTAGGGCAGGAACACAATCATACAGGCTAGACATCTAGGGTTTAGCCATCACGATCTCGAGGTAGTTCAACTCTTGTAACTTCTATACTCATCAAAGTCAATCAAGCGGGAAGTAGGGTATTACCTCCATTAAGAGGGCCCGAATCTGGGTAAACATCGTGTCCCCTGCCTCCTTGTTACCGTCGATCCTTAGATGCACAGTTCGGGACCCCCTACCCGAGATCCGCCGGTTTTGACACCGACACATGGATCCCTAGGAGACATGATTTCAAACTGATCACCCCGAAAGGCAATTGCAGATATAACTGGGTGGCTGATTTCTTGGAAGAGTTAGGAGCATGGAACGTGCGTAGACTAAGGCAATATTTCTGGGACATGGATGTTCGTGAAATACTGAAGATTCAGACGTCCCCTAGAGGCGGCCAAGACTTTTAGCCTGGTTCCTAGAGAAGAGCGGAAGATTTACAGTTAAAAGTGCATATCGCCTCGCTACTACCAACGTGTCTGCAGGTCTGGGCGCTTCTAGCGCTACACCTGACGGACATCGTTTGATTTGGAGACTGGTTTGGAATGCCAAGCTACCTCTGAAGATGCGGACACTAGCCTGGAAGGTGGTGTCCGAGGCACTTGCAACAGACACATGCAAGAAGTACAGGCACATATCTACGCGTGACACCTGCCCACTATGTGGTTCTGAGAAGAAAACAAGTTTCCATGCACTTATCACATGTGATCATAAACATGCAATATGGATGCAAATGCGCCAGGATTGGGCTTTTCCGGATCAACAGTTATGTTGTTGCCGTGGCCTTCCTCTCGCCGAAGCTCTCCTTTCTCGCTCTCTGTATCCGTGGCTCGAACCAACAAACGAGAAGGAGAAAGAAGGAGAGGACAGGGACACGACAAGAATTGCCCAGCGCACGCACGCTTCTTCCCTGAGAAACAACTCAGCCCGGCTACATGGCTTACAACACAGCTTCCCCACAACTCTCACACATGGTAATGAGCTCTACACACGCACGCACACACACATGCACCAAGGAAGAAGACCAAGGTGGCTTTGCCAAGAGAAACTTCCTTGATGCCCACCGTGGCTACATTGCGGGATACAGGGAAGGACTGGCTCCTAAATATTCTGATAAATTGTGATGATACAATGAGGGACTGCACCATAATGCTACTATGGAGGATCTGGTTGCTTCGTTCTGATCTTACACACGGCAAGGCGGTACCTTCTACCGCATCGACATCAGATTACCTCCAGAGCTATATGGCATCACTGCACATGCCGAGGAAGTATTCCACTGATGAAATATTGAAGGAAGAGATGTCGACAGTAGATATCAACCCGGCTACACCGCGGGCAGCAGTCCCGGCGCTGCCCTGGCCGAGGCCTCCACCCGGACGGATTGCTTTGTCGTTGGATGGAGCCTTCTCCGAGTCAGATGGTTCTGCAGCAACGGGGATGGTACTACGAAGGTATGACGGTAGTATTATTTTTGCAGCTTACCGATGCATATTTAACTACAATGACGCGCTGGAGGCCGAACTATATGCTCTAATGCAAGGAATGGCCCTGGCTATTCAACATAATGAGGGGCCTGTCATTGTCCAGTCCGACTCATCAGAAGCACTGATGTCAATGAAGGGGGATAGCATTCTGTACTCCGCTTATGGACACCTGGCTGAGATTCAGCATCTTATGGGTGAACCAGAGTTTATTTCTTTGAAAGTTAAGCTTGAACAAGATAGGGCAGCAGATCGATTGTATAGTCGTACGGAGAACGATATTCCCGTATGGCTAGGTAGAGGTCCACCTTATGTGGAGGAACTTTTGCCTCTTGATTGTAACCCTGTGATCTTGGAATAAATCTCTTTTACCCTCACAAAAAAAAAAGGTTCCACGCAAGTGCACCCAACGATATTTTTCATGTAGATATTTTCTTCTATATATGTGTGATCAAAGTCATCAAACATAGAAAGGGTTGATTTTTTTGACTCATTTTATACGCCATCTAATTGGGATAGAGGGAGTATTTATTTATAGCGCTGCAGCATTTTCCCACAATTTTCTTATATACTCAATCGGCGTAAGGATAGTCAATGTAGCCCTTGCCTGCCCTACGCCGGTCACGATCCGGCCGTCTCTTTCAAGATCTTCTCGGTTGGTGTACATAAGAGGAGACGAGCGCCACAGTGCATCCTGACTTTTGACGACTGCAACTGTGGCCGCCCGCGCCCGGGATCAGTGAACTAGGCATATGTGACAAGAGCCGTACCCGTGCATATGCATAAGGAAATATCCTCTCTCTTACTCTTACTCAATTTACCTCTCTAGCATCCTGTCCACGACAAGCATTGATGGACTATGGCGGAGCTGTCCACGTCTAGTTGTTACTACCTCCGTTTGATAATGTGCGAATATTTTTTTTTTAAAGTTAAACTTTATAAATTTTGACCGACTTTATAAAGAAAACTGTTTATATCTACAATATCAAACATATAAAATATAAAAATACATCTTATGATACTTCCTCTGTTCACTTTTATAAGGTCTTGAAGACATTTCAGACGGCATGTAAAGCAGGTTATTTTCAGCTGTCTGAAACGACTTATAAAAATGAACGGAGGGAGTAGATGATATATATGTTTGGCATTCTAGATATTTTTTATACAATTTTGATAAAAATCCCTAAGGTTTGACTTTTTAGAAAAAATCAATATGCACTACATTATGTAATAGAGGGAGTCTACACGAGCTTTAGCCCATGCCACCCACGAGTATACAGTTGCATTGCCCTAGGCTCCAGGGAGAAACATCCACGAGCATTGATGGACTAGGGCCGAACTGTCCACAACCAGAGTTGAGAAGGAGGACTAGCCAGCATGAGTCCATCTCATCCACAGGTTTCAGTCGGCAGACAACTACAAAAACCAAGATTGAATTGTGGCCATGGACGGACGTAGTGATCTAAACATTTTTATATATTTATACGAAAAGAGTAGCAACGAAGCAGCTGCAGCAAGCATGCTTACTGCGCGCATGCACACGCTATAAGATAGATGCACCGCCCAAGCAGTTTTGCCAACAACACTTGGGAATCGCTTTGCATTCCAGAAAAGGTTTCTGGCCTAGTCGTTGCGTCTGCGGAAACGTAGCATACCACAGCATAGTCCATGGCAACATGCTGGCTGCTGCTCCTCTTCTCGGCGTTCCTCTGGTCAGCGGCCAGCGCGACGCCGTGCCACCCCGACGACCTCCGCGCGCTTTGGGGCTTCGCCGGGGACCTCAGCGGCGGGGGCGTCCTGCTCCGCACTGCATGGTCGGGCGCCTCGTGCTGTAGCTGGGAAGGTGTGGGCTGCGATAGCGCCAGCGGTCGCGTCACGGTGCTGCGGCTCCCCAGGCGCGGCCTCACGGGCCCCATCCCAGAAGCCTCTCTAGCGGGCCTCGTGTGGCTGGAGGAACTCTTCCTTGGCTCCAACTCTTTCGTGGGCGCCCTCCCAGACGCGCTCTTCGGCCTCACTAGGCTGAGGAAGCTCTCCCTCGCATCCAACGAGCTCACCGGACAGGTGAGCTCACGCCTCGGCGAGCTCACACACCTAACCTTGTTGGATTTGTCCGCCAACCACTTCTTCGGCCGCCTCCCGGACGTGTTCGACGATCTCACATCGCTAGAGCATTTTGCCGCACACTCCAATGGCTTCTCCGGCTTCTTGCCGCCGTCTCTGTCATCACTATCATCTCTCCGTGAGCTCAACCTCCGGAACAACACCTTGTCCGGTCCGATTGCTCGTGTTAGCTTCTCCGGCATGCCACTTCTTGCTTCCGTTGACTTTTCCACAAACTACCTGACTGGGTGGCTCCCGACCAGCCTTGCGGGCTGCGGTGAGCTCAAATCGCTCAACCTTGCCAACAACACATTGGTTGGCACCATCCCGTCGTGGATTGGTGAGTTTGGCCACCTTTGGTACTTGAATCTCTCAAATAATTCATTCGTTGGCAAGGTACCCAAAAGTTTGTTGCGGCTCAAGGGCCTCGCCACCGTGGGTCGTTCATCGGGTATGGTTTTCACTAACATGCTATTGTATGTAAATGACAAAAGAAGAGCACTCGATGAACAACCAAATACCATAACTGGGAGCAACAACACTGTCAGATCTGGGCGCAACAACAGCATGTCTGGGAATGATAACACTGTCATATCCGGAGACAACAACGCTGTGTCTGGGAGCTTCAACACCCTTGTATGTGGGGACAACAATGTTCTAACTGGTGACCACCATGTCGTATCTGGGAGCAACCATATTGTAACTAACAGCTACAATAAAGTATCTGGGTGCACCAATAATGTATCCGGGAGCCACCATACCGTATCCGGTAGCAACAATGCCGTATCTGGGAGCAACAATACGGTATCTGGGAGCAATCATGTCGTATCCGGGAGCAACAAAATCGTAACGGACGATTAATGATCTGTCAGTGGATTGATTCCATCCTTGAGAACGAGATCCCAGAGCACACCAGAGATTCGTGAATAGAAGAAGTTCTTCACCCAGAACCGAAAACCTAGGTACATGGACCCCCATATCTTGTTCCAAGCCGGGAGGGCACCATAAAGACCTTTTGTATCTTTACTGTTTTTGGCATATTTAAATTTCCGCAACTATATAACTCCGTATATAGTCCGTGTGGAAATTTCTATAAGGGCTTGTATTTCGAAACGGAGGTAGTAGTATGTATTTCCGTGCTTGCGATATTAGTGTTAACTTCCAGCCTATCATCAGAATTATATCAAATGATGCACTTGTCGTCTTTTGATGAATGTCTTTATTACAGCTTCTGGTTATTGTTATTAGATGTGTGAATCCTGTTGAATTATCCCTTACTTGATAGTTTCGAATTGGCCATGGCTATTCAACACCATTAGTGTTAATTGTCAAGAACAGCTTATTCTTTGCCGATAGATACAAATTGTGAGATGGGGAAGTGGGTATGGACCGAATTTGGGTAGGATAAGCTGTTGTTGCTAGGTTACGACGAGGCTGTGGCAGTGCATGGTTCATATACAGATGGGTTGGACGTTAGCATGTACCCACTTGCATGAGCTGCACTTGACCTGACTTGGACAGGCTTTGGGAGAGAGGGATTGCAGCACCCGAGCTCCACTGCTCTCTATATTTAAACATTTTAAAATTTGTATTTTTGAAGTTTCAAAAAAAGTGAAATTTTTCGCAGGGATACATATACACATTCCGAATACCCGTGGCAAGTTTCAGTAGAAATCTCGTTTTGTTTTGGGCTATAAAAAAAGAAATTTCTGACACTATATAGAAGAAAAGGTGTGCCATTTTCGGTCAGAAATTTATCTTTTCTGTATTTCCCAAATTAAAAAGTATTCGTTTTTCAGCTTTTAACCAGGCCTTAGGAATGTGTGTATGTATTCACGTATTTTATATAAGATTTTTTAAGCAACAAAACTATGTTTTTCAAAAATTTCAAATACCAGGATCCCTGGAAGCCCGGTAGCTCCAGGCACTTTTTGAGGCTTTGGAGGTCTCTCTCTCTCTCTTTCTCTCTCTCTCAGACACACACATACGCACGCACACAAACGCGCAAGCGCGCACACACACATGTAGTCATATGTGCGTCGATTGATGGCTTTGACTGGCTGCAGTGAATTATTGGTTTTGTTTTGTCCTTTTTCTTCTTCCTCCTCCTTATTTTCCTCCTCTTGTTCCACGTACATGCATGCTCCTCCTCGTGCATTATCTCTCTGTCTGTGACATGCATCCATGTATGGTTTTTTTTCCTCCTACGGTAAAATTTCTCCCCTGATGGCAATTCTCGTTGTTTTTAGTCTTTTCCTTCACTTGCATGAGCCCCCTGCCGGATATACATCAATACATGCATGCAGCACTTGCATTAGCAACCCTACGCGTTTGAGACGTGCTCTGTAAGAAAGTAAGCTGTTTTTGCGCTGGCTACAGTCATTTCACGCTGTTTTTGTCGGTAAGTAATTTTCCAGCTTGAAAAAGGTATTTGGCCTGAAAAACCTGGAAACTTGCATGAAATAAAAATACAAACTTGCATCGAAAACTACAGATTGTACAAAAACAGGCTGGAATCATCGTAATAGTTGGAGTTGCAAGAACTCATCTACAATACGAAACTATCAATCAACCTAGTATAGTTCTACAAATGTATACAAAAAGCGCAATAGTTTTTTTTTCACCTTTGTATATTTCATTGAACACCTAGTGTGCGAGGAGGAGAAATCCGTCCGGCAAGTCATCAGTGATTTGCGGCTGTCGGGAGGGGGTGGACAACGGCCACTGGAAGTGCTCCCTCAACATGCATACGGCGGTTATACATCCGGAACTCGGAGACGTAGTGCCGTTGTCGCCTAAATTAAATGTCGCCGACTCTCTGCTCGGCCGTGGCGATGGAGCGACCACTGTGGAGCTCCGGCGGCCGCTAGGCCACCATGTAGGGGCACAAATGACTGGCCATGGCCACAACAACGGTGAATCGACGTGGCGGCCACGACGCGGGCGCAGGCCAAATCGGGGCGCGCGGAGGAGCTCCTACAGGAAAATCATTTTTTGCCTTGTGTTAACGTGTACGCCGAGACTTTTTATATCGGCCACCAGCGTACAAGGCGATAAGTAGTGCGTCATTTTTTTTGGCTTATTTGTGCTGCGGCCAAGCGAGCTTGATGTATCAGGTGTTTGTTTATAATATAAAATAAGGGGAAATCCTTTATGATATAAGCAGTGCGTCTGGTGGGCGGAGCATGGCGAAGCCATGAGACTCAGCGTACATATGTACGCTGTGACACCAAAATGCAACAATAAATGATACCAGGCCTGATTATTAACTGCGTATTTTCTAATTATTTTAATCTGCAAACGCATTGTATCCATTTTGATCTTGTGATCATCGACGACATCGGCAACAAGCAACTCCAGTTTTATCTTCTCTTCTTCAATTCTTTTCAAATTTTTTTAAATACTCCTTTTCTTTTTCAACTAAATTTAATTTCTCGATAAGAGGGTCGATTGCAATTTTCGGTTCACATACCTTCTAGATAAAAATATCTATGTCAACTTGATGGGCAGAATTGTCATAAACATGAAATGCAACAAATAGTTATCAAAGAGAATATACCACATCCGAATCATAAACCGGCCGAAGGCTGACGGATATCAAAACCATGCCACTATGTATAACAAACAACGTACATGTAAGAAAATTACACAAGTAACTATCTAAATCACACAAACATGATTTTTTTTATAAAAAGGATAAGAACAAGAAGCTCATAAAGGTGGTGCCGGCGACAGGACAGTGCGGGCGATTGACGGTGGTTAGGACGGGGACGGGAAGGCACTAAGTAAACCACACCTACATATGCAAACAAAGAAGTTAATTTGAGCTCAAATTGCATATAAATCAAATAAACTACCACATATAATTACTCTCAAACTAAAAACCACAAATCACTGTACTTATAGAGCATTGCAATAGCTAATCTAGAAATGAGAGATGAAAGGACAAAGTTGCTAACCTTTGTGAACACTTGGATGGATGAGGTGCCTACGAATCTTGACAAATTTTGGTAAAAATGGAGGTCAGCTCGAGCAAGAGTGGAAGAAAACAGAGATGAGGGGAAAAACAGAGAGCTTCGGCTCGGGCTAGATGAAGCACTATATATAGTGATCTCTTTAGTCCCGGTTGGTTATACAAACCGGGACTAGAGGTGCACCTCTAGTCCCGGTTTTTATAACCAACCGGGACTAAATGTGCCCGTGGGGCCCCAGCCTGCCACCACCCCTTTAGTCCCTGTTCGTGTCACGGACTGGTACTAAAGGTTCAACATGAACCGGGACTAATGATGCCCACCCCACTAGCCGTTCGAACCGACACTAATGGTCACATTAGTACCGGTCCGTTTCCAAACCGGAACTAATGGGGCTCACGTAAAGTCGTTTTTCTACTTGTCTTGCTCCGTATGTAGTCACTTGTTGAAATCTCTATAAAAACAAATGTTTAGGAACGAAGGGAGTAGAAGCCATCGACCGAGGAGGGCCGAGCTCGATCTCCCTTGGCCGGCGCGGTGCCTATTTTGTGCTGGCGCTCAATTTTTCCTTTTCACGTGCGTCGAACAGGGACAATGAAGAGGTAAGCCAATTCAGCCGAATGCTGAGGGTCATGGCTCTGAATTTACGGAGGGGTCAAGCGAGTGGTTGGGTTGGCCTCTGGATATCGGTCCCGAATTCCTCATGCGGATGAATGTCCAGGTCATCCAAACACCGGCATTCGGGGTAAACAACGCCGATGCCAATTCTTGGTTAGAATGTCAACATCCAAACGGCGCGTAAGGGTTTTTCTAGATATTTAGCGTATATAATTCTTTCAAAATTTTTGAACTGCAAGTGCATGAAAATGCTCAAAAATGGGCTAAAAAATGTTATTTGTGTTAATGAATCTATGTTTAGACCTTATCCAATAAAAATAAAAGACACCCAGACATCAGTGTGCCAAAACACAACCCCAAACATTGAGCTAGCTTATTAGTTTTTTAATTCCAGAAAATGCAAATAAAATATGAAAAATATGAAAACTGGTATGGTGTCATGATATGATCCCTAGATGTTGTAGTAAAAATTTGAGTAGTTTTCACAAAAGTTATGACAAACACTTCTTGGAAATCGAAAATCTCTCAGGAAGAATCATGGTTTTGAAAAGAAATTGATCTGGTTTGAAGGCAAAGTGTTAGTTGCTTTATCATTGGACCTTGAAACTTTTTCTACACTCAACATACACCACCATATGCTACATGTCGTAATTTGGCATTTTCAGGGTTTGTTTGCTATATTTAAGTTATTAAGTGATTTTCTAGAAAATCAACGGATATAATTCAAATTTAAACTGCAAGTACATGAAAATGTTGCTGAAAATGGGTTGAAATTTTCTATTTGTGTTAATGAGTTTATTTTCAGACCTGATCCAATAAAAAGAAAAGGCATCCCAAACATCATGCTGCCAAGACTCGGCCCTAGACATTGAGCTTATTGTGTTATAATTCCAGAAAATGTAAATGTAGTCTGAAGAGATGAAACTTGGCATGGAGAAGATCCTAAAGGTGATGCTCCATGATTGTTTACATGCACTCTCCATTCTTACTATCCTACTATTCTGAATGATCTTTCGAAACAGGCTTGCATACGCTTTTATTAATAAAGCCACACTCTCCATTCCTACTCTTCCGATTGATATCTTTTTTGTCGGGTTCTTTTAGAAAAGAAGGTTTAAACCCCTATCTCTACATCAATCAATGCATACAACCATCTTTATTAATTATTCAACAAAGTTTTGACAAAAACATGCATCAAGCCACCTGAAGCCATCACTCACACCTATATCAATGCCACCCGAAGCCACCACTCTCACTCCCCATATCTAAAACTGGTGCCGTTACCGATCCATCCGCATAACGTATCGGAACGAATAGCCTGTGCGACAAACCTAAAGCGTACACCACTGCACACGTTTTAGAAGCCGCAATTATTATCGAACCACTGACTCATCTTCAGAAAAGAGATCTGCATCATCCTTGCCAGTCCGGCCCTTCGTCTATGCCACCACGGGGCCGAACATCGCCACCTCCGTACAAGCAAACTGCTGAGCACGTTGTGCTCGCCGCCGGTACACAGCAACACCATGCTGCCAAGTACCACCTTCCCACACAACTTGAAGTCTCTCGAAGTTCTGTCGTGCGTATCACCTACCGAACAGGCATGACACGACGTAGCACCTATCGCCCAGGAATGACTTGACATCTCCACTGAAGCTCCGTGCATGACGAAACCGCTCCACCTCCTACCTCTGTCTTCCAGCACTACTCCACAAACGATGCTCTCAAAAGAGAAATGACACCGTAGTGCCGCCACCGTCCGATTTAAAAGACCAGATCCTAGCGTTTTCCCTTGAGCAGCACGAGTGGGTCGACATTAGTTACATGTGATGCCTTCATCAAGGTAACGGCGTAGAACGCCACCATCACCCGTCGTCTGCTCGGTTTTCACTGAAAAGTATGTCTCCCTGATGTCTCGAGATCCGACCACCCAGCCTCAAGCCGACCACCTCCGACGGAAGAGATGACCATCATCGACAAGCCTAGGGTCGCTGCCCCAGGTGTGCGCGATGCAGATCAAGACCAGGAGCGCCAGTCGCCACCTGCCGCCCGGAGATTCGATTTGCCAGCCACCACCGTGCCACATGAGACATGCGAATGAGGTAGAGATCCACCACCGCCCTCGGCCACTACCGCCGAAAGGGAAGCAGTAACCTCCGACCTGCGCCACCTGCCAGCCACATCCGGCCGCCACCTCGAGCACGCCCCTCCCGCCACGCAGCCCTTCACGCTGCAACACACCTGTGCAATAGCTGCTCTGGCATGCCACAGCGCCCCGTTCCCGTGCCGCGCCTTGACCCGACAAGAGCGGCCCGCTCCACCCTGTCGCGCAAAGGGAAGACCTAGCCATGCCGTCACAGGCGCCGGTGTAACATCTCAAATTTTCAATTTGGAATGTTATACCTAGATCATCACTTGCATATCATATTTTATTGCATGTTGGCTCGATCCTAGAAATTTCACGCAACTCAAGGACCCACAGAGAGAGTTGGAGATTTCGTTATTTTCATATATGAGTTTTCTCAAATTTTGAAAATAGGATCATTAGATTTTATTTATTTTATCTTCAATTATTTCTACTGCCAAAATATGAGAGAGAGAGAGGGAATAAAATGACTTTCCCAAAGGTAAAGGAATAATGAAGATTTAATAAAAAATCAAATAAGATTTTTATTTGGAGTGTTTCGCTATTTTATTTGAATTTAGGAAAATGTGCATTTTTCAAAATTGCATTTCGGCCCCAAATAAATGTTCATCTTGTCCGGCTTGATTTTATAAGCCGGGGAAAATTTATTTCGGGATTTTTGGAGTCCGTTTAGCATTTCTTTCATTAGTTTTCTGCGCGGAATTAATTAAAAAAACGGAAACCGCCTATGGGCCGGATCCGGCCAGGACTGCTCTGGACGGGGGGCTTTAAATAGCGCCACCCCGGGCCGCCCAAGCCCAAGCCGCCCGCCGTCCCGCGCCCCCAGCCCACTCCGCCGCCGCCCCACCCCGCCCCAAACCCTAACCCTAGCCGCCGCCGCCCATCCCGCCGCCCAAGCCGCCGAGATTGACCCCGCCGGTTTTTTTAGAAAACGTTCGGTTTTCCGTCGGTCTTCGCCGGTTTTTTTAGTTTTGTTTTTTTATTAGATAGGTTTTTTCGGTTTAGGTTAACGAACGAACGCGTTCATCGCTTAGATCTAGTTCGTTCTCGTTCGTTCGTTTTAACGAACGCGTTCATCGCTTAGATCTAGTTAACGAACGTTCGTTCGTTAATCTATTCGTCGTTTTTCTTTTTCTCGGATTTTCCGCGATTATTTCTGATCGCGATTTCTGATCCGATTTTTGATCTAGTATAACTTTTCGCTCGTTTATCGAAATCAGGCGATTCAAGCGCCTGGAGTTTCGTCTCGAAACCCTCTTTCCGAATAATCAACCCAAACAAGTTTTTCTTCTGTAAAATTTGACTTAGGTCTAGATTAGTAAAACGAAGTTGTTTTCTTTCGCCGTTTGACTTTCGTTGCTTTGTTTGATTCTTTTTGCAAACCGGAGTTCTTAAGTTGAGCTTTCTCGTTAGATCTTTTATTTGAGTTTTACCTGTGCATTAATTGAGTACATATTGATTGTTTGTTTGTTTGCGATAAGAGTACACGGAGTGCGCCGCTTGCTATTTTGAATCTCTAGGTTTCACGGATCATCAGCAAGGCAAGTAACACATTGATCATATCCCTTTTCATACCCAGTTTTTATGTATTAGATCAATCCTCAAACATTGCATGATTAGGATCTAATTAAATTGTGTGTTTTGGGAAGTCCATGAGGTAGTACCTATTACCTGTTTCATTATCAAACCCTTGGGAGTTACTCCTACGTTTGCTTATTATGCCATGCTATGCTAGTAGACGTGGATTGGGTGAGTGTATTCATGACACATGTGAGATTGTTAATTAATGGTTTATCTAAGGTGGCAACTTAAACACACATCTGGGTGGATTGAGGTACCTGCACTAGTAGAAAAAGGGCTATCGTCCACCCCGGTTTAGCCCATTAGTCCCGGTTCAATCCAGAACCGGGACTAATGTGAGCATTTATCCCGGTTCGTGCGGCTAAGGCATTAGTCCCGGTTCACCTGTGCCCTTTAGTCCTGGCCTGTGCCTCAAACCGGGACTAAAGTGCGATGCCCATTAGTCCCGGTTCATGCCTCAAACCGGACTAAAGAGTAGACCTTTAGTCGGTTTGAGGCATGAGCCGGGACTAATGAGTTGAGACTTTAGTCCCGGTTCGTGCCACGAACCGGTACTAAAGGTCCCATTTTCAAACTCTCCCCTGGATCGCCTTTTCAATTTTAAAAAAATAAAAGAAAATGATGGAAATGTCAAAAAATAAAAGAAAGTAAGTTTCCCATGTGATATGTGGTCTAGTTGTTGGGAAAATTTGCAAATGTGAATTTCGACTTTATTTGCAAAATCTCTCTGAAAGTTGTAAATATGGGCATAACTTTTGCATACTAACTCGGATGAAAAAGTTTTTTATATGAAAAATCATCTACTCGACAAATGTGATGATACGGGGCTTTTAATATCTAGAGTGGAAAAAATCGAAAAAATTTCAAACTATGGTCAAACAATGGTCAAACCATGGTCAAACTGATTATTCTAGAATATTAGTGTTACTAAATAATTTATTCAGTTATTTTGAATTTGGTCAAATCTGGTCAACCTGTACCAAACTATGGTCAAACTATGGTCAAAACATGGTCAAAACATGGTCAAACCATGGTCAAACTAATTATTCTAGAATATTAGTGTTACTAAATAATTTGTTCAGTTATTTTGAATTTTGGTCAAATCTGGTCAAACCGTGGTCAAACTGTGGTCAAACTATGGTCAAACCATGGTCAAACTAATTATTTAAAATAACGATTGTTTTCTAAATAATTATTGTTTTTGAAAACAATAGATTGAAACTCAAACAGTGAAATGTGTCAATTCATGCTCAAGCAAAATTCCTGAGGGTTAATAGGATTGACATCTTACTATTGTCAGGAAAACACCAAGTGCAGACTTGGAAACGAAGGAGAATAGAACCCGGATGTTAAGCGTGCTCAGGCTGGGGGAGTGGGAGGATGGGTGACCGTTCGGGAAGTTAGGTGATTTGGAATGATGAAGGTGATTAGAGAAGAGGATAAATTGTTACCAACCGGGACTAATGGAAATTTTATGATTTTTTTTTTGAAATTTTTTTTTGAACCAACCGGGACAACAGGCCCTTTTTCTACTAGTGCTGGGTATTCCAGGATTGCCTGTTTCTTTTTGCACCGCCACCCAGGCTCAAAGAGATCATGAGATTATTCATGCTAGAAACTTTCGTGTGCAGCCACAAGCTATTATGGGCTCTAGCATAGTTGACTAAGTCGTGCGAACTCTTACAGTGGTAGACTAGCAGATGTAGGAGATGTAGGTTGGTACGGTCTACCCATTCGTAAGGTGCTAGCGCTTATGAAAGACTATGTCTCGGTCATCCGTTTCTCAAACACCATGTAGTGCGAGAATCTTAACGGAGGAGATCGAGTCTTATGGGGAAAAGTGCACAAACCTCTGCAGAGTGTATCAAACTAATCATGGTTAGCCGTGTCCCCGGTTATGGACATCTTGAGTATCTAGTACTTGAATATCATGTGAATCTCATCATGTTACTTTAATTAATATTGTTGGGTTTTAATGATGATGCTTAATTGGGATTGAGAATGTCAACCATTCTCAATGTTTAACAACCACCATGATAGTTAAATAAAATTTATTCCTTTGATGTAGGGAAAAACTGGCTTTACGCAAAACTGTAACCATAGAGCTTTCCAACAGCCTTATATGCATGTAGTATAGCTTATTCTTTCATTACTCTCTATGTGTTACATTGCCAGCATATTCCATGTGCTGACCCGTTTCCGGGCTGCAACGTTCATGTTGCAGACTTTTCAGACGACGAGTAAGGTGCCTTAGATCGTGGTCCTATGCTCAGTGATGCCGTTGGAGTTGATGGACTCGCTGTTCTTCCAAGCCTTCCGGTTTTATCGTTATTAGATGGCCTTAAGCCATGTTTATTGTAATAAGTTCTCCTTTGGAGACATTCGATGTAATAAGTGTGTGATTGCTACTCTGTTATAAATCCTTCAAGTACTATGTGGTGTCAAGATTCTTGATCCAGGGATGACACTGAGCACGTAGATCGACTGTTTGAGGTCTGGTCGCTCCAAGATGGTATCGAGCACACGCGATCAGAGGACACGACCACTAAGCTAAAGCCCTAGATCACTACTCTTTCTCCTCTTTCTGACTTCTCATCTTTTCTATTCTTTTAGGATGACGGATGCAAGGAACAAGTTCACACAACCGGATGAAGATACACCCTTTGGATGTCACTTGAAGGAAGTCACTAGATACCTGAACATCGGAGTACCAAGCTTCACCGGGACCTACAACGCCACATTACCCGAAGAGGAGCGCTGGATGATTCAAGTTCAAGTTCCAGGAAGGACATTTGCACCAGTCACGGAGCCCATAGAGTTTTCCTTTGATGCACCAACCTGGAGTCTAGGAAAGAGCATGGCAGCCCACATCGCCATGGGACGTATTGGAGAAGTTTACCAAAATGATCTCAAGAATACCATCTACCAGATTTGTGGGCGTCGAGATGAGCAATGGGAGATGATCAGCACCAGGAGGGACAGATCAATCGCAGCTTATATCCAGGAGTTAAACCAGCACATCCGACGCCAGGAGAACCAGATGTGCGCAGGCATGGAGGATCTGCAGAAGGCTATGACCAAGATCAAGGAGCTAGAAGATGAACTCAAGGCTACACGTGAAGACTACATGGAGGAGATCGTCGCTCTAGTGAGACAAAACGGCGACCTTAAGGAGAAGATTGAAGTATTCATGGGAGGTTCAGCACCCAAAAGAGAAGATGACGATTCCACTTGCCCGGATAACTGTATCATCATCGATGACACCGACTCGGATCCCGATGATAGTGATGATGACTATGTTGATGAAGCTGGAGCAGATATCATGGAGTCTTCATCGGAGCACTTTTCTAGTTGACCACCATAACAATAGTAGAATTTTTTCCCCATTAAAAAAAATTTGTTTAGTCCAAGCACGTTTGTAACGATAGTTAGACCATTGTATGCCCTCATTTGATTTGATTGGAGTGACATTGTTTGCTTTTGTCTCATATGCATATGGGTAGTGTTTTCTCACTAGACCTCATTCTATTCTATTTTCTTGTTTTCTAAAAACCCTCAGATGCCTCCGAGACGCGACACCGGATTTGTTTTCCCACCGGAGACCACCCAGTTGATTCAGCAGCAGAATGCCTTGATTCAAAACATTGGTACAGAACCAAGGCAGCAACAACAACAACAACCCACCACCGCCACTTGTTGATCATTTGACTCGTTTCTTGAGGCTAAATCCGCCGGTGTTTTCTAGTAGCACCGAGCCGATTGTTGCAGATGACTGGCTCCGCAAGGGTGGAAGGGAGCTGACCACTGCAGGATGCACTGATGCGGAAAGAGTGCATTTTGCCGCACATCAGCTTGATGGACCCGCAGCATCATGGTGGGAAAATTACACAGCCACGCACCCCATTGAGATAGTCATGTGGGATCAGTTTCAACAAGCTTTTTGTAATGCCCACGTTTCAGCAGGAGCTATGGCCATGAAGAAGCGTGAGTTTCGCAACTTACGCCAAGGAGGACACACTGTAGGCCAGTATGTGGAGGATTTTAGTAAGCTAGCACGTTATGCCCCAGATGACGTTGCTACAGATGCAGCTAAGCAGGAGAAGTTTCTAGAAGGACTGAATGATGAGCTGAGCATGCAGTTGATGGTAGCCACTTTTAATAACTACCGGGAGTTGGTAGATTGTGCTCTTATGATTGAAGGGAAGCAGCAGCAGATTGACAATCGCAAGAGGAAGTATGGACAGGGGAAGTACAATTCTGGAGCTCAGCAGAAGCTACGTTTTACCCCGAAGCCGGGAGGACAATTTCAGCATACCCACGGAGGAGGTAGCTCGCACAATCATAATGGCACAAAGAATGGAAACGGGAATGGAGGAAGCAATGGACAAAACCGCACCAACCCGTCAACCCCAGCCAAGAGAGACCTGAGCCAAGTCACTTGTTTTAAGTGCCAGAAGACTAGGCATTACGCAAATGAATGTCCTGAAGCCCAAAATGGAAATGGCAATGGAAGCTCAGGGAAGAAGCGAACCATTTCAACAGGGGATGTGAACCACGTTACCGTGGAGGAGGTTGAAGCTTCGGGGATGCAGTAATAGGTAAGTTTTTGGTTAAGACATTTGCTGCAGTTGTTCTTTTGATACTGGTGCATCACATTCATACATATCAAGGGGATTTGTGGATAAGTATAATTTGCCAACCCAAGCCCTTAGGTCACCCATGCTAGTAACCTCACCGGAGCATAATACATAGCGAATATGTTGTGTGATCGACTACCATTAAGGATTGGAAACTACGTATTCCCCTCAGACCTAATAGTTTTGGAATCGCAAGGATTGGATGTGATATTAGGCATGGATTGGTTATCAAAGTACGGGGGGAACATTGATTGTGCCAGTAAGTCGATTTTTCTTACCACCCCAGAAGGAAGGAGAATCAAGTATGTATCACGGCATGAGCCGAGGAGGGCACATGTAAATAACTTATCAGGAGTTGTGCAGGAGGAAGTACCAGTGGTGAAGGATTACCCGGACGTATTTCCAGAAGAGTTGCCAGGCATGCCACCGGACAGACGCATTGAGTTCCTGATTGAACTATTGCCAGGCACTAGGACGATATCTAAGAGACCGTATAGGATGCCCGCACAAGATTTGGAAGAAATTAAGAAGCAGATTAAGGAGTTACTGGATAAAGATTTAATTCGCCCAAGTTCTTCGCCTTGGGGATCGCCAGTACTTCTAGTAGAGAAGAAGGATGGATCATTAAGAATGGTTGTTGATTACCGAGGATTAAATGAAGTGACCATTAAGAACAAATACCCGTTGCCGATGATCAACGACTTGTTTGACCAATTGCAAGGAGCTAAGGTATTTTCCAAGATCGATTTGCGATCGGGATACCATCAGTTGAAGATTCAAGAGCAGGATATACCTAAGACGACATTTACCACCAGTGCACGGGCTGTATGAGTATACGGTTATGTCATTTGGATTGACTAACGCACCTGCCTATTTTATGAACATGATGAACAAGGTGTTTATGGAATTTTTGGATAAGTTCGTCGTGGTGTTCATTGATGATATTTTGGTCTACTTAAAGAATGAAGAAGAGCATAAGGAGCATTTGCGTTTAGTACTCGAGAAGCTCAGAGAACATCAGTTATATGCCAAGTTTAGCAAATGTGAGTTTTGGTTGAAGGAAGTTGGATTTCTCGGACATGTTATATCCGGAGAAGGTATAGCAGTAGACCCCACTAAATTGCCACTGTGACAAACTGGGAAGCACCAACGACAGTTGGAGAGATCTGGAGTTTTCTTGGACTGGCCAGATACTACCGGAGATTCATTGAGAATTTCTCGAAGATTGCGAAGCCTATGACGTAGTTGTTGAAGAAGGACACTAAGTTCAATTGAACCGAGGAATGTGAGGCTAGTTTCCAAGAGTTGAAGAAACGTTTGGTTACCTCACCAGTGTTAATTCTGCCAGATCAAAGCAAGGATTACAAGGTGTATTGCGACGCTTCACGTTGAGGACTTGGAGCAGTGCTTATGCAAGAGGGAAGAGTTGTTTCGTATGCTTCACGACAACTTAGGCCTCATGAGTTAAATTATGCTACTCATGATTTAGAGTTAGCAGCCGTAGTGCACGCACTGAAAACTTGGAGACATTTTCTTATTGGAAACCACTGTGAGGTGTACACGGATCACAAGAGTTTGAAGTACATCTTCACGCAGAAGGAGTTAAATCTCAGGCAGAGGAGATGGTTGGAGCTCATTAAGGATTACGATATGAGATTGCATTATCACCCCGGAAAGGCTAACGTAGTAGCAGATGCGTTGAGCCGCAAGAGCCATGTCAACACACTAATGACCGGAGGTTTACCAAAAGAATTAGCCGAGAATTTCGAGAGCTATGTTTGGAAATAGTTCCGAGAGGCTATGTAGCAGCATTGGAAATACAGTCTACTTTGATGGATAAGATTAGAGAAGCTGAGAAGACGGATAAGGAGATTGCCTCTATTAAAGAGAAAATGAGCAAGGGAAAAGCTAAGGGATTTCGTGAGGATGAGCACGATACCTTATGGTTTGAGGACCGCGTTTATGTGCCAAGTGATCCGGAGATCAGGAAGTTGATTGTGCAAGAGGCCCATGATTCGCCGTATTCGATCCACCCAGGAAATACCAAGATGTAATTGGATTTGAAGGATACTTTCTGGTGGACCGGAATGAAGAAGGATATTGCTGAGTATGTAGCAGTTTGTGATGTATGTCAGAGAGTGAAGGCAGAACATCAGAAGCCAGAAGGATTGTTACAGCCATTGCCAATACCCGAATGGAAGTGGGAAAAATTAGGCATGGATTTCATCACGGGATTGCCCAGGACTCGTTCAGGCTATGACTCGATTTGGGTTGTAGTCGATCGTTTGACGAAGGTAGCTCATTTCATTCCAGTGAAGACTACCTACAGCAGTGCCAAATTGGCTAAGATATACATGACCAGAATCGTATGTCTGCATGGAGTTCCGAGGAGTATCGTATCAGATAGAGGAACCCAATTCACCACAAAGTTTTGGAATCAGTTGCACAAAACTTTGGGAACCAGACTAGAGTTTAGCACAACTTTTCATCCCCAGACAGATGGACAAACCGAGAGAGTCAACCATATTTTGGAGGATATGCTGAGAGCATGTGCATTGGATTATGGATCAAGTTGGGATGACAACTTGCCGTATGCGGAGTTTTCTTATAACAACAGCTACCAAGCCAGTTTGAAGATGGCCCCTTTGGAAGCCTTGTACGGAAGGAGGTGCAGAACTCCGTTGTTGTGGGATGAAGTTGGAGACCGCCAGTTGTTTGGACCGGATTTGATTAAGGAGTCTGAACGGAAAGTGAAGTTGATTCGCGATAGGCTCAAGGTAGCCCAGTCTAGGCAGAAGAGCTATGCGGATTCAAAACGCAAGGAGATGATATCTGAAGTCGGAGCAGAGTTTATCTTGAGTATCTCCGCCACGAGGAGTTAAGCGTTTTGGAGTTAAGGAAAGTTAAGCGCCACGCTTTTGTGGGACCGCATAAAGTTTTGGAGCGCATGGGAGAAGTTGCGTATAAGTTGGAATTAGCCGAGGGATTGTCAGGTGTTCACGACGTGTTCCACGTTTCTCAGTTGAAGAAGTGCCACGCAGATATGGCGGATATACCCCTGAGAGATACTGTGCCGCTTGAAGCGATTCAGTTGGGTAATGATTTGACCTATGAGGAGAAACCAGTCAAAATTCTCGAGTATGGCAGCCGAGTCACCCGCAGCAAGGTTATCAAGTTTTGCAAAGTTCAGTGGAGCCACCACACCGAGGAAGAAGCCACCTGGGAGCGAGAGGAAGATCTTCTTAAGGCCCACCCTCACCTATTTTCTAGCCAACCCGAATCTCGAGGGCGAGATTCATCTTAAGGGGGGTAGGTTTGTAACATCCGAAATTTTCAATTTGGAATGTTATACCAAGATCATCACTTGCATATCATATTTTATTGCATGTTGGTTCAATCCTAGAAATTTCACGCAACTCAAGGACCCACGGAGAGAGTTGGAGATTTCGTTATTTTCATATTTGAGTTTTCTCAAATTTTGAAAATAGGATCATTTGATTTTATTTATTTTATCTTCAATTATTTCTCCTGTCAAAATATAAGAGAGAGGGAATAAAATGACTTTCCCAAAGTATAGGAATAATGAAGATTTAATAAAAAATCAAATAAAATTTTTATTTAGAGTGTTTCGCTATTTTATTTGAATTTAGGAAAAATATGCGTTTTTCAAAATTGCATTTGGGCCCCAAATAAATGTTCATCTTGTCCAGCTTGATTTTAGAAGCCGGGGAAATTCTTTTTCGGGATTTTTGGAGTCTGTTTAGTATTTCTTTCATTAGTTTTCTGGGTGGAATTAATTTAAAAAAAACGGAAACCGCCTCTGGGCCGGATCCGGCCAGGACTCCTCTGGCCGGGGGGCTTTAAATAGCGCCACCCCGAGCCGCCCAAGCCCAAGCCGCCCGCCGTCGCCTCAGCCCACTCACTGCCGCCCGCCAAACCCTAACCCTAACCCTAGCCGCCGCATTGCTACCGCTGCCGCCGGAGCGCCGCCGCCCGTCCCGCCGCCCAAGCCGCCGAGGTTGACCCCGCCGCCGCCGGTTTTTTTAGAAAACCATTGGGTTTTCCGTCGGTTTTCACTGGTTTTTTTAGTTTCATTTTTTTATTAGATTGGTTTTTTTTGGTTTAGATTAAATAGCGAGTGTTCGCTCGTTTGTTCGTTTTAACGAACGCGTTCACCGCTTAGATCCAGTTAACGAACGTCTGATCGTTAATCTGTTCGTCGTTTTTCTTTTTCTCGGATTTTCCGCGATTATTTCTGATCGCGATTTCTGATCCGATTTTTGATCTAGTATAACTTTTCGCTCGTTTATCGGAATCAGGCGATTCAAGCGCCTGGAGTTTGATCGCGAAACCCTCTTTCCAAATAATCAACTCAAACAAGTCTTTGCTTCTGTAAAATTTGACTTAGGTCCAGATTAGTAAAACGAAGTTGTTTTCTTTCGCCGTTTGACTTTCATTGCTTCGTTTGATTTGATTCTTTTTGCAAACCGGAGTTCTTAAGTTAACTTTCTGGTTAGATCTTTTATTTGAGTTGTACCTGTGCATTAGTTGAGTACATATTGAGTGTTTGTTTGTTTGTTTGCGATAGAGTACACGGAGTGCGCCGCTTGCTATTTTGAATCTCTAGGTTTCACGGATCATCAGCAAGGCAAGTAACACTTTGATCATATCCCTTTTCATACCCAGTTTTTATGCATTAGATCAATCCTCAAACATTGCATGATTAGGGTCTAATTAAATTGTGGGTTTTGGGATGTAGATGAGGTAGTACCTATTACCTGTTTCATTATCAAACCCTTGGGAGTTACTCCTACGTTTGCTTATTATGCCATGTTATGCTAGTAGACGTGGATTGGGTGAGTGTATCCATGACAGATGTGAGATTGTTAATTAATGGTTTATCTAAGGTGGCAATTTAAACACACATCTGGGTGGATTGAGGTACCAGGGTATTCCAGGATTGCCTGTTTTTTTTGGACCGCCACCTAGGCTCAAAGGGATCATGAGATTATTCATGCTAGAAACTTCCGTGTGCAGCCACAAGCTACTATGGGCTCTAGCATAGTTGACTAAGTCGTGCGAACTCTTACAGTGGTAGACTAGCAGATGTAGGGGATGTAGGTTGGTACGGTCTACCCATTCGTAAGGTGCTAAGCGCTCGAAAGACTATGTCTCGGTCATCCGTTTCTCAAACACCATGTAGTGCGAGAATCTTAACGGAGGAGATCGAGTCTTGTGGGAAAAAGTGCACAAACCTCTGCAGAGTGTACCAAACTAATCATGGTTAGCCGTGTCCCTCGTTATGGACATCTTGAGTATCTAGTACATGGATATCATGTGAATCTCATCATGTTACTTTAATTAATATTGTTGGGTTCTAATGATGATGCTTAATTGGGATTGAGAATGCTGTCAACCATTCTCAATGTTTAACAACCACCATGATAGTTAAATAAAATTTTGATGTAGAGAAAAACTGGCTTTACGCAAAACTGTAACCATAGAGCTTTCCACCAGCCTTATATGCATGTAGTATAACTTATTCTTTCATTACTCTCTATGTGTTACATTGCCAGCATATTCCATGTGCTGACCCGTTTTTGGGCTGCAACGTTCATGTTGCAGACTTTTCAGACGACGAGTAAGGTGCCTTAGGTCGTGGTCCTATACTCAGTGATGCCGTTGGAGTTGATGGACTCGCTATTCTTCCAAGCCTTCCGCTGTTATCGTTATTAGATGGCCTTAGCCATGTTTATTGTAATAAGTTCTCCTTTGGAGACATTCGATGTAATAAGTGTGTGATTGCTACTCTGTTATAAATCCTTCAAGTACTGTGTGGTGTCAGCATTACTGATCCAGGGATGACACCTGAGCACAGAGATCAGACTGTTTGAGGTCTGGTCACTACAGCCGGTCGGGCTTCGCCCGTCCGCGCCCTCTAGCGGAGCCGAGGGAGGAGGGAGGTTGGCAGCTTTAGATCGAGAAGTGCCCCCTCCCCGCCGCCGCCTCGCGGGCGATGGCGCGAGAGAGGGTCCAATGGAGGTTGAGATTGAGAGGCAAATAGTTGGGAGATCGGTTTTTTCTATGATTTACTTCCAAATGATATGGTTGTAACTGGTCATATACATGTCTATGAGTTGAGCTCCATACCAAGTTTTATGTCTTTCCATAAACAATGCTCCTCTGTTCTAATATACTTTACCTTATAGACCATTATGCTGTTGCAAGAAACCCGAATGCTGAAACTAATGTATGGCATCAGCTTGGCCTACTTGGTACCACCAAGGATTTATATCAGACTTTTCGGTGCCAGCTATCAAGGGTATCAATAGGTGCTGATCAATGTTGTGCTGTCTTGCTATTGGACTCCCTTTCTTTACAGTATTGCCCTTTTTTTAATACATCTATAATTTTTTGTAGTTGTTCTTAATTTTCAAATTATGAGCTTTTCATTTGTATGGGTGATAATTAGAAGATTATTGAGGTCTATTATGGTCACACCAAACATCAAATTAATCACCACTAGTTGTGTACCCATGCTTTGCTGCGGAAAAACGAGGAGACGTCTAAATTTGAAAAAAATATTGAAAGGTCATACATCCATTGCATAAATGTGTAGCTTCCCCTACTACATTGTCCTCTTGCTTGCCCCCTTTCTCGCAACCATCACACACCTCTGCATTTCCGATTCTCCTTTCCATGTGTTTCCGCTATTCTCATCCTGACCCCTTCTCCCCCATCTCTGCTCGCCCCTTACCCTTATCTTTGGGGAAACGTTTGGAGACGGTGCACCGGCCGAAGCTTCGGCCGATCGCCCGCTACCTCGTGCTCCTGTGTCGGTGAGACCTGCATCCGCACCCCATCTGCTGCAGCCCAATCTCGCAGGCGAGGCCGCCGTCCACCCCCGCATCGCGTCCCTACCCCGCTGCAGCCCAATCTCACCGGCAAGGCCGCCGTCTACCCCCCGCATCGACCCTCTACCTGCGGCAGCCCAATCTCCCCGGCGAGGCCGCCGTCCACTGCACGGCCGGCGATTTCCCCACGCGCACGACACGTCCACCCCCTACCTACAGTATTCACGCGCGCGCATCCCCTCCCCCTCCTCCCGGGCTGTGTTTGGGCCACCACAAGCTCCATCGCCGGCGGCCTGCAGCCATGCCCGGATCCTCCCGCGTATACAAGTGTTGCAACCGTCACCTAGAAAAGCTTCAACAGCCGTTGAAAAAAGCTTCAACCATAGACATAGAAAGCTTCAATGGCACTGCACAACAAGGGAAAGCTGCAACCGTTGTTGGATTTTGCTAATACCGGCAAAGCTTTTTGCTACATCCATCAGGCAGAGCTGCGACCTCGCGTGGACGACAATGATTTTTTTGCTGCAACCGTAGCAGGACTTTGCTACTACCGTTGGAGGTTTTTGCTACATCCATGTAAGGCGGAGCTGCGACCTCGCGAAGGTGGCGACGGCGTTTTTGCTGCACCCGTAGTTTGATTTTGCTACTACCGGTGAATTTTTTTGCTACATCCATTCAAATGGTGTTGATTGACTCACGGCAGCGGTCGACGTATTTTTCCTGCAGCAAGCATCAATGGCGAGGGCGGCGGAGCTACAACCTTCATCGTCAAGAGCTGCAACCGTGGGTGGAGCTGGTGCATTGGTCGAGGCGAGAACGAGGCCGGGAGGGTGGGGCACCGTTGACGAGGACGGCCGGCAAGGGCGGGGTCCGGTGGGCGACGAGGATGACCGGCGAGGGTGGGGACTGACGACGGGGACGACCACCGGAGGGGACAGGAGGCGCGGTGTCGTGCTCCCCGAGCAGGAGATGCGGATCCAGGCCGCCTGCGCGAGGAAGAAGAAGCTAGGGGCGATCTGTTTTTTTTTTTTGCCTGGATCCAACGGCCGCCTGGCGCACATCCGATGGCCTGGGCTGGACCGGCCGAAAGTTTCGGTCGGTGCGCCGGCGCCTATCAGCGCCCTTATCTTTGTGTGTTAGGCTTCACAGTTGTCTTCCCAACTCTGATAAATCCAAGTGAATACTTGGAAACCCATTGCTTTTGTCTCAAGAGGCTGATACAATGTATAAAACCCATCACCTCGATGTGGATAATGAAGCAGACAACTAAGACGCAGCAACCACATGCCACCATCGTCTCTAGTTCCATATTCGTGGACACGTCCCGTTGTCCGCTTTGTCGAAGTCTCCGCCTCTGACTCACTCAAGAGTAATATCTCACGGCCGGTATGCTCACGTGCAAGAGAACCTCTTAGTGTGGATTTTTTTTTCGAAAAGGAGAACGACCCCGGCCTCTGTATCTAAAAGATGCATACGGCCATTTTATTGATTATTTTCGAGGACCTTACAAAATATAACGACAATATGCCTGAAACCGCCATCTTGACAGCTTCTGCCGCTACTCCTATCCTAATGATGAAAGGGTACAAACAGCGCCATATATCCATACCTCTCACTAAGCCTAACATCTAAAGCCGGAGGCCCGACCGAGTCTGGGTCCGGGGCTCAAACCGGACTGGCGCACTCCTATGTGTCGTCGCCGCCATCTTTCACTGATCCATCTTCAGAGCAGATTGAGGTGACAACCTTGGCAGGTCCTCCGCCATCGACGCCACCACGACGCCAAATGACGACCTCCACCTAAGCGAGCCTTGGCAGGTCCTCCGCCATTGACGCCACCACGACGCCAGCCGACGACCTCCACCTATGCGAGTCCATCTCCAAGCAACGGACGTAAATCCATGCTAGGAAAGGGCCGCACCACCGCCGCCCAACAGAGTTAGGGCTTTCGCCCGAGAGACCTAGGGGAAGGTGAAGTGAGGAGATCAGTCCATACCGACGCCTCCAAGGAGGGAAACGGCGCCCTCAAGCGTCGCCATCGGTGCGGCCGGTCATGGCCGGCCAGGGATTTCCCCCGAACTAGATCTCCGCCACCAGCAACACCTCCTGTATAGAACGCGACCAAGAGGAAGTGCGGCCCGACCAAGCTGGCCCGCACGCCGAATAGGGGAGGAAGGAAGGCACCATATCGCGCACACCGACCGCCGCAGAAGACGCCGCGGGCCGCCAACGACCACCGGATCCCGCCGCCCGCGCGGCCGGGACATCGGATCCACCACCCACACGGCTGTTACCTGTTAGCCGGCCGTGCCTTGCCAATGGAGCCGCCGCTCCAGATCCAGGGTTCCCCACACAGGAACAGGGCAACTGAGGCCCCGCCGCCACCATCCTTGGTGCCCCGGGCTTGCCTGGCGGCTGTCTCAGGCGGCGGCGAGGGAGGAAGGAGGGGAGGGGGTGAGGAGGAGGGGCGGGGAGGAGGCGTCGGCTAGGGTTCCTTAGTGTGGATCCTACACTTGTATGTCAAATACTCCCTCCATTATATACTAGTTTCGCTCAAAAGGAGTCGTAATCCTACTACTACTATAGGTGCGTAATAAGAATCTGACTAGGATACACCACTACATGTCATGTTTATTCCTACATTCACCCCCTAAACATGATGTCCTCGGTGCGACCGATCCCAAATACGATGACTACTACTCATAGGCGTCATTGTCGGCATTGCCTTCATCGTTCCTCGCAACATTTTAGGGACTGACTTTACTACCGATAGCTCATCTATAGCTTGACGGTAACACTCTCCTTTGATCACATCTTCAAACTTCACCTGTTCTTCGGTGCTTGATAGACTGTCTTTCCTATCTTCGAGGGGACATCTTTTGAACTCGAGCATGACCAAAACTTCGGTCTAACTTTTAGTTCCAAGCTCTCGGCGCTTGCTTCAACCCGTAAAGTGCCTTCTTGAGCTTGTAAACTTTCCCTTCTTTGCCTTTCTTCTCGTAGCCGAGGGGTTGTTCCACGTACAATTCTTCTATGAGGTCACCGTTGAGAAAAGCGGATTTAACATCCATACGATGAACTTTCCAATCCTCTTGTGCTGCCAAAGCTAGGAGCACTCTCACCGTCTTGATTCGAGCAACCAGTGCAAACACCTCCTCATAGTGAACTCCTTGACGTTGTACTTAGCCCTTTGCAACGAGTCTTGCCTTGTACTTCACATAAACTCTTCGCCGCGATCTATCCGTAGAGCGCGAACCTTCAGCTTGTGTTCCATCTCCGTTGCAGCCTTTAGCATCTTGAACGCTTCAAACGCCTCATCTTTAGATCATAGGAGAACAACCCACATGTATCTCGAGTAGTCATCTACTACAAGGAAGAAGTACTTCTTTCCTCCGTGAGTTGCTGGGGTGATAAGGCCACATAGATCACCATGGATCAGCTCGAGTGCATCACTTGCACGCTCGGTAGACTGAGCAGGGAACGGCCTGCGGTGTTGTTTTCCAATCAAGCACCCGTGACATACTCGATCAACATGGTCGATAAACGGCATCCCAGATACCATCTCCATCTTTGACATCTTCTTCAAGGCGTAGAAGTTAACGTGTCCAAATCTAGCATGCCATAACCACGAATCATCATCACTCTTGGCGAGCCAACACTCCGGTTGAGATTGATCAAGGTTGAGGATATAGAGCCCATTCTGCGTGCGATTCACACGTGCTAGCATGTTTCGGAGGTTGTCGAAGGTCGTCATCACTCCATATCCACCTTACATCCATTCTCGTCAAGTTAACCGACAGAGATGATGTTGTTGCGAAGCCATTGGATATAGTACACTTCAGTAAGTATGCGATGTTCTCCCTTGAAACCCTCGAAGAGGACAGAATCTTTCCTGCAAATCTCCACATTTGAACCATCACCGAACTTGACCGAGCCCTGAACATCATATTCTAGCTCGAGGAACTTCTCCTTGCACCCTGTCATGTGGTTACTGGCACCCGTGTATAGATACCATGACACGATTTGGCTTCCGGATAACTATGGTGTTACTTTTTTCTCATAAAGTAGCACCTTCCGGTTTGGTTTCACAACCACTGTTTGGACGAGATCACAAATTTCGTCCATCAGAAGACCTGGACGTTCGTCTTCCTGCTTCGCCAATTTTCATTGATCTCCCGCTTGTTAGGCTCCGGATAATCCTTCGCAAAGTGACCCATCTCAATGCAGTTATAGCACTTGACCTCGGACATATCCAAGTTTCGTGGCTCCCGCTCTTTAGATTGGTCCGCCTTACCACGACCTTGTGGCTTGCCTTTTCATTTGCCTTATCCGGTTTGTCCGCCGCTCTTCGTGTTGCTTGAGCCTTCGCCAACGTTGCGCCTTCCTTTGCTACTTGGAGACTCCCAATCTGCGACGAGTACATGAGTTGGTCACTACCTCCTCCTTTGCCTTTCGGACAGCCACGAGCATTCTCTTCCTATGTCGGCAAGCGTCAGATCGCCTCCGTTATGGTCATGTCGTCGATGTCGTAAAGCTGCTCGAGCGTGCCGATGATATACATGAATTTATCAGTCACCGTACTGAAAAACTCCTCCACAATCTCGGCCTCCTCGAGCTTTGCACCGAGCGCGCGGATCTCTCCCACCAAAGTAGTCAAACTTCCTGGAGGGGATGTTGCTGACTTGCCTCCCTTCTTCACCTTGTTGCCGTTCTTATTCGCCTTGGAACCACTGTTACCAGACTTGACCGACTCAGCATTGTTATCCCCGTCGTAGATCGTAGATCGTCGAGGCTCTAGATACTAATGTTGGCTTTTGAACTGTAGTTCAACTCACCCAGGAACTACACATACGACGTGCAAAGCTAGCTAGCTACTCCCTCTGTTCCTAAATAATTGTCTTTTTAGAGATTTCAAATAGGCTACCACATACGGATGTATATAGACATGGTTTAGAGTGTAGATTTACTCATTTTGCTTCGTATGTAGTTACTTGTTAAAATCTCTAGAAAAAAAATATTTAGAAACGGAAGGAGTAGAAACCAAGCAGGCAAGCTGCTGGATCGCGTCTAGCCGGCGACTTGCGTCTACGTATGCCTTGCCGTAGCTTCTGTACGTGTGTGAGCTAGCGATCGATTCACTTCGGCGCCGGCAGTGGAACTTGTGTGTAACGTGGCGATGGGAAAACACAGATCGGTATGATGGCCAACGGCTCGTATTGAGCCTTGCTCTTACTTTGTACTCCCTTCGTCCGAAAATACTTGCATCAAAATGGATAAAAAGAGATGTATTTAAAACTAAAATACGTCTAAATACATTTTCTTTTATTCATTTTGATGACAAGTATTTTCGGACGGAGGGATTTGCTCTTTTTCGTTGGTGATTATTGGGGCTATACGTGAGTATATACTACTACTTTTTTTGCATCGAAACATTGGGGAGCTTTATTGCTTTAACAAGGTCCTGTTACAATCAGCACGAAGGCTGCTAACAAGAAAACTCGGGCATTCCTCGAGCCAGCACTCGGAGACTGACAAGGTACATGCGTGCTTTGCACAGAGGTCTGCCGCACTATTGCCATCCCTAAGGACTTGCCTAAGAGAATATGAAATAAAACTTGAAGATATCTCCCCTATCTCATCTAAGATAGGCGCTACAATGGAACGAGCATTGTTGCGCGAAGCCCAGAGGTTAACAACCTCCAGACAGTCCACTTCCATCACCACATGTGAAAAACCCCGGAGTTGTGCAAAAATTACACCCTCCCGGAGGGCTAAAGCTTCGGCGATCAGTGGGCCAGTTACCCCGGCGAACGGTTTACTCCAAGCTCCGACGAAGGATAGGTGAGAACGAGCCACACCACCGCCTCCTCCAAAGTGATTTTCAGTACTAATAGCCCCATCAGTATTAATTTTTATCCAGCCAACATCGGGAGGCCTCCAGCGCTGTCCATCCGGGATACCACGTCGCCACATGGGTGTCTCAAGCATCAACAGGTCATCTCTGGCCATCTTCACCGACTGAACCGGATCAAAAACAGGCTGTTCATGTGTCCATATCGCGTGCATGACTGTGATAAGTTTCCCTCGGTCATGATCCGGAACAATACCATCCAGTACAATGTCCCGTGCCCAAGTTGACGGATGCAGGTTTGGCAATTTGATGTCCAGAATCTCTCTTGCCGCCCTCCAATATTGCTTTGCATGCGAGCAGAACATTAGTGCATGTTGTAGATCCTCCGTCATAGCTTGGCATAGGTCACAGCGAGCCATAGTACGAATATGACGGTACTGAAGTGTGGCATAGTCAGGGAGAATTCCCCGGAGAACACGCCACGAGAATACACGAACTCTTGGTATAACCTTGAGTTTCCACACCATCCTCCACAAGTGATTATCCGGTGATGATGGTCCCGCTACCGTCCCTTCCTCTGAAGCTAGTTGCTCTTTGCGAGTCATTAGAGCACGGTAAGCTGTTTTGACGGAGTAAACACCCAATCGTTCGAGAGCCCAAGCATAAAAATCCTCTCCTCCAGAAGCCCTCAATGGTATTGTTGACAATGGCGTCTGCATCAGGAGCAAGGAAGTTGTTCCGAACCAATTCTATATCCCATGTGCGCCGCTCCTGCTCAAACAAATCTGAAACTCTGTCTAACTGAGCATTCCCAATACGTCTCATGGGTTTTAAAGTCGCTGTGTTGGGGATCCATCTATCATTCCAAATGGATATAGATTCACCACTCACCACACGCTTAATCAGCCCAACCTCTAGAGCTGCACGTCCTGCAATAATTGCTTTCCATGTGGCCGATGCAGACTTTGGAGCATGAGCTTCCATAAATTCAGAGTTTGGGAAGTACTTCCCTTTCAACACTCTTGAGCACAAGGAATCAGAATGTGTAATCAGCCTCCACCCTTGTTTCCCTAACAAGGAAAGATTGAATTGTTCGAGGTCCCGGAACCTTATGCCGCCCTCCATCTTCGGAGCAGTCAGCTTCTCCCACGACAGCCAGTGTAGAGATCGCTTGTCGATGGAGCTGCTCCACCAAAATTTGGCCATGCTTGACGTCAATTGTTTGCAAATCTTCTTTGTCAAGAAGAAACAACTCATACTGAACGTTGGAATGGCTTGTACAATTGATTGTAAAAGGACTTCCCGTGCTGCACATGCCATTCCACGCTACGATCATCCTTGCATTTTACCGCGGCTTCTCTCCCCAATATGGTTAAAAGTGCCGCTGGTGATCCGTCCTACTGCAGTAGGAAGGCCGAGGTACCGCTCGGTAAAAGCTTCAACGAAAATTCCCAGAATTTGCTTAACTTCTGTCCTTAGTGGCTGTGATGCATTTAGGACTGAAATAAATAGAACTCTTCTCCCGGTTCACCGCTTGTCCAGAACAAGAAGCATAAATCCGGAGAACATCATTTAATCTATGTGCACTTTGCCTTTCTGCTTTCATAAAGATCAAACTGTCATTGGCAAAAAGCAAATGATTAATCTACGGTGACTGAAAACTCACCCGCTACTATAGGTGCCTAATCAGAGTCTGACTAGGATACACCACTACACGTCATGTTTATTCCTACAATAATTGGTGTGCTGCACGTCTGATCCGTAATGGATAGGATACTTGACAAGGACCCGAGTGACGGTGACTGCGGGTCTCGCCTGATCTCCGCCACCCCTGAACGCCGACGGGGAGGACGCCATCGCCATGAAGTGGACGGCAGCCCTCCGCTCATCGCCTCTCTACACCGGCTGACGTGTTTTTGGGCACAACCCCCCCTCCCCCCTCCCGCGTCGTCTCCTCCAAGGCGACTCTGGGGCCAACCCTATCCGCCGCGCCTAGCCCCTCCCCTCCCTTCCCCTCCCCTTCGCCGTCGCCAGAGCAGCCATCGGCGCGCCTGCGCGGCTCTGATGAAGGTGGCGGCGGGGATCTCGGCGTCTCCACCCCGTGTGGAGGGCCTCGGCTACCGGGGCGGCGGCCCCTGCGGCGACGGTGAGCCGGGCGCGGCTCAGCGGCGGGCGGCGCGGCGGGTGCAGGTGGGCTGCCTCCTGGTCAGCGCTGGCAGCGCGGAGGCGGCGGAGGTCGGCTGCTGCGGCGGCCCCTCGCAGGTCGGTGTGCCATGGAGAAGAGGCGTCAGCAACTTCGATCTACTCAGATTTGCGTCGATCCCAATCCCTGGCGGCTCTGGTCGGCAGTTCTCGGGCGTTGGCTACGCGGATCTGGTGGGTGGGTGCGGATCCGGGGGAAACCCCTGGCCGGTGCGGCGGCCACACCGAAGACGGCGCCTTTGGGCGTCGTTTCCCTTGTTGGAGGCTTCGGTGGGATTCCTCTTCCTTCAACACCACTCATGAGCTCAGGTGACAGCCTCATGTCCCCTTCTCCTGGCGACAACGGCATTTTGGTGGTGTGCTCCTTCCTAAAGATGTCGTCCGGGGATGGCTCAAGTGGTGGTGGAGTTGGGTGTGGTTCGTCGGTGACATATGGGTGGCCCGATCTCATCGCGGGCATCCTACTCTGGTCCAGGTGTGGAGTGCTCCAGCCACTGGTGCTAGGGGATTGGGGTCCCTGCCTAAGTGCCAGCGGTAGGCCTTCGGCGTTGGCGATTCCTATCCTTGACCGGGGCATGGTGTTGCATCCTTTTGGCCTTCTCTGGTGTTTCAGCGCCTTCGTCCGTCAACTCTCGTTCGGTGCTCTGCCTTGCTGCTGTCAACAACGGTGATTGGGTGGTCGGTTCTCCGTTTCATGTGGGTATGTTCCTTGTGCCTCTCATTTGGCCGCTTGGGCTCTTTGATCTGGGATCTAGGGTGAATCACTTCGCCGGCCGCCGGTGCGGCACCCGTCGAGCCTGGGTGAAAGGTTAGGGGCCCTTTGTAGCGGCAGAGTCAGATCATGTGATGCCCCTGTTTGGTCCTTTGGTGGCACTCATCGACACAAAACATGCATGGTGGTGCCCTCCTCCCGTCGCCTTAGTAGGTTAGCTAGTTTCGGCCTTGCGGCGTTTGATGGCAAAGGTGTTGTGCTCTTTGTCTTCGAGTTGTTCTACTGAGCACATTGTATCTTTATTTCCGCTTTCGTTTTTCTTTCTTGTTGTAAATTGCAGTCTTGTACTCCTGGCCGGTTGACGGCTTTGTTAATTCAAAGTCGGGCTCTTCTTGAGCCTTCGTTCTAAAAAAAGTATGATGCATGCATGGACGTGTCCAAAACTGTACCGGTCACTTGAATTCTGATGAACATTGTGCTATAGTTCAAGGATGGAAGTATGCTGTAATTATCTCAGAACAAGTGAATTGACGGATGATTTAGTTCAACTCTGCAACTGGTAGCAACTGACCGATTCCCGTAAAATATTGGCCACATCTTTTCCAACCTTCACCGTAGATCTGTGCTTACCCAAGGCAATATCCTCTTATCTTATTTATTAATATTTCAGAAATACTTATCGCATAAATAGATAAAATTGAATGTATCTAAAACTAAAATATGCTAGATACATCCATTTCACCGAAAGTATTTCGGACAGAGGGAGTAACGGACTAGAGTCAAACGAATTCCAATTTCCAATTATGCTATAGTCTATAACATTGCCCTAGGTTTAGGGTAGAATAATAGACTAGAGTCTAACGAATTTCAGTCGGCACACAACAACAAAAACCAAGTTCCAATTTCTGTCAGGCTTGTGTAACCATTAGACATGTGAATAAAAGTAGAACATGAGCTATCATTATTTTTAACTGCACGATGTATTATGTTAGAGGGCAATCTTGAATTTGTAGTGAACGATTTGTTTTAGAAAACCAGGCACAGAAGGTCACATGCACACACATGCATTCACTTCTATGAACACACATACATGTACACCCTATAAGCATATCCGAGAGAGCGTGTCAGCAAGTCTTGAGATTGATTGAGTCATCATAGGCTCCTCACTATCGACTGAAAGAATATTTGGCCTTAAATGAGACTCGCATGTATGGAACTTGAGGTATGATCAGTGATGGGCTTGACTACAACTACCATCCGAACTATTGAACCACCCGTTGGTTCTCAATTTACATGATATTGATGAATGCTAATTAACTTGTAATACTATTGCAACGAACAGGTTCCTCGCATAGAAATAGAGGGTACACAAGAAAACAATCACACAAAAAAAGATCTATTCCATACGCTCCGGTAACGGCGGATAGGGTGAAGCTTCGTTCCCTCCATGCTCCGCAACGAGAGACCGCACACTTGCCTCCCATCTGTCCGACGCTCCAGTGAACGGCGGCAGGGAGGGGAGTCTTAGTGATTCTCTGGGCAGTAGTCTAGGATAGGTTTTTTAGTCCTCATAGGGGTGACACCTTGGTAAGTGGCCACACTTCATCCTCAAACTGGTTTTTCGTGTTTCGATCCTCCTCGAGTTTGTCCGTCGAGGCCGAATCCGGCGCTCTAATGTAGATTCCTACTATCTCCTTGTGGCGGTGAAGTTAGGGCTTGTCACCATGCATGCAAGATTGTAAGATTTGGTGTCAGGCGCTTGAGATCAATTTCAGTGGTTCAATGACAACGATAGTAGCTCTGAAGTGTTGGCCTTAGGGCTTAGTGCTCGAAGACTTCCCAGTTGTGGTCAACAAGATTAAGTCAGCTCCAGTAAAGGAACTGCGACTGCGACGCATCGACAACTCTTTCTTGCGGCGGTAGTGATTGTTCAGTGGCCTTGGGATCTCAATGTAATCTACTATATCACTAAGCTACCTAGGGGTAAAAGCCCACACAATCAATTGAGGTGTCCAATTGGAATTGGATCACCCAATTTCGACCAAGTCAACAATTCTCAAAGCTCTCATTAAATTCTTTTATACTATACACTATGCTTCCTAATTTTTGAGTCATCACAATTAACTGAGGTCTTCAATTTAGAATTTGGTCACCTGATTTTGACCGGGTCAATAATTTCTCAAGGAGCTCTTCCATTTAATTATTTTAATTCACCATATTCCCTATTTTTGAAGCTCTTTTATTCGATTAAGATATTCAATTTCGAATTAGGTTTACGATTTTGATCGGGCCAACGATTTTTCAAATCAATCAACACCAATCGGCTAGAAAAACATATCAACCCCGTGCACCCTCTTACCACATTGAAAAAAGAGGCGCCGCCATATGATGATACTATAGTACCAATATAGTACATGTAGGCACCGACACAAAAATATACCCACAAAAGTATGAGTTGATTAGTACATAACATAGAATCATACCATGAAAGGCCCACTAATAACCCCATTATAAATAAATATAAAACACACTCCATCGTCTCCCCCATCCGCCAAATTAAATATTCCATCAGTTCCAAAATGCAAGAGGTATTAGTTCTTTGGAAAGTCAAATTTCACTTTGACCAAGTTTAGAACCAAAAATATCGACATCCACAATATTAAGCCAAAAAATTATGGAAATTCATTTCATGATGAATCTAATAACTCTAATTTGATATTATGAATTTTGATATATATTTTCATACATGTGATCAAAATTAAAGAGGTTGGACTTTTCGAAAAAGTAATACACCTTATATGTTAAAACATAATGATTTTTTTTTAAAGAATCCCAACAACACCAGCGGTGCAGCAAAGCGCGTCCAACCCTTCTAGTTCCGTTATGTTTTGGACACTTCATTCTTCTGGTGAACCTTTATAATAGATCCGGGTCCCTTTCACAACAAAAGAAAAAGAAAATTGAACATGCTCTTCAATGATCTTAACCTTATGTAGTGTCGGTGTCTCACTTTGATTGCTAGAAAAATAAGTTTTTATGTCTTTATTTCACGCCCAATAAGGCACCACATATTATTTGGTAATTTATTATAGCGCTGTGGCATTTTCCCACAATTTACATATTAGTTGATAGAACTAGTCGGCGTAAGAAAAGACGACGTAGTCCTTGCGTGCACCAGGCCGGTCACAATCCGCCATCTCTTCCGAGCCTATCCACATCACCCACATCATGTAGGTTGGCGTACATGAGATGCCACACGAGCGCCACAGTGCATCGTATCTTTTGATGTCCGCATAGTAAAATATTTCCAGTATTCTTTGTGTTCCTTCTTTCTCTATGCAATGGAACTGTGGCCGCACGGGATCACTGAGCCTTGCATAAGGCGGACAAAATTACTGTTTTGACCTATATAGCTAACAAAATCTCGATTTGATCTCGTTTGGAATTTTTTTTCGATTCTGACCTCTTTGGGTGACGCCAACATCCCTGGCGTCTGGGTTGCGAAGCAGACGCCAGGGTCCCTGGCGTCTGGCCCCTGGCCCGCACTGCCCGCCTGCCCGTTGACCTGCTGACGTGGCAAAGGGGCCAGACGCCAGGAACCCTGGCGTCTGGCCCTGGTAAGTGGATAACCCCACGGGCCCAGCCCACTCATCCCCAACCTCTCTCCCTGGCGACGACGAAGAACAGAGAGCTCTTTCTCTCTCGCCCCTCTTCTCCCTCACACCAAACCCCCCCTTGATCTACTCCATCCTCCATCCAAATTTGTGGATCTGACCCCCCAAGCATCCTTGAGGTATTCTCCCATCTTCCCTCCAAATTGTTTTTGTTTTCCCCTCTTTTGTTGGATGCATTATTTCACATTAGGTGATGTTAGATTAGTAGATGGTTTCTTTGTTTTAGGAAATAATTTGTAGTTGATAGATGATTTGGTAGGTAGTGTAGTTGGTACATGTTTGTAGTTGTCCACCAATACACATAGTTTGTGATTTTTTTTTGAATTATAGATGATGTATGCATGTGCTAGTAAATTAGCTATATGTTGAATATATAGATGGCATAATATTTGTTTGAATCTGAGAAGACTACTTTGGCAAGCAAATATATTTAGGAAAAATATTATATGTGTGAAGTGGTATGACAATATAGTTGAATATATAGAGATGATGAAATTTGATGCTATGTGTGCATATGTAGAAGAAAGAAATGATGTGGTTATGTGTGAGAAGAATGGTGTTTTTATATGGCATAACTTGAAGAAGGAAATAGTATTGTTTGATATTGTTCATGTATTCATAGATGTTTGTGAATTTTTTTGTAGGATGGCGGATGATGATGGACCTTGGTATGACGGATTAATCGATGAGTGGGATAAGGAGCATCGTGCTCGTGCCATTGAGAAAGGACATGTAAGAAGCAATACTTATCAATTTTCGTTGTCTCTCATTTGTATTCTTGTATTGATTAAAACATCACGTTATTTGCAGCTTGTAGTTGCTATGCGCATGAGGGGTCATTCCGCTGATGACTTTACTTACGACCCGCGGTACGAGCCTTACGTTCGGAGATTGGGTCGTCTCCCATTCGTGTTGCAGTTTAAGCGACACGCTCCGCCGGTGAACCACGCGGCGCTGACCGCACTTGTGGATCGTTGGAGGCCGGAGACTCACTCGTTCCACCTTCCATGTGGGGAGATGACGATGACCCTACAGGACATGGCTATGATAAGCGGCCTTCCTATCAACGTCCAAGCTGTTACCGGTCGTGTCAGCGTCGGCAATTGGCGAGAACGAACTGGCAATTTAATTGGTGTTCAGCCCGACGGCCCTCAGGAAGGCAAGGCCGATACCGCGAGAGTGAGGCATTCTTGGCTAAAACTGGTCAGAGGAAACACCAACCCATGCCCTCGTGGTGCGAATGACGTGGTTGTGCAGCAGTCCGCGCGGGCTTATCTTTGGTATGTACTAACAAAGGTAGTCTTCTCAGATGCAACCGGGAACTCAGCCCTCTAGATGTTTCTGGAGCTACTCAATAACTGGGATACCCAGTATAGCTGGGGTTGGGCCGCACTAGCATATTTGTATCGTCAGGTAAGAGATATTTGCAACCATTTATCTTGCATTTGTCATGTGCCTCCATATATAACATGTTTGTTTGATTGCAGCTTGACTTGGCGTGTCGCAGGAAGGGAGATACATCCTCATTGGCTGGGTTTGTTTGGAGCCTATCCGTGTGGTTGTGGGAGCGGATCCCGGTTGGCCGGCCCGATTTCAAGAACCCCAACATGCCAAACCCACGGGGTAATCATGAAGGGGTGCATGATGATGATCCATATCGGCGCCCTACGCTTGCTTACTATTGGGAACAAGTGACAGTGTACACAGGAAGCTCGCATGTGCGATACAAGTGCTATATGAATGAGCTGGACACCTTGACTGCTGAGCAGGTATAGAGAAGTTCGATGAGACCAAATTTAGTCAAGAATGAAACTTGTATCTAACAATGTATCTTTTTGTTTTGCAGGTACATTGGTTGCCTTATGTGGAAGATCGTGGCTTTGATCTTAATGAGATGTGCACGCGTGATAGCCATCTTTGGCGGGCGAGGTGCCCAATGATATGCTTCTTCGCAGTCGAGTGGCACTTTGTAGACCGTGTGGCAAGACAATTTGGAAGAAGACAAGGTATTCCAATTGAGGAGAGCAAGGAGGAAACGCTCTCTCTGCATCGGTGAGCAAGCATGCCTTGAGTATGTAGTAGAGCATTGAATAAGTCTATGTTTGCTAATGCTTTGTTCCGTGCATCATTTGTAGGTTTGATCGAAGGAACAATCAGGATATATCAGATTGGGCAAACAAACACCATGCGTGGATAGAAATTTGGAATCAAAGAGACACGTTAGTGCAATCAGAGAATAGACCTCACAATCAGTCAGCATATCAGAAGTATCAAGTGTGGTATGCGGATCGTTACCGGTTAAAGCTAAAGCCTGGTTGGACTCACGAGGAGTGGTCGGAGTTGGTGTCTGAAGACCCGGAGACTGCAGAAGGTTATCAAACCTTCAACACGGCTGTGAGAGACACCAGAGGGGCTCACGTTGACTATGCACCGATGCATGATGAAATGGTAGTCTTCTTGACCTATTCTAACATACTTGCATCATGTTGTCTTCTTTCAAATACATAAGTTTGGTGTGTTCATGAATTGCAGGCGTAGAGTTGCTTCGTAAATCAACAATGCCAATGTTGCACTGAGTCATCCACCTGGTGGTGCATTATCTGAGAGGACTCTTAGGAGCACGATGGAGTTGTGATCAATATATTATAAAAATTTTCTTTTCGCGGATTATTTATGTGCATCTCATATCATAGCATATTTTGTCTTATTGCAGAAGTTCAAGAAGCGGTTTCATAAGATGGCAGCAATGCTTTCTTGCCATGGTGCTCAGTCCAGTGACGTGTATGCACCTGGTAGCCGCGCCGCCACAGCTAATAGACGGCGTTATCTACAGAACGATGAGGACATGGAGGAGGAGTTCCATGAAGAGGAGCCAGCACATCAAGAGGAGCCAACACATCATGAGGAGCATGAGTATGATGCAACACATCAAGAGGATCATGAGTATGATGTTGATGCTCCACAACCATCACAGGTTACACAACCGACACAAGGCAATGCTCGCTCTAGGAAAGGCAAAGCCATAGCTAAGACACCAGGCAAGAAAGGTAGAAAGAAGACATGGAACACACAATTCCATAGTCCGGAGTATCCTCATCAGCTTATCCCAAGAGGAATGCAAAGATATAAGGCCAACACTGAGGCGGAGGAGGAGCCATACAACGAAGAGGAGGAGGAGGAGACTAGCGAAGAGGAGGAGCCTACACTTGCAACCATTGTGAAGAGAGGAAGGAGGAAGTGAGCTTCTTGTTGTCGTGTTAAAAACTTCTTAGATTGTCTTGAATTTGGTGTTTTATGTATGCACTTGATGTCTTATGTATACATGAATTTGTCGTGATGAAAAATTTGTGGACTTGTTGTCGTTTGTATGCAGGAATTTGTCGTGGTGAAAATTCTGTGAAATGTGCTATCTTCTGTGTTCTATGAATCTGTCATATTATTATATATGTGCTATCTTCCTGTGTCAAATAGCATGTCAAATATTCAGGGACCCAGACGCCAGGGTCCTTGGCGTCTGGTCTAAGTCAGGGACCCATACGCCAGGGTCCTTGGCGTCTGGTCTAAGTCAGGGGAGCAGACGCCAGGGTCCTTGGCGTCTGGTCCCCAGTCGACTGGAAGCAAGCGCAGAGTCCTGGACAGCAGAAACAGGGCAGCCAGACGCCAGGGTCCATGGCGTCTGGCCCTGGTGTAGTAGTTTTTTCATTTTGTTCATATTTTGTCACAGCATAGTATCGAATGACATATATATTTTGTTCTAGCAAACACCCATAGTATCGAATGACAAACACTAGTGTTCACATAATAGCAAATGACAAACATAGTTAATGACCACGATGGTCTACGATACAATGTCTCGAATGACATAGCAAATTACAAACATAGTTCAAATTACACAAATAGTCCCGAATGAGAAGCGCATCACATATAATGTCTCGAATGACATAAGTAGTTCATGACCACGATGGTCCACGATAGTTGAAACGACATGAACATCACATATAACTCGGTTTCCTGTAGCAATGCAAGTTAACAACCCTTTTCCATTCCCATTCTTGCAGCATTTCTTGAATCTTGCCATCATCAGTTATGTCAACCAATTTTCTTTCCCCGGGGCCATCTGACTGCCTCCTGCTGACGTAGTACACAAAATCCTCTTCCTTCAACCCTTGCTTCACCACGAATTTAGTCTTCAACCAATCGAAAGTGAGGTCCACTTCACGAACTTGCACAACACATGGAGGCAAGCCTTGCACATGAACAACAGGGCTAAGCACCCACTGAGTATCGTTAGCCATCTACAACACACAAATCTCTTAGTACCTAACGTATGATACATTAAACCACAAGGAAAACAAACTAGGGTTTTCACAAAACTACGATACATTAAACCAACCAAAAAATGGGGGTCGAGTTGATTTACCTTCTAGTTTCGAAATCCTGAAGATCCAACGGTGAAACCGGACCGATTCTTGAGAGATTTGAGGGGGGTTAGGGTGCTGGATGAGGGAGTGACGTTAAGGGGTAGAGGTGAGAGTGGGTGGATATGAATGAAATGAGAGGGGTAGAGGTGGAGATGAATGGATGAGAGGGCTAGAGGTGGGCCCAAAAAATCTTATCCACTCGAATCTTATCTGCAAAAACGAGCCAGACGCCATGGTCCCTGGCGTCTGGGTGTGGGAGGCAGACGCCATGAACCTTGGCGTCTGGGGTGTCCATCAGACACATCAGGCATGTGTCTGGTCTCCTGCGTGAGCAACATGAGCCAGACACCATGGTCCCTGGCGTCTGGCTGTGCGAGGCAGACGCCATGAACCTTGGCGTCTGGGGTGTCCATCAGACACATCAGGCATGTGTCTGGTCTCCTGCGTGAGCAAAATGAGCCAGACGCCAAGGACCGTGGCGTCTGGTGTGCACATCAGTAAACTGGATAAGGACCCAGGCGCCATGGACCTTGGCGTCTGGGTGTGGACCTGGTGTTTTTGCACACACTTCTGTCTTTTGTTTAATGTTTTTGCTTAGCAACTTGTAGCACAAACTGTTAAATATGAACAAAGCATGCTAGTCTCAACCAAAAATATGAACAAAGCATACTAACTAGTCTCGAATGACGAACATAGTTTGCACATAATCTCAAATAGTCTCGAATTACAAGTTCATCATACACGATGTGTCGAATGACATAAATAGTTCATGACCACGCAAGGTCTCGAATGACAAGTTCATCACACACAAAGTCTCGAAAGTCCATCATCGATGTCGGTGCCTTTTCCATTTGTCTCTTGAGTAGTACGGGCCACTTTCCCTTCTTGTCACGTGCCTCGTCTTCCTCTTGTGCATCGCGAGCCCTTGCAAGTTTTCTTGCCCTCTCTTCTTGTGAGTCTCCTTCTCTTTGCGTGCCCTCTCTTCCTCACGCTTCTTGCGCCACAAGCCTCCTTCTCACGACGCTCCGCTCCAATCCCCGTGCAAAGGACTCCTCAAACAGGCGCTGCCTCCGTAAGTAATCTCGATGTTGGTCCTCTTGGACATCTTTTGGTACCTCGTGATCTATCCAAGTGAAGTACTTGCAAAGTGGAGGAGGCGACTACATAAAAAATCATGTTTTTGTTAGTAATATGAGTTCAAACTTGATGAGGTTTTATGTATGTACACCTAACATACCGGTGGTATGTCATATGCGTTAGTTGGCCTTCGACGATCATGTGCATAGTTGGGACACACGAAAAACCTTCTACCTTTTGTCCATGACTTCTTGGGGTCCGTGGACACCTTCAGCTTGCAAACATCACCACACCAACATGGTGGTGTGGGCACATCCTTCTCCTTCTCCTTGTTCAAAGTGGCCTCCATCCACGTCTTCGGCATGTCCTCTTCGTCCGCGCACGACGGCCTCGTCCTGGAACCGGATGAAGCCATGGCTACAAAAAGAACAATTGTTAGCACAAGACACAATGAAAGTACATGTGTAAATACAGTAAATCAATAAATGCTAGGAATTATATGAACAAATAATATACCATGGTTATTAGATCAACCATCTGGATTAAGCAAAAAACTGAAGGCCGATCGATTATCAACCATTCCTCTACGACCACCACCACCTCTAGCACTTGTGCTTCCTCTCCGACCACCATGCTTCCTCTCCGACCACAAGCACCTCTAGCACTTGTGCTTGCTCGAGCACCACCTCTAGCACTTGTGCCTTCTCGACCACCACCTCTCGCACTTGTGCCTTCTCGACCACCACCTCTAGCACTTTTACTCCCTCTACGAACACTAGCACCTCTAGCACTTGTGCTCCCTCTACGACCACCACTACCACCTCTGACACTTGTGCTTCCTCGACCACCACCACCGTCACCTCTTCCACCTCGTTCACCATTGGTGCCACCTCCACGACTTGTTTTTCTTTTTTTGGTTTTCCTAATCTTGCATGTCCGCTCATTGTGTCCCCCTTCACCGCACACCCCACAGTTGATAGTGTCAGGAGCCTCCATGAAATGACCGCTGCCAAATTGTTTCATGCCAGTGTATCCAGCCAGGTCATCCATATCACCCCTTAACCTCTTAGTTCTCCTTCTACCCTTGGTATCCACCTTCAGAAGAGGGTCTGGCCTAATATGAGGGCCATGGTACTCAGGCCACTGTGATTGGACCAAGAAAGGGTGAAATCTTGGCGCCCATGTCAACCTAGTAGCTTCCACATGGAACTCTTGCATCCGCACGGTTTTTCCATCACAAACAGGTATGTTTCTCGCCTTCGCCGCCGTTATCAAATGCGAGCATGGCCAATGATACTTACTAGGCCTCTCACACTGGCACCACCGAGTCTTCAGACGCACCTCAAATGCAGCACCACCATATTGAAAACCGTCTCGTGTTGTGCCACCTGGCTCATCAATTTGATAGATCATTTCAATTCTGTCAAATATGATAACTTGTTGCCGTGAGGACTTGCTTGCTTGTAACTGCAACCATTCGTCAACCTTTTCCGGGTAATCCTTTTTTTCACCTATCCATTTTGTAGTCTCTTCAGAATGCCTCTGAAAGTACTCATTAAGCTTGAAGAAGGTCTACTCCACTATTGCAGTCAATGGCAATGCACGAGCACCCTTCAACACATTGTTGAAACATTCTACCAGATTGCTGGTCATGTCGCCATATCGCTGACCACCATCGTCATGCGCGCGTGCCCACTTGTGCTTCTCCGTTAAATTCCTAGTTAAGAAGTCTTTTCCCCCTTCGTTCACCGCTGCAAAGAGTTTGTTGTACCGAGCATCGAAAGCTTGGGTCGTGAAGGCCACACATACATGGGTAAGGTCTTTGCTGAGCTCCTTGCTCTTACATGCCCGATAAAAGTTGGCCACGAAATGCCTCATGCACCATCTGTGGTGAAGCTTTGGAAATCCTGGAATAACAATGTCCATTGCCTTGAGTATGCCATGGTGCCGGTCCGATATGACGCATACCTCCCTAGCCCCAATCACGTTGTGCCTAACATGACCCATGAACCACTCCCAGTTGTCTTGGTGCTCGGAAGGCACCAAAGCAAATGCACACAGCAACATGTTGTCGTTTGATGAGTGCGCCATTGCTACCATTAGTGTGCCCTTGTATCTACCGGTCAAGAATGTGCCATCTATAGACAAGACCGGACGACAATGCTGAAACGCCTCCACACATTGTCCATAACTCCAGAAGGCACGGTGGAACACTCCCTCGTGATCCTCGACCACATGAAACATGCCCGGGTTCTTATGTGCAATCGCGGCCAACAACCTTGGGAGCTGGTTGTATGCTTCTTCATAACCACCATACAACATCCTAATAGCATTTGCCTTTGCCTTCCATGCCTTCCCATACTTGACTTCATAACCAAATTGTTTTTTCACCATCCGCATGAGAAACCTCACTTTCACAGTGGGATCAAAGCCTATGTCTTTCATCCATTTGTATCCGAGATACTCAGATGTGAGTTGACGATGTGTCGTTCGAAGTCGTTTAGATGGCGGTTTGCACCTATGAGTGGCAACACAACTTCTTAACACCCATTCTTCGGTTTCTTTAAGCTTTCTTGCACGAACCTTCCATGGGCATCCTTCTTGCTCACACTTCACGGTGTAACGCAACTTCATGTCGGAGTGCTCAACATAAAATGGCCTATGGTTCCGAATGGCATAGTCAGACAACCAAAACTTCAGCATAGGCAAGCTCAGAAACTTCACTCCTTTCTTTAAATAAGCATTCTCATCCTCCTTCTCCTCCCTTGGTTCTCCTGGATCCGGGCATGGTGTTGGCTCAATCGCCGTCATTCTCATTCCACCATCAACAACAGCTTTATGGGCAAGGCTAAGATCTTTAAACAAGTGAGTTCTTTTTTCTAAGCCCGTCAACTCGAAGTGGATTTGGTTTTCCTCCTTGGTGAATCCATCCTCGTCCAACTATTCAACTGGACCCTCGTCATCCGAGTCATATGCATATTGACGCCTAAAAGGCAACTCACGATCCATGTCCTTTTGCGCTATGTACGCATCCAAGTCACCAACATCATTACCATGAAACCCTTCCTCTTGCTCTTCGTCGTCATCATAAGCATCTTCATCATCTTAAATTACTTCGTCACTAGCAATCACCTCAACTTCATTTGCTTGGCTAGTTGGTGGTTGGCTAGAAGCATTGGGGGCATACAACTCAACCTCATTTGGTTCAATAGATGGTACACGAGGACGTGGTTGGCGATAAGCATTGGGGGCATCAACCACAACTCTATGCTCAACAAGTGGCACCATTGTCATCTCGCTCATGTCATCCATTGGGAAGAGACATGCCGGTTCAAATCAAGTGTAAACCGAGGAGATTCAACCTTGGTGGCAAACAATTCAAGTGACTTGTCTTCCGATTGGGAAACTTTTTCCTTGTATACATCCCAATGCAAATCCGAGGTGATAGGCATACTTTTCAAGCGAGATTTGGCTCCAACTCCAACATCATACCTTCCTATTAACTTAACATCAACATTGGTGTCCATCCACTTTAAGGCTTGTCTCACTTTTGCAACAACATCCTCATAGCTAGGGCTTGTATCAAAAACCAATGGTTACTCAAGAATGCCTCCTTGTCCATGTAATGAACATTAACAAGTCTCTCCATCTAAAAATAACATGAATGCATTTAAGACTTCAATGAGAATTGGTGTTTATCCAAATCATATCAACACTAAATTATTGGTGATGTCCACAAAAGTATCACTAATTAACAAACACTAAGCAAAGTTAACCCTAATCACTAACTAACCCTAACCCCCAATCTTTCTACTCAACAAGCATATATTCCTACTACACACCATGCATATCACTATATTATCAAAGTTAACCAAGCCATTCACACTAACATAAGGGAGAAAACATGAACTAGGGTTCCACAAAAATGTATAAAATACAACCAAAATAACAAGATTTAACAAAAAATAATTGGATGATTTGGGGGAGATTACCAAGAGCAACAAAGTGATGGAAAGATCAACCTAAGGGATGCACCTTTTGGAGAGGATTTGAGGGGGAGCTTGAGGGGTAGGAGAGAGTGTGAGAGCTCCAAGTGTTCTTCAAGCTCGGGTTGTGGATTGGGGAAAGTGTGTGGGTGGGTCCCACACACTCTCCCGTGGGTTATCCACTTACCAGACAGACGCCGGGTTCTGGCGCCCGCCCCTTTGCCACATCAAGAGGTCAACGGGCAAAGGCGTCTGGGTTAGGGGCCGACGCCAGGACCTGGCGTCGCCCATAACCAGACGCCAGGGATGTTGGCGTCACCCAAAGAGGTCAAAATCGAAATTTTTTTCCAAAGGAGGTCAAATCGGGATTTTGTTAGCCACATAGGTCAGAATAGTAATTTTGTCCGCATAAGGCCAACTCCACCGCAGAACCCCATCTTGTCCGATTTTGTTCGTATGGGGTAAAATCTGGCCCAGCGGGCACACCCAAACGGACAAGCATGTCCGTTCGTTTCCGTTTTTGTCCGCCTCAACCCCAAACCTTGACCAAAATTGAGCCACGAATGCTCCCGAACGGACAGAAAATGGACGCTTTTCTCGTCCCTCTCGTCCGCTCCTGTCCACCCTCTGGCCCACAAACCAGTGAAACGAGAGCTACCGTGAGGCCTGCGGGACGGGACGGAGAGCAGCAAGGACGGGGCGGGGTGGCGCGGGCGTGTCGGGGCTACTGCGGGGCGCGGAGCAGGCTAGCCCAGCGTGGCGCGGGCGCTGCTGGCGCGCTGGCCAGCCCGACGCGGGCGTGGCGCCATGCGGGCACGGGCGCGGGGGCGCGGCGCAGGCCAGGGCGGCCGCGGCCTGGGCACGACGACGGCAGAGGAAATGATGGAGGCGACGGCAGAGGAAAGGGCGGCCGCGGCCTGGGGCTCTTGGGTGTGCGTGAGGCGGCATAGCGAGCTCGAGGAGAGGCGGGATGGACCGTTTTTGGGGAGCCAGCGGCCTTCTACGCATTGGGCGCCGATGACCCATACTCCTGTCCTTCCCCCGGACGTCCGCCAAATCGCACCCCAAACGGACAAAAGCAGACATCCGGATGGGGTCCAGCGCTGGAGTTTGCCTAAGAGCTACTCCGATAGTCGCCGTAGCAGCCCGCATATGCATACGGAGCGTTTCATATGCATTAGAGCATCTCCACCGCTTCTAACAAAGCTCCCCAGCGATTTTTTTCGGTGCCGGGCGCCAAAAACGACCTGGGCCACGCCTCCAGGACGACGGAAAGCGCCTGTTCGGCCCGTTTTTTCGCCCGGCGGCCGCAGGCCAAACCCTGCGCGTTGTGGGGCGCTTGGGGGCTCCGGCGCAAGGGAAAAGCGCGGCTGGCCCACGCCGTCATGTGAAAAGTCAAGATTTTCTTCCCCGACCTGCCTCCCACCCTCCGCGCTCTCGGCCGCCACTAGCTATATCCCGGCGCCGGCCGCCGCCCTTCACCAGTACATAGCCATTCCCCGCCGAAAAAATAGCAGAGGTTCACCGTGCCAGCCCTCCGACAACAGCTGGGCGTTTCCGGCCGTGGAGGGGCAGTTTACCGGCGGGTGCACGCCCACCGGGCGCAAGGTGTTCGGCGATTTGCCTGCCTCGGCGATGGACTCGGATGACGAGGAAGTGCTCGCCGCGCTGCTGGAGGAGGAAGCCGAGGCCGACGTCCAGGAAGAAGAGCATCTCATGGTGCTCGCCGCCCTCGCCCAGCTGCTGGCGAGCAATGAAAAGCCGCGGCGAGGTGGCTCGGCGCCGGGGTGGGTGAAAGCAAAGAACCGGAATCGTCCTGAAGGCTATTGCATGCTCTACGCCGACTAATTCGCCGATGCTCCACTTCACAACGACAGAACATTTCGGCGTCATTATCGGATGAGCAGAAAACTTTTCCTCTGGATTTTGAATTCCATCCGGGAGTTCGGCGACTACTTCAAATGCAAGATGGATTGCACCGGCAAACTTGGATTCACCTTGATCCAAAAATGCACGACAGCGATGAGGATGCTTGCATACGGAGCTCCTGGTGACTCACAGGACGACTATGGGCGCATGGCCGAGTCCACCAGCATAGAGTGTTTCTACAAGTTCTGTCGGGCAGTGGTGGCAGTGTTTGGACCGCAATACTTGAGAACACCCAATGCGGAAGACACTGCTCGGATCCTAGCACAGAATGCAGCAAGAGGATTTCCTGGGATGCTTGGAAGCATCGATTGTATGCATTAAAAATGGAAGAATTGCCCATTTGCTTGGCAGTGGATGTACAAAGGCGCCAAAGGCGATTGCAGTGTGGTACTTGAGGCCGTCGCCACACAGGACCTCTGGATTTGGCACTCCTTCTCTGGTATGCCAGGAATTCATAATGACATCAACATGCTGCAGTGCTCTCTTGTCTTTGCCAAGCTTGTTGAAGGGCATTCTCCTCCGGTGGACTTCGAGATCAATGGGAGGCACTACAACAAGGGGGGCTATCTTGCTGATGGCATCTATCTGAGATGGTCGACATTTGTGAAGACCATCAAAAATCCTGTGCCAGGAGGCAAGAACGCCTGGTTTGCGAAGATTCAGGAGGCTTGCAGGAAGGATGTCGAGCGGGCATTTGGTGTGCTCCAATCTCGATTTGCTGTTGTCCGGTACCCCGCTCAGACCTGGTCGAAAGATCAAATGTGGGAGATCATGACCTGCTGTGTCATCTTGCACAACATGATCATTGAGAGCGAGCAGGAAGAGCCAGTGTTTGACACTGAACCATACCACAGCCAGGGTCCTCTTGCCCAAGTTCATCACCAGCTACCAGCAACCTGGACTGCCTACCTCAGTAGGCGTCAGGAGATCCGAGACCCACAGGTGCATCATCAACTGCAGCAAAATCTGATAGAGCACCTATAGAGGATCAAGGACGACGCCGGGCGCGACGTGTGATGAAATATGAGTTTTTATTTGTTGAACTAAATAATTTGTATTGAACTATTTGTTGTTGTATTATTTTGTTGAAGTATTTGATTTTTCTGTGATGAAATATGTGATAAAAATATATTTATGTTGACAATTGAACGCCGAGCCACGGCGAACCACGCCGAATATGGGCCTATTCTCGCCCATATGGGGTTTATTCGCCGAAATGGGGCTAAAAATTGGGCCAACATCGGCGCCCTGGGGGCGAGCTGGGGCCGACGACTAGGCGCAAAACCGGCCCTAGCGCCGAATGTATCGCCGGCACGACCCCAGGGGCCGATTTTTAGGCGTCCTGGGAGGGCCAACTGCTGGAGATGCTCTTATGGAGGCCGTTGAGACAAGACGAAAGTCAGTCTTTTATAATGGCTGCATTAGTATTGTAGGACCTCTAGTCAGTGGCATGTTCTTTTTTTCCCAATCTTCAATACACATTTAGTTAAATGAATAACATGTTAAATCCGAGCACGACGGCGAGGGCTTGGACGACCACGAGCCCGAAGGCGAGGGCGAGGACGATTCTGTTGGGTATTGATTTCGGTGGCGATAGTGGCAACTTGATTCCAGTAGTGGTGACTCGATTCCGACGGTGATACTTAAACTGTGGATGCCTGTCATAGTGCTTTTCACAATTTCAAGCATCGCCATTGATTTCACGACTTCCCAATCACAGCTAGAGCACTCATACATAGCACATGATGACAACTGCTCGTCCACATGCACAGATCCACCCAATGATAAAAATTATACTATACATTTTGGGGACACATAAGAAAACAATTAATGAAATCGTTGTATGTCCCATGAAATTGTGAGTATAAGTTTTGACATCGCTTCACGGTGATCCCACTCATACCTGAGATCATCACCAGTTTGTCGGCGTGATAGTGGAGGTTGCGGACGGCTAGAAGGAAAGTGTAGGCTATGGGCGCCGAGAAGGCAAGTGGAGGTTGTGGATCTTTTCATAGCTGCGTCTCGCACCTCCCTGAAGACCAATTCGACCAGGGCCAAAAAGCTACTCCCTCCATTTTTGTATAAGGTCACTATCGAAATTATAATTTGCAGCTATATTAGGCCACTAATACTAATTGAGGCAAAATTGATGATGTTTACCTCGTACTAGCAACCAAGGACGTTATATCCCTTCATGCATGCAGGAATGAGAAGTTTGGTTTGCATGCGCTGTATTAATCAACCAATAAGGAGTGAGATGGTTGTCTTGTGCGTTAAACAGAAAAATACACATTAATTGACGCGCCAAACAAGGAGGAAAGCTAGATTTCAACAATGGATAAAACCGACATTAATGTTTTACCTTAGTACCTGTAATATGATTTTGTGGCTTTGTATTAAAAATGAAAGAAGTATTATAGTTGGACCAGCTAGTAACCTTCGGCCTGAAGGAAGCCATTAAGACAGATGAGAAACTAAGTGAGGCGATAGAGACGGAGATCCAGACGGTGATGTGTGAGCTTGAGAAAAGGGACGATCTACTGAAGAGTGAAGAGCGCGAAGGAGGTGATGCAGGAGATGTTCTCAGTCCTTTGGCCCAACGAGCTACGACCATCTTTGGCCTTGTCAGCACAATGAAGCAGGGGCAGTGAGGTTAAGATTTTTCGTTCTGCATGCAAGACGAAAAGACTGCAGCGACTACGCGCCGTCGACAGCAGCTCGCTCTTGTGACGATAGTGTTCGTTCAGTGGTCCAAGGATCTCGTTGTAATTCTTCATTATGTTGATATTGAACATGTATAGATGTATGTGGGTCCGGGTTTTGTATGTTGTATCTGTAGTGTCTTTTTCCCGTATCTACTTGTATCTTGGGAGACAAAACACCGGTCGCACCTCTTGTATCTATATATGTGCTTAGTGCAAGATCAATAAGAATATCGATGCACACAATCCCTCTCACCCAAACTTACATGATATCAAATACCGTATCGATCCTTCCTAATCGCTTCCGCAACCCTAGCTGCCGCCGCCCCAGGCCGCCGCCGCCGCCGCCCCGAGCCGCCGCCGCCACCACCTCCCCACGCTGCTGCCCCCCCCTTCCGCAGCAGCGCCTCCTCCAGCCACCGCGCCGCCCCTCTTGCCGCGCTGCCGCCACCCCTTCTCCAACCCTAGCCGCCACCTCCACCCTAGCCGCCGCCCTTCCCTCGCGCGCCGCCACCATGTCCGTCGCCTCATCCGCCTCCAATCCCTTTGCCGGTCCAGTCCCCGCCGACATTCGCGACATCAACATCCATTACCGCGTTTCTTGTTGGAAATATGCCCTAGAGGCAATAATAAAATGGTTATTATTGCATTTCCTTGTTCATGATAATTGTCTATTATTCATGCTATAATTGTATTGACCGGAAACCGCAATACATGTGGGAATACATAGACCACAACATGTCCCTAGTGAGCCTCTAGCGGGATCACATCATTAGGAGAATGATGTGATGGACAAAACCCAATCCTAAGCATATCACAAGATCGTGTAGTTCGTTTGCGAAAGCTTTTCTAATGTCAAGTATCATTTCCTTAGACCATGAGATTGTGTAACTCCCTGATACCGTAGGAGTGCTTTGGGTGTACCAAACGTCACAACGTAACTGGGTGACTATAAAGGTGCACTACAGGTATCTCCGAAAGTGTTTGTTGGGTTGGCACGAATCGAGACTGGGATTTGTCACTCCGTATGACGGAGAGATATCTCTGGGCCCACTCGGTAATGCATCAGCATAATGAGCTCAATGTGACTAAGTAGTTAGTCACGGGATCATGCATTACGGAACGAGTAAAGTGACTTGCCGATAACGAGATTGAACGAGGTATTGGGATACCGATGATCAAATCTCGGGCAAGTAACATACCGATTGACAAAGGGAATTGTATACGGATTGATTGAATCCCCGACATCGTGGTTCATCCGATGAGATCATCGTGGAACATGTGGGAGCCAACATGGGTATCCAGATCCCGCTGTTGGTTATTGGCCGAAGAACGTCTTGGTCATGTCTGCATGGTTCCCGAACCCGTAGGGTCTACACACTTAAGGTTCGGTGACGCTAGAGTTGTTGAAAAATAGTATGTGGTTACCGAAGGTAGTTCGGAGTCCCGGATGAGATCCCGGACATGATGAGGAGCTCCGAAATGGTCCAGAGGTGAAGATCGGTATATTGGACGAAGGGTATTGGAGTCCGGAATTGTTCCGGGGGTACCAGGCGATGACCAGTGTGTCTGAAAGGGGTTTCGGAGGCCCCGGCAAGGGTTGGGGGGTCTTATGGGCCAAGGGGAGAGGGCACATCAGCCCACTAAGGGGCTGAGCGCCCCTCCCACCCCATCTCACGTAACCAGGAGAGGTGGGGGCTCCACCCCTAGTGCAGCCGCCCCTCCCGGCTTGGGGAGCAAGTTTCCTAGGGGGTGGGGGCGCCCAAACCCATCTAGGGTTTCCCCTGTGGCCGCCGCCCCTCCCCTAGGGAACCCTAGGGCGCCTCCCCCTCCTCCCTTCCCCCTATATATAGTGAGGGAGAGAGAGGGCAGCCGCACCCTAACCCTGGCGCAACCCTCTCCCTCCTCCAACACCTCCTCCTCCTCCTCCGTAGTGCTTGGCGAAGCCCTGCCGGAGAACCACGAGCTCCATCACCATCATGCCGTCGAGCTGTTGGATTTTCCCCTCAACTTCTCCTCTCCCCTTGCCGGATCAAGAAGGAGGAGACGTCCCCGGGCTGTACATGTGTTGAACACGGAGGCACCGTTGTTCGGTGTTTAAATCGGATTCGGCCACGATCTGAATCGCTTCGTGAACGACTCCACCGACCGCGTTCTTGTAACGCTTCCGCTTAGCGATCTTCAAGGGTATGAAGATGCACTCCCTCTCTCTCTCATTGCTAGTCTCTCCATAGATTGATCTTGGTGATGCGTAGAAAATTTTGAGTTTCTGCTACGTTCCCCAACAGTGGCATCATGAGCTAGGTCTATTGCGTAGATTCTATGCACGAGTAGAACACAAGTTGTTGTGGACGTTGATTTTGTTCAATATGCTTACCGTTACTAGTCCTATCTTGTTTCGACGGTATTGTGGGATGAAGCGGCCTGGACCGACCTTACACGTACACTTACGTGAGACAGGTTCCACCGACTGACATGCACTTGTTGCATAAGGTGGCTAGCGGGTGCCAGTCTCTCCCACTTTAGTCGGATCGGATTCGATGAAAAGGGTCCTTATGAAGGATAAATAGCAATTGGCATATCACGTTGTCGCTTTTGCGTAGGTAAGAAACGTTCTTGCTAGAAACCCATAGCAGCCACGTAAAACATGCAAACAACAATTAGAGGACGTCTAACTTGTTCTTGAAAGGTATGCTATGTGATGTGATATGGCCAAAAGAATGTGATGAATGATATGTGATGTATGAGATTGATCATGTTCTTGTAATAGGAATCATGACTTGCATGTCGATGAGTATGACAACCGGTAGGAGCCATAGGAGTTGTCTTAATTTATTATATGACCTGCGTGTCATTGAACAACGCCATGTAATTACTTTACTTTATTGCTAACCGTTAGCCATAGTAGTAGAAGTAATAGTTGGCGAGACAACTTCATGGAGACACGATGATGGAGATCAAAGGCGCAAGATGATGATGGCCATATCATGTCACTTTATGATTTGCATGTGATGTTTATCATGTTTATGCATCTTATTTTCTTAGAATGATGCTAGTAAGTAAGATGATCCCTCATAATAATTTCAAGAAAGTGTCCCCCCTAACTATGCACCATTGCGAAAGATCGTTGCTTCGAAGCACCACGTGATGATCGGGTGTGATAGATTCTAACGTTCACATACAACGGGTGTAAGCCAGATTTACACATGCAAAACACTTAGGTTGACTTGACGAGCCTAGCATGTACAGACATGGCCTCGGAACACAAGAGACCGAAAGGTCGAACATGAGTCGTATAATAGATACGATCAACATGAAGATGTTCACCGATGATGACTAGTCCGTCTCACGTGATGATCGGACACGGCCTAGTTGACTCGGATCATGTATCACTTAGATGACTAGAGGGATTTCTATCTGAGTGGGAGTTCATCAAATAATGTGATTAGATGAACTTAATTATCATGAACATAGTCAAAAGGTCTTTACAAATTATGTCGTAAGCTCGCGCTTTAGTTCTACTGTTTAGATATGTTCCTAGTAGTTGAAAGTTGATAGTAGCAATTATGCGGACTGGGTCCGTAAACTGAGGATTGTCCTCATTGCTGCGTAGAAGGCTTATGTCCTTAATGCACCGCCGGTGTGCTGAACCTCGAGCGTAAATGCATGGATGTTGTGAACATCTGACATACACGTTTTGATGACTACATGATAGTTCAGTAATGTTAAACGGTTTAGAATTATGGCGCCGAAGACGTTTTTGAAACGTAGCGGAACATATGAGATGTTCCAAGGGCTGGAATTGGGATTTCAGGCTCGTGCCCACGTCAAGAGGTATGAGACCTCCGACGAGTTTCTTAGCCTGCAAACTAAGGGAGAAAAGCTCAATCGTTGAGCTTGTACTCAGATTGTCTAGGTACAACAATCACTTGAATCGAGTGGGAGTTAATCTTCCAGATGAGATAGTGATGTTTCTCCAAAGTCATTGCCACCAAGCTACTAGAGCTTCGTGATGAACTATAACATATCAGGGATAGATATGATGATCCTTGAAATATTCGCGATGTTTGACACCGCGAAAGTAGAAATCAAGAAGGAGCATCAATTGTTTATGGTTAGTGAAACCACTAGTTTCAAGAAGGGAAAGGGCAAGAAGAGATACTTCATGAAATGGCAAATCAGTTGCTGCTCTAGTGAAGAAACCCAAGGTTGAACCCAAACCCGAGACTAAGTGCTTCTGTAATAAGGGGAACGGTCACTGAAGCAGAACTACCCTAGATACTTGGTAGATGAGAAGGCTGGCAAGGTCGACAGAAGTATATTGGATATATATTATATTGATGTGTACTTTACTAGTACTCCTAGTAGCACCATGGTAATAGATACCGGTTCAGTTTCTAAGTGTTAGTAACTCCAAATAAAAGGCTATGGAATAAACGGAGACTAGCTAAAGGCGAGGTGACGATATGTGTTGGATGTATTTCCAAGGTTGCTGTGATCAAACATCGCACGCTCCCTCCACCATCGGGATCGGTGTTAAACCTGAATATTGTTATTTAGTGTTTGCGTTGAGTATAGACATGATTGGATTATGTCTATTGCAATATGGTTATTCATTTAAGGAGAATAATGGTTACTCTGTTTATTTGAATAATACCATCAATGGTCTTGCACCTAAAATGATTGGTTTATTGAATCTCGATCGTAGTGATACACATGTTCATGCCAAAAGATATAAGATAGTAATGATAGTACCACCTGCTTGTGGCACTGCCATTTGAGTCATATTGGTATAAAATGCATGAAGAAGCTCCATGTTGATGGATCTTTGGACTCACTCGTTTTTGAAAAGTTTGAGACATGCGGACCATGTCTATTGGTATGTGCACGTGAAAAAACTCCATGCAGATGGATCATTTGGACTCACTTGATTCGAAATCACTTGAGACATGCAAATCATACCACATGGGCAAGACGACTGAAAAACCTCGTTTTCAGTAAGATGGAACAAGAAAGCAACTTGTTGGGAGTAATACATTTTGATGTGTGCAGTCCAATGAGTGCTGAGGCACGCAGTGGATATCGTTATGTTCTTACTTCACAGATGATTTGAGTAGATGCTGAGTATATTTACTTGATGAAACACAAGTCTGAATTATTGAAAGGTTCAAGTAATTTCAGAGTGAAGTTGAAGATCGTCGTTACAAGAGGATAAAATGTCTATGATATGATCATAGAGATGAATATCTGAGTTACGTGTTTGGTACACAATTAAGACATTGTGGAAATTGTTTCACAACTTATACTGCCTGGAACACCATAGTGTGATGGTGTGTCCGAACATCATAGATGCACCCTATTGGATATGGAGCATACCATGATGTCTCTTATCGAATTATCACTATCGTTATGGATTAGGCATTAGAGACAACCACATTCACTTTAATAGGGCACCACATAATTCCATTGAGATGACACCGTGTGAGCTATGGTTTAGAGAAACCTAAGCTGTCGTTTCTTAAAAGTTTGGGGCTGCGACGCTTATGTGAAAAAAGTGTCATCCTGATAAGCTCGAACCCAAAGCGGATAAATACATCTTCACAGGACACGCAAAACAGTTGGGTATACCTCCTAATTTAGACCCGGAAGCAAAAGTGATTGTTTATAGAAGCGGGTCCTTTCTCGAGGAAAAATTTCTCTCGTAAGAATTGAGACCGGGACCGGACCGGGACGTTTTTTCCTAGCACGCATTACACCTCCGACGAGTATGCATGTGCCGCGTCTACCTCGGCCCTGTCTCCGCTACCCACCTCCGCTCTCGCAGCCCTTCGGGGTCCGAACTTGCTTGCTGCGATGCGTGAGTAGTTCGACGCCCAGCAGCGCAACCGTACATGGCAGCTTGTACCGCGGCCTTCCTGTGCCATTGTTATCACTGGCAAGTGGATTTTCCGCCACAAGACTCGCCCTGACGGTTCCCTCGAGCTCTACAAGGCACCTTGGGTGGTGCGCGGTTTTCGACAGCGCGCTGGCGTGGAATTCACCGACACCTTCGCCCCCAGTTGTCAAACCAGGTATGATTCGCGCCGTTCTCCAGCTGGCTGTCTCTCGCGCCTGGCTAGTTGATCAGCTCGACGTGTCCAATGCTTTCTTGCATGGTCACCTCGATGAGCAGGTGTTTTGTCAGCAGCCCACTGGCTTCATCGACACCGCCTCTCCAGACCACGTGTGCTTGCTCTCCCGTTCTCTTTACGGGTTGAAGCAGGCACCTCGGTCTGGTACCAGCGTATTGTGGCCTTCCTACAGCAGCAGGGGTTCCCATCCACATGGTCCGATGCCTCCCTGTTTGTTTATCACTAGGGCGACGCTACCGCGTACCTTCTCCTGTACGTCGACGACATTATCCTAACCGCGTCCTCGCCAGCGTTACTTCAACAGATCACCGCTCGCCTTGGCACCAAGTTTACCCCCAAGGACTTGGGGGCTCTCCACTACTTCCTAGGCATTGAGGTCGTCCGCCGTGCCACTGGCTTCTTTCTGCATCAGCAGAAGTACGCCTACGAGCTTCTTGAGCGAGCAGGCATGCTTAATTGCAAGCCTGCTTCCACGCCTATTGATACGAAAGCTAAGGTGTTTGCCCTCGAGGGCTCTCCGGCGTCTGACGCTCCCTTCTATTGCTCCATCGTCGGTGCTCTTCAGTATCTCACGCTGACGCGGCCGGTTATTCAGTATGTTGTTCAGCAGGTGTGCCTTCACATGCACGCCCCTCGTGACATCCATTGGGCTCTGGTCAAACGTATCCTCTGATACATACATGGCACCACAGCTATGGGTCTCACCCTGACGACGTCCTCCAACACCGGCCTCATCGCCTACTCCGACGCCGACCGGGCTGGGTGCCCCGACACTCGACGTTTCGCCTTCGGCTACTGTGTCTACCTCGGGCCCTCTCTGATCTCGTGGTCGTCTAAACGACAACCCACGGTTTCACGATTGAGCGCCGTGGCCGAGTACAGGGATGTGGCTAACGCCGTCGCAGAGTGCTCCTGGCTCGGACAGCTACTTCAGGAGTTGCTATGTGAGGTTCCCAAGGCCACGATTGTCTACTGTGACAACGTCTCCACGGTCTACCTCTCTGCCAACCATGTTCATCATCACCGAACAAAGCATATTGATCTCGACATCCACTTCGTCCGGGAGCACGTCACACTTGGTCGTGTTCGAATTTTGCATGTGCCCACCGATCAGCAGTTTGCAGATGTCATGACGAAGGGACTACCTGCCTCGACTTTCTAGGCCTTTCGGTCCAGTCTTTGCATCACCGGCGACGCTTCGACTCCGCCGGGGGGGGGGGGGGTTGAGCATGTATATACGTATGTAGGTCCGGATTTTGTATAATGCACCTGTAGTGTCTCTCTCCCCCTGTATCTACTTGTATCTTGTGAGACAAGACACCGGTCGCACCCTTTGTACCTATATATGAGAATATCGATGCACGCAATCCCTCTCTCCCAAACTTACAGTTGAAATGCTTCGTACTTTTGGTGAACGCTTATAATGAAGCATGTCCTTTTCGCAAAATAAATAATAAACTAAACATGTTCCTATGTCTTTATTGTTTCGTCGTCTCACTTTGTTTTGCTAGAAATATACTGAGTTTCTATGTCTTTATTTCATGCCCAACCAAACGCATTATGTGGTAATCAATAATAGTGATGCGGCATTTTTCTACAATATCTCCTAGAATCGGATAGAAGTAGTCGGTGTAAGAAAAGTCGATGTAGTCCTTGCACTAGGCCGGTCACAATCCGCCCTCTCTTCCGAGATTATCCACGTCATCTAGATTGGTGTACATGATATATTGAGATGCAATTATCGCTATTGTGCATTCTATCTTTTGACGTCTGCATAATAATATCATCCCAGTATTCTTTGTGTTCCCTCTTTTTCTGTGCCATGGAACTGTGGCCGCACGGGATCACTGTATTTCACTGAGAACAGGCATATCTGACCAGAACTTGCATAGGAAAATCTCCCCTCTCTCTCTTACTCAATTAGCTAGCTTGAGCAGCATCATGTCCACGACAAGGATTGATGGAATATGGCCGAGCTGTCCACGTCAAAGGCACGGGAGTTGAGCAGTACGAGTTGCTACTTGGGAAATATCTGAGTGCGCTGGTGCTTGTGATGCTGTCGGTGCATAGGCTCTCCATAGCACATTTCAAAATGTTAAAAAAATGGAAACAATTAAGCACATCCACACAACATCACTATTTGATGTCGTAAATTTTTAAATCTAATTTATCATTTCTTGAGATAAAGAAATATCAAAATTAACACTAACACTAGTATATAAATTGGGCTTTAGATTTGATCCCTTATCACATTGATGTTAAATTTATTATTTCTGTATCTCGAGCAATGTTTCTAATTTTATTTGAAATTTTGTGACAACAAATATGGATGTTTTGGACGGTGAGGTTAGGGTTTCTTGGTGTGCATGCAAGACGACAAGATTTCGGCGACTGCATGGCGTCGGCAACTCGTTCTTGCAGCGGTACTGGTCGTTCAATGTTCCAGGGATCTAAATGTAATTCTTAATTATGCCGGGATGCTTTTGTACTTCTCGTGAACATTTATAATGGATCCAAGTCCTTTTCACACAAATAAATAAGTAAACTAAATATTTTTCTCAGTTGTCTTGGCCTTATATTGTTACGTCGTCTCACTTGATTTTGCTAGAAAATACTAAGTTTCTATGTCTGCATTTCATGCCCAACAAGACCCACATATTATTTGGTAACTAGAATAGTATAGTGGCATTTTTCTACAATATTTCCTAAAATCTATATCAGTATAAAAATACCCGAAGAGGTGTATCCAAGTAATTTCTTTCATAAATCCATGATAATAGAATAACCTAGATTACTTCCATGCTGAGCTCTCAACATGTTTAGTATGTAATAAATACATATATCTATATCAATGCAAATATAAAAAGACTCAAATGGGCAGATCCAAGTAATCTCAACCATCAAGTCAGGTTAATCCAACGACCTATGTTGCTCCAATGGTGAGCGCTTAACATGTTTAGCATGCAATTAATATCATACTGAATATCAATATTAGTGTTGGTCACATAATTAAGGCGTAAATAATATCCTATCAGTATTTGCATGCAACTAATACGTTGTCTAATATCAATGTGCATGACACGTGCACATTTACTAGTAGTATACAAAATATCAATACCAACACTAATCACATATTTCCATGCAATCAATATCCTATCTAGTACTACAATTAATACCTAATCCGGTATCATCGTGCAATTATTATTCTTTTAAATATCAGTGTGCAGGCAAGTACTCCGTCCGTTTCTTTTTAGTCCGCATATAAGATTTGGTTAAAGTCAAACTTTATAAAGTTTGACTAACTTTACGAAAAAAATATCAACATTTACAATACTAGTGTTATATGTTACGAAAATTAATTTCATCATACATCTAATAATATTGATTTCATAGTGTGAATGTTGATATCTTTTCCTACAAAGCTAATCAAACTTTACAAAGTTTGACTTTGGCCAAATCTTATATGCAAACTAAACAAAAACGGAGGGAGTACGCATTTACTAGTCGGATAGAAGTAGTGGGCAGAGAAAAGTCGACATAGTCACATTCCGCCGTCTCTCTTGAGATTATCCACATCATCTAGATTGGTGTGCATTTATTTCGCGAATACGCAAAGCTTGTGTATCCATTCATCGACAGAAGAAGCTAAAATGTTAATAAAGGCATGGTACATCACGTGGCACAACCACAAACTGGTGTAAATATAGTGCCCGAAGTAGAAAAAATTGGGTGCTCAGTTCAAACAGAATCGAGTTAATTGCATGGAGATACCACACTTGGGGCAGGTGTGATGGATCAGTACCACTATTCATTTTTTTCGCATGTTGGTACCATGCCTCGGGCAACTTGTTACAAAACGGTCTAAAAAACGTATGACATCGTATTGATGATGTATCTGACCGAGCGGCCCCACCTGTTAGGTGACTTGGTGGCCAATCGGCGCATGTGGCTCCGCTGAATAGGACGATGCCGGCTCGGTTAGTCTTGGTTGGGTCAAACCGATCCAAACCAGACGAACCCTAGTTCTCTCCTCTTCCTTTTCCCCACGCGTCTCTCAGGCGATGGCGGTGCTGACTCAGGGTGGCGGTGCCGGTGGCTGTAGTAGCGGTGGCGGTGTGGGCACCTACGGACACCTTCTTGGCCTTGGGAGCGATGCACACGGAGGAATCGACAGTGGCTACTCTAGTTCTTCATATTACTCTAACGACGGTGACGAGTGCATGGAGCCGCCGTTGTCCATGGAGCAGCGGGTGTGGCTGGCTGATATTTGGGCGGCCAACCCGACCACGAGCCATCGCTGGACCCATGGAGTGGGTGGCGTGTTGTAAGTTCCTCTCCTGCCTTCTTTCTATCTTCATTTTATGCCATACTTGGGGGCTAGGGTTTACTGAAAATGTACAAAATTGTTGTCACTTGTAGTTTAGATGATGATGTTTGGGGTGTTAGAATTCACTTTGATGCTCAGCATAATTTTGGATAGGAAGATATGCAACTCAGATGTCACATTTCTGAATGTGTATGCATTCTTGCAAACACAAGGATTTACTTTCTCAGATAAACTGTACCACATGGAGAATCCAGGCATAGGAGAGCAGAGAGAGCATGTCTTAGAATTGGTAGACACGAACATCAAATTGCGGCAACTTAAGAAGCAGTATGTGTAGAGTTCTGAATTTTTTAGTGAGAGCAACAACACCTGACAGTACTATATCTCACAAAGAAGAAGAATTAGCCGCAATTGTATATGAACCACCTCTTATGTATGATCTCAGTGAGCCTGTTGTGCTTGTTGTTGATGATCAAGGTATTGTTTTTGAGAGCCAGTGCAGCGGTAGTATTGAAGTACAACCTCCTGATATGTGCACACAAAAGAGCAGAAATGTTAGTAAGAAGAAGCTCAAAGCTGTGGTGGAAGAAGTGGCGGAGAAGGGATATAAGAGTACTGATGACATGCACAGAATCTTACTCTCCGAGCACAAACTAGGAACCTCCTGCCCATCTCAAATCCTTCACAGATTACATGCCTCTCAGCTGGCAGAAGATGGTGCTCGCAAGGAACAATGGGTCATGTCTCAATGCCCATGTAGTCTTGGTCTTCAATGCTCACTAGTAGTAAACATGGCATACGTTCGGGCCAGATAAGCCCATTAGTCCCGGTTCTATCACGAACCGGGAGCCATGGTGCCATTAGTCCCGGTTCGTGAGGCCAGGGGGCTTGCCGGGCCTCGTGGGGGCATTGTTCCCGGTTCGTCTGGGCCCTTTGGTTCCCGGTTGGTGGGACGAACCGGGACCAATGGGCCTCGCTCCTGGCCCACAACCATTGGTACCGGTTGCTGGCTTGAACCGGGACCAAAGGGTGTCCTTTTGTCCCGGTTCATGCCACAAACCGGGACCAATGAGGTGCCTATATATACTCCTCGCCCGCGAGCAGAGCACTCCATTGCTTTGTTTTTCTAGCCGGCCGTTCGAGAGCTTTGTGGTGCTCTAGCTCACCTCCTATGCACACGAGGTGTTCGATGGAATGCCCGAGCCACACTACTTAAGCTTTCTCCTCACCAAGCTCGACCTCCAAGCTCCATTTTCCTCAATATTTGTCTAGGTTTAGTGGTCTGTCACGTCCCGTCCCCATCTTCACCGCCGTCGATCGCCCGCGCCGATCTCGTCGCCGGCACCATCGTGGTGAGCCTCTTGTTCTTATTTTCTTTCTGAAAGGAAAAAAATCTTACTTGTATGTTTATATAGATACTTGTATAATTTTCTTATTTTTATTATTGCTTCTTATTATTTAGTGCGGTGGTTTTGGTATCCGCCCCCGTCGGCCCTCGTCCTGCCTATGATTCGGATGTGGTGTATATTATCTTTATAAATATTTGCTTCATTTCTTGTTTATGACAATTATGCCGACCAACGTGACATAGATTTTATTTATCTAGGAGGTATGTGAACCGGAAATTCCAACCGACCCTATTGTCGAGAGGTTAAATTTAGTTGAAGAAGAAAAAAATTTCTTGAAGAAAAAAATAAAAAAAAATTGACGAGGAGAAGATGATATTGGAGTTGCATGTTGCGGATGTCATCGATGATCACAAGATCAAGATGGATGCAATGCGCTTGAAGATTAGAAAGATTAGAAAATATGTCATTCATACCGAGACTTGGTATCATTATGCCGTTGGATCAATTGTTACCTTGGTTGCGATTATGATCGCATTTGTTTTCGCATTGAAATGTTTTACATAATTTCAATGTATGGTTTAATTAATTAGATGCTCTGGAGAGCTATACATTGTTCAACGAGAACTATGTATGTGCTTTGGTTTTAATTCGATGATGAACTTCTATTAATTTGGTCATATAATTATCTATTCATGATGTTATGTAATGGTTTGTGACACACTTAATTTTATATATATATATATATATATATATATATATATATATATAATGCACGCAGATGAACCGACAATGGATGTACGGTGACAGACACACCTCCGAGTACATTAAGGGCGTGCATGGTTTTCTCGAAGTGGCTGAGGCAAACAAGCAGAATGGTTTTATGTGTTGTCCGTTCCCTATCTGTGAGAATACGAAGTCTTACTCTTACCGGAAAATCCTTCACATCCACCTGCTTGAGAAGGGTTTCATGTCACACTATAATCTTTGGACAAGCACGGAGAAATAGGGGTTATGATGGAAGACAGCTAAGAAGAAGAGTACAATGACAACTATGTGCCCCCTGAATATGGTGATGCTGCAATGGGGGAAGTTGTTGAAGATCAAGAGGAACCAGACGATGTGCCTGATGATGATCTTCGCCGGGTCATTGTTCATGCAAGGAGTCAGTGCGAAAGTGAAAAGGAGAAGGTGAAGTTTTATCGCATGCTAGAGGATCAAAAAACAGGTTTGCACCCCAATTGCGAAGATGGCAACACAAAGCTCGGTACCGTACTGGAATTGCTGCAGTGGAAGGCAGAGAATTGTGTCTGACAAAGGATTTGAGAAGCTACTGAAAATATTGAAGAAGAAGCTTCCAAAGGATAACGAATTGCTCGACAGTACGTATGCAGCAAAGAAGGTTGTTTGCCCTCTAGGATTGGAGGTGCAGAAGATACATGCATGCCCTAATGACAGCATCCTGTACCGTGATGTGTACAAGGATTTGAATGCATGCCCGCTATGTGGTGCATTGCGGTATAAGATCAGACGAGATGACCCTGGTGATGTTGACGGCGAGCACCCCGGAAGAGGGTTCCTACCAAGGTGATGTGGTATGCTCCTATAATACCTCGGTTGAAACGCCTGTTCAAAAACAAAGAGCATGCCAAGGTGATGCGATGGCACAGAGATGACCATAAGAAAGACGGGAAGTTGAGAGCACCCGCTGACGGGTCGCAGTGGAGAAAAATCGAGAGGAAGTACTGGGAGGAGTTTGCAGGTGACACAAGGAACGTATGGTTTGGTTTAAGCGCAGATGGCATTAATCCTTTCGAGGAGCAGAGCAGCAATCACAGCACCTGGCCCGTGACTCTATGTATCTATAACCTTCCTCCTTGGCTGTGCATGAAGCGGAAGTTCATTATGATGCCAGTTCTCATCCAAGGCCCTTAGCAACCCGGCAACGACATTGATGTGTACCTAAGGCCACTAGTTGAAGAAATTTTACAGCTCTGATTGGAAACGGTGTACGTGCGTGGGATGAGCACAAACAGGAGGAATTTGACCTGCAACGTTTGCACGAAAAAGACGGCATGTCTCCAAAGCAGTATGAAGGTCCTGCCAGCTACGCTCTTACCAAAGAAGAGAAGGAAATCTTCTTTGAATGCCTGCTCAGTATGAAGGTCCCGTCTGGCTACTCGTCGAATATAAAGGGAATAATAAATATGGCAGAGAAAAATTTCCAGAACCTAAAGTCTCATGACTGCCACGTGATTATGACGCAACTTCTTCCGGTTGCATTGAGGGGGCTTCAACCAGAAAACGTTCGATTAGCCATTGTGAAGCTATGTTCATTCCTCAATGCAATCTCTCAAAAGGTGATCGATCCAGAAATCCTACCAAAGTTAAGGAGTGATGTGGCGCAATGCCTTATCAGCTTTGAGCTCGTATTCCCACCATCCTTCTTCGATATCGTGACACACGTCCTAGTTCATCTAGTCGATGAGATTGTCGTTCTGGGCCCTGTATTTCTACACAATATGTTCCCCATTGAGAGGTTCATGGGAGTCCTAAATAAATATGTGCGTAACGCGCTAGGCAAGAAGGAAGCATCTCCATGGGACATCAAACAGAGGATGTCATTGGGTTTTGTGTTGACTTCATTCCTGACCTTAAGAAGATAGGTCTCCCTCAATCGCAGTATGAGGGGAGACTGGGCGGAAAAGACACGCTAGGAGGGGACTCAATAGTATGTAGTGATGGGCATTCTTGGTCTCAAGCACACTACACGGTTCTACAGAATTCTACCTTGGTGACCCCGTATGTCGATGAACACAAGAACATTCTGCGCTCCAAACACCCGGACCAGTGTGAGGACTGGATTACATGTGAACACATCAGGAATTTCAGCAGTTGGTTCCAAACACGTCTCAGGTGTGACAAAACTATTTCTGATGACCTGTACTCGTTGGCGAGGGAACCATCTTAGACTGTAATGACCTGCAAAGGGTACGAGATAAATGGGAATACATTTTACACGATCGCCCAAGATCAAAAGAGCACCAACCAAAACAGTGGTGTCCGTTTTGATGCAGCAACCAAGAGAGGAACGGACACATATTATGGTTACATAGTGGACATATGGGAACTTGACTATGGAAATGATATTAAGGTCCCTTTGTTTAACTGGAAATGGGTCAATATGTTAGGAGGCGGGGTACAGGTAGACCCACAGTATGGAATGACATCAGTGGATCTGAACAATCTGGGGTACACAGACGAGCCATTCGTCCTAGCCAATGATGTGGCGCAGGTTTTCTATGTGAAGGACATGTCTACCAAACCAAGGAAAAGAAAAGATAAGGAAGCGGATACATCATACGATGAGCAAAAGCGCCACATAGTTCTTTCAGGAAAAAGAGACATCGTTGGATTGGAGGGCAACACAGACGTGTTTGAAGATTATGAAAAGTTTCATGAAATTCCTCCCTTCAAAGTCAAGGCTGACCCGAGCATCCTGTTAAACGATGAAGATTATCCATGGTTACGGCGCAATAAGCAAAGAACACAAGCGAAGAAAAGGTGAAGACTTTTTATCAACAACTATTATGATGATGCCTTTGATGTAGAATATCCTGCAGTTACATTTGAACAAATGAAATCCCTTTGTAACAGATGAGTTTTCGTCCGAAACCCTGGTACTTCCAAAGAGATTGTCTGTTTTGTACACGAAGTGCATCCAGTTTTTGTTGTAACCATCTCGGCTTTTTAGCACATGCTATGTGGGTGAAATGATGATACCATGCCAACTTTCAACCTTTTCAGAGTTCATTTGTAGTGCTTTTCAATATAAGGGCCATTTATCTCAAATACTGAACTAATAGCAAAAAGAATGAACTAATAGCAAAAAGAATGAACTAAAAGCAAACAGAATGAACTAATAGTAAACAGAATGAACTAAAAATAATCAATTAAAATATTCTGTTATGATCAACTAAAACAAAACTATAATATCCTTCAATAGCAAAAAGAATCAACTAAAAATCTTTATAAAACTCCAATAGCAAAAGGAATCAACTCAAAAAACTTTCATAAACCTCTAGTATTATTGAAACTAAAATTATATAAAATTTATGCAACCAAAATTATCAAATTATTTTCTTTTCAAAACATTAAAAGCAAAAGGAATTTTCATAAAGAATTTCTTTTGTTAGAAACTTTAATAGCAAAAAGAATTATTGTAAAGAATTTTTGTGTTAGAAACTAAAATAACAAAATTTGTTTTTGAATATAATGATAAAACAGAGTAATATTAAGCCGCAGGAAAAAGAAACACTCAAAATCTTTGTTTATAGTAAAGTTATTCAAAAACTAGTGATTCACACAAATTTCAAAAAATTCAAATTTAAACTATTTAAATTGGGAAACAAATGCCACTAACAGAAATTTTATATTTTTTATTACCTAAAAGCAAAAGGAAATAAAAAATAAAGCAAAAACTAAAAGAAAATAAATAATGCAAAAACCAGAAAAAAAAACAGGGAAAAATAAAAAAATGCCACCTACTCGGCCAATACGGCCTGAATATGACTAGAAACCCTACAATGGGCCAGGATTTAGGCCCGCACAAGGCCCAGTAGGCCCATCAGGCATAGCAGTGACAATTAGTCCCGTAAGCCTGCAATCGAGAGGAGCTCAAGAAGGGTGTAGCAGTGGGGCTTATAAACCACTGCGCGCCCCTCTCAACTAGCGAGGTGGGGCTAAAATTTTGGCCACGGGCAGGACGAGGCCATTGGTCCCTGTTGGTGGCACCAACCGGTACCAAAGGGGTGCACCAACCGGGACCAATGCACCCCTTTGGTACCGGTTGGTGCCACCAACAGGGACCAATGGCCTCTGCTTCCCGCCCTTTGGGCTGCTGGAAAGAGACCTTTGGTACCAAAGGGAGGCATTGGTCCCGTTTGGTGCCACGAACCGGGACCAAAGGTGTGCCTATATAACCAGGACTTGTAAATTTTTCATTCACCTTCTCATTCTCCCGCCGCCGACGCCGCCTCTCGCCTGCTGTTCGCTTGCCGTCAGCCTGCCACTGCCGCCTCGAGCCCGAGCCCGTTGCCGACGCCTCGCCGCCACCTCACGATGGCCATCACCTCAGCGCCGCCTCGACGCGCCACCACCCAGCGTCGCCCGATGCCGTCGCCGCCCCACGCTTCCGCTGCCTCGACGCCACCGCCGCCCATAGTGAGCCCCCGCGCCCCTACCCTGTCCCCCTGCCGCCGCCGCCGTGTTTTTTTAATGGATGTGATGCTTTATATATATCTTCATGTATATATGTTGATGTATGGATATATGTATGATGTTTTTTTGCATATATGTTGATGTAATGGTTTTTTCTGCATATATATATGATGTTTTTTCATAGATGATCATATGAATTTTTTTTGTTCATAGATGATCATATATATGATGTATGCATGGATGTGGATGGAATATGATGTTTTTTTGTTCGTAGAATATTATATTTTTTATTCATAGATTGTTTTTGTTCATGAGAGAGGCGGCCGGGGACGTCGAGGAAGTTGTACTGTTCAGGGTTAGGGTCGTTGAGGAAGAAGGAAAATAAGAAAAAAGAATAATAGAGGAAGAAGGAAGAAGGAGAAGAAGAAGGGTAAGAAGAGGAGAAAAATAAATAAGAAGAGGAAGTAGAAGAAAAAAAAAGGAGATGAAGAAAAAATAGAAATTTTTTCTTCTTCTCCTCTTTTCCTTCTTCTTCTCCTCTTTTTTTTCTTCTATTTTTTATTCTTCTTCTTCTCTTTTTTTCTTCTTCTCCTTTTCGAGGGTTCTAGGGTTCTAGGGTTTGAGGGTCGGAAATTAGGCTAGAGGGTCGCGAGGGTCATAGAGGGGTCGAGGGTCGTCGAGGCTGGTCGAGGGTAAAAGGTTTGAGGGTCGAGGGTTCGAGGGTTCTAAGGTTCAACCGAAGAAGGAAGAGCGCGATGGCCAACCGATTAAATCCCTCCGGACCAAGGAAGCATTTTCTACTCAGTGCGGGATTCTTGTTATGGACATGATCCCGATCAGCATCGAGCTGTGGAATGAGCCTAACAAGGAAGAGCTTGTTCAAGTTTCTTTTGTCGAAGATAGACAGAAAGAAGATCTTTGGAAAGCGCTGAAGGTAAATTTCACCCTACCGGAAGAGGAGGATCCGGAGAATCCAGTTATAGAGCCATCGATCAAGTCCTCTGCTCTCAAGAAGATGGCAGATCTATTCATAAGGTGGAAGAATGCATTGAAAAAAACGTATGTTGACCAAGACAAGACTCCAGAATTCACTGGCCGGTTTGAGAAGATAAGAGATCACTGGCCCGCATTTGTGGCCAACAAGACATCGAAGAGGAGTAAGAAGATGTTAGCGACTAACAAGATAAATGAGGCAAAGAAGGAGCATTACCATCGCATGGGGTCAGGTGGCTACCTCAAAGCCCGCCCGTTGTGGGACAAGGCTGAGCAGGACCTGATTGCTAAAGGGGTCGAACCAGATACATTGCGCTGGCCATATCGTTGTAGGACTTGGTTCTTCGGGGCTGGTGGAACATTGGACCCTGAAACAGGGGAGTGCTGCTGGATGAACGAGCAACATGCAACACCCGTCACGAAGCTTCGGAAAGCAATCAACGAAGTGCGGGAAGGGAAGTTCGTTCCCGAGAGAGAGAACGACATGCTCACAAGGGCCCTCAGGAATCCTGAGCACTCTGGACGAACACGAGGCACGCCAGGATCCATTGCGTGGAAGGTTGGGTTTCCCGACGCAGGCGGTTACAAAACCCAAGAGAGGAGGAGGAAAGTGGAGCAGAGCGAACTTCAGGTGCTTAAGGCAAGGGTAATAAAGCTAGAGGAACGAGATGTTGAGAACCAGCAGCTGCGAGATCCTGCCCAAGATGCTACCGTAGAAGCTACCCCGCCATCTCAGCGGAGAAGCAGCGTGGCTTCCACCGAGCTCGTTCATCAGCCTGACTTGACGGGTCCTAGCTACCCCCTGGATTCTATCACGGATTCACACCAGTGCCACCTTATGACGCAATGGAATCAGATCAAAGTCAAGTCGGTTGTCGGCTGTGTTCCCTCCTTCACCCGGAGCAACTTTTCACTGCCGTCCGATTCCACAAGGCTATGATGTTGTGATGATGGACGAAATAATGGAGGAATTTGAGGAACTCCAGCTTGACCACCCTACAGGTGATGGGGAGACTCAGTTGGGTCTTGCTATGCATACTCCGTGTCTATGGCGGAAGGAGCACATCAAGCTTCTGAACTTCACGGCTCTTGCTAGTCAGCTGGACACTCCTCCTGCCCCTCCTCCTCCCGCGAGTCATCAGGGCACTCCACCTCCTCCTCCGGCGCGTGAGGGCGGCAGTACTCTGTCTCCTTTTCCCGTCTGCTCCGGCGCGTTCGAGCAGCCCGCCTCCTCCTTCGCTTCCTCGTAAGCGATGACGGAACACAGCCGCGGCCGCTTCGGCTGCTCAGGCACGTCGTAGCAGTCCGCCTCCGGCTGCTTCGCCTCTTCAGCAACAAAAAAAGACACTCGCAGCCGCTCCGGCTGCTCCGGCGTCTAGGGAGGCTAGCAGAACGAACAAAAGGGAAACAAATTCCCCAGCTCGACGAACAAGTGAAGCAATCGTGCCCCCCGCTCAATGTGTCTCGCGATATCGTTGCTAATCTTCCGGGGGTGCTGCCTGGTACCAATCCTGCAGATTACATGACCGACGAGGATGCAATGATTTTTGGAAGAATGGAGGTGGACACATTAAGATTCGAGCACGGGAAGCCTCTCGTCAGACCTGGTACTTCCCTAACAACGATGATGCAAAGATTCCATGATTGGTACATGGACATCTGCAGGAAGTTTGGGAAAAATACTTTGTCGCTATCGGTTAAAGAGGAGCACGACATCGTTGGAATTGGTGTGTTGTTAGTTGCATATGAGGAGTTCTTCCAGTTTTTCAATCAAAAGGCCCTCGATAAAACAATCATCACTTGCTACTGTCTTGAAGTACTACTTCTCTGTAAATAGTTAAGTCTCTATATATAGCTCATCTCTTTTATTGCATGCATATATAATTATCCTCACTATATTATGCAGATTAAAGATCGCCGAATTGAAGAAAAGACAAGTAGGGGATATTGGGTTCATTAACACAAATCTCATGGATGAATGGAGTGTTAAACATGATGCCAGAGAAACCGCCAAGTTGCTCGCATCATTACTTCGAAATCAAAACAAAGCTATAATACTCTTTCCTTACAACTTCAAGTGAGTGTTACTGTCTTCTGCATATTCGGTTTCCCTTGTTACTCGAGGTTATAGTAATGTAATTGATGAGTTATGCATATGTGCGCAGCTTCCACTTTATTGTGCTAGAGATTAAGTTTGAGCAGGGACTAGTAACCGTCATAGACTCCAAACAAAAAAATCCGGAGGAGTATGCGACCATGACTAAAATGCTCGAGAAGTAAGTACAATCGATCATTATCGCACCATATCGACAACTTTGTTCATTTCCTGATATCAAGGAATTTTTTTGTTTGTCTGACAGGGTTTGGAATAAGTTCACCACACAAGCTCCGGGACTGCCGGCGCAACTGCGATTTGACCACCCGAATGTAAGTACTAGCTACTAGCTAGTTCCGCGCATCTCCCATTGATTCTAGCTAGTTTCATCAATGCCATTTACCATGCTTGCTTATTAGTTTGATTGACCTCTATTTCTTGTAAAGTGGTTGTTGCAGGAACGCGGGAATGATTTCTGTGGATGCTACATTTGCGAGTTCATCCACCACACCACCTGTGAGCGGGGCTACTCTAAACAACAATATGAAGTGCATAAGCAATAAAATTCAAAATTTTATTTTGTTACCATCATTTGTGTTCAGTTTCATTCATATATATGTATTGAACCCCTTCTTGAAATTAGATGTGGCAGATGAGGGAGTCCTGGATAAGGGGGTATCCGGACTTCCGGACTATATACATCGTCCGGACTATAGAAGCGTCAAGATACAAGACTCAAGACTTCGGATCGTGTCCGGATGGGACTCTCCTTTGCGTGGAAGACAAGCTTGGCGATCCGGATATTATGTTTCCTTCCTTGTAAACTGACTCTATGTAAACCCTAGCTCTCCGGTGTCTATATAAACCGGAGAGCATGGTCCTTAGAAGGCCGATCACAATTACAATCATACCATCATAGGCTAGCTCTTAGGGTTTAGCCTCTACGATCTCGTGGTAGATCTACTCTTGTATTCCACATATCTTCAATATTAATCAAGCAGGAAGTAGGGTTTTACCTCCATCGAGAGGGCCCGGACCTGGGTAAACATTGTGTCCCTTGCTTCCTGTTACCATCAGCCTAAGATGCACAGATCGGGACCCCCTACCTGAGATCCGCCGGTTTTGACACTGACATTGGTGCTTTCATTGAGAGTTCCTCTGTGTCGTCGCTGCTAGGGCTCGATGGCTCGTCTCATTGTCAAGGACGACATCACTTCTGGGGGAACGTAGGTTGTAGGCCAGACTCTCCAGCTAGGCGGCTTCATTATGACCGCCCCGTCGGCTGTCGCACCAACAATGGCCTCTCGGGTCATCATGCATAACCTTCGTATTGATTCGGAGCTTGCCGAACAGATGGATCTGATGGAGCTCCCCTCTCTTAACGAGCTCTTGGATCGCATCGCCGTTTTGGGGGTCGCTACGCACTATGACCGGATTGGGCTTAAATCCGACCAGAGGGACATTCGATCCCTGCCGGTCACCCATGAGATAGCGGTAGTGGAAGAACCACACGTGGGCCGCCCCTCAACTTTGAGGACGAATTACGTTCGGATCACCGAATTCAGTGAGCCGAACACCCACCCAAAAGACTACATGACCCAGGTCCCGGACTTAGAATCGGGCGCTGGGCCAAAGGGATTAGGTAATACTCCATATCCCGAACGGTCAGGCTCGGTACTTCCCGTGCCCCCAAGCGTCAGATCGGATCAAAATCCGGCTTCGGCCAATGACGCCCGCTCGGACTTAATCCGTCTCTCCCGTGTCCGGCAGGAGCCCCAGGAGACGGTACATCGTTACTGGGCCAGATTTCTCCTTCCTCTTCATAAGGTCAAGGACTGCCATGAGGAGGACGTAGTCTCTCTTTTCTGCAGAAACTGCATGAACAAAGGACTCCTTAATGCTATAAGTCGCCGTGACATAGAGCACCTTACAGACTTGGCAGCCATAGTACAAAAGTAGTGTGCGATGGAAAGTGCCTGGAAAACCCAGACAGAATTTTGGGATAGTACAACCCTCACCAGAACCTTTGTCCGAACTGAACGGTCGAACTCTCGTAAGTCGACCAACTCAATTCCCAAGAAACCAAAGCCCGCCCCAGGGCGTGGAACCGTATTGGAAGGATGGCTCAACGGGCCGTGTAAGCTTCACAACACGCCGGACGCTACGCCGACCCATAGCCTTAGAGCATGTTGGATACTCCGGCAGGTAGCTAAGAGTAGCGAGGATCTCCTCGAGAGCCATAGAGCAGAACTACATCCCGCCAAAGAACACAATACGGTGTTGACAGTCTTCGAGACCTTCGCCTCAAACAATAGGCACAAGCGAGCGCATCGAGGCTCCGTTGAAATTTGCCATGTGGCAAAAGTAAATCCATGGAACGACACTGCTATAACCTTCAATGCCAGTGACGAACCCCAAGTCCATTCCGTCCGGGCGCCGGCCGCTCTGGTCCTCAGCCTAATAGTGGACGACTTTCGGCTCACTAAAGTACTCATGGACGGCGGAAGCGGATTGAACCTAATCTATGAAGAAACCCTCAAAAAGATGGAGATCGACAAAAACCGCATTGAACAAAGTGGCACGACCTTCAGGGGAATTATCCCTAGTCAGGAGGCTCGGTGTGCGGGAAAAATCATACTCGACGTGGTATTCGGCACCCCAAAGAATTACAGGTCCGAAGAAATCACATTCCAAGTGGCTCCTTTCAACAGCGGATACCACGCCCTTCTAGGGCGGGACGCGTTTGCGAGCTTTCAAGCCATACCCCATTACGGGTACATGAAGCTTAAAATGCCCGGATCCAATGGAATCATCACTCTAGCTAGTAATTCGCACATCGCACTCCGCGCCGAAAACAAAACCGCAGCGCTGGCCTTGGAAGCACTTTCCGAAGCCCTAGCGGCAGAAGAATTAACCACGCTACGCGCCACCGTGGACAGGGACGACGTGTCACTCGACAAGTGACCCAAGTCCACCTCATTCAAACCCGCAGATGAGATAGTCAAATTCCAAGTACACCCAACGGACCCCATGAAGACAGCTTCCATTGGGACACAGTTGAACCCCGCTATGGATGCCGCACTGCGCGACTTCTTGCGCGAGAATCGGGATATCTTCGCCTGGCACCCATCGGACATGCCGAGCATCCCACGTGGATTGGCCGAACACAGCCTTAACATACTAAAGGGATACAAACATGTTAAACAGACCCTAAGGCGATTTTCGGAGCCCAAACGGCAAGCCATGGGGGAGGAGCTAGCCAAGTTACTTGAGGCCGGATTCATCATAGATATCAAACATCCGGATTGGCTGGCGAACCTGGTAATGGTACCAAAGAAGGACAAATCCTAGCGCCTGTGCGTCGACTTCGAAGACCTTAACAAGGCTTGCCCCAAGGATCCCTTTCCCTCCCTCGCATCGATCAAATCATCGATGCCATAGCCCGACATGACTCGCTGTGTTTCCTTGACGCATACTCTGGATACCATCAAATAAAGATGGCAGAGTCCGACCAAGCTGCAACAGCTTTCATAACGCCATACGGACCTTTCTGCTTCAACACTATGCCTTTCGGGCTTAAGAATGCCGGAGCAACCTATCAACGCATGATTCAAACATGCCTGGAAAAGCAAATCGGCAAAACAGTGGAGGCATACGTGGACGACGTAGTCGTCAAAACAAGACACGTCGATACCCTCACTGATGACTTGAGGCTTACGTTCGACAACTTATGAACATGCGACATCAAGCTGAATCCGGAGAAATGCGTTTTTGGCGTCCCCTCTGGAAAACTGCTGGGCTTCATCATTTCCAATAGAGGAATTGAAGCTAATCCGGCAAAAATCCGAGCTTTGTCACAGTTGGCTATACCAACAGACCTCAAACACATCCAGAAATTAGCTGGATGCGTGGCTGCTTTGAGCCGCTTTATCTCCAGGTTAGGAGAAAAGGCATTGCCTCTCTATCGCCTCCTTCGGCGCACCGAACACTTCGTGTGGACGGATGCAGCCGTGGCCGGACTAGATGAAATAAAGACCTTATTGGCCAGTAATCCAGTCCTAACAGCGCCAACTATCGGCGAACCTATGCTGCTGTACATAGCTGCAACACATCAAGTTGTAAGCGCATTCATTCGTCGAACGAGAGGTTGACGGATACAAATTCCACCATGTAAGCCGGTTTATTACGTATCCACGGTCCTCACCCCATGCAAATCCCGATACCCACACTATCAAAAAATTGCATACGCAGTCTTCATGGCATCCCGAAAGCTACGACACTACTTTCAAGAGTGTTCAATTACGATGGCCTCCGAAGTACCACTCAACTATATAATAAATAACCGTGATGCCACGGGCCGGATTGCTAAATGGGCCATCGAACTCCTTCTGTTTGACATAACGTACAAGCCCCGGCGGGTTATCAAGTCGCAAGTATTAGCCGACTTCGTCGCCGAATGGACGGAAGACGAACTCCCTAAAGAGTACGGCGCGTACTCTAACTGGATCATGCACTTTGACGGCTCTAAAATGCTGGCCGGATTGGGAGCAGGTGTAGTCCTGACTTCTCCCACCGGGGACACGGTCCAGTACGTCCTCCAAATATTATACACAGACTCCAACAATGCAGCCGAATACGAGGCTCTGTTGCACGGTCTCCGGATGGCAGTCTCTATGGGCATTCAACGCCTAGAGGTGCGCGGGGATTCAAACCTCGCAATATCACAAATAAATGGAGACTTTTATGCCAAGGATCCGAAAATGGCGGCCTACCGCAATGCCGTCCTTAAAATGTCAGCTCGGTTCGAGGGGCTCGAATTCCACCATGTGGCTCGAGAAAACAATCAAGCGTTAGATGTCCTTGCACGCATCGGTGCTAAACGCGACCCCATCCCACCTAACATATTCCTGGAAAGGCTGTTCAAGCCATCCGTGGTATGGGAAGGGGAGTCCGGCAATACCAGCACGGATCCGAATACATCCCCAGATTCCGAACTATCAGACATAGTCGGAGGTTCTACCACCGAAATAACATCGTCAGCCCACAAAATAATGGATGTCACCGCCTCGTGGACTGAGCCTTTCTTGCCCTACCTAAATAGCCAGGAGCTCCCTGAAGACCAAAATGAAGCACGCTGCATTGTCCGGCGCTCTAAAGCTTACAAAGTCCATGAAGGAGAATGCTATAAGAAAAGTACTACCAGAGTGCTCCAAACGTGCATCTCCGAAGAGGAAGGGCGGCAGCTCTTGGCTGAAATCCTCGCCGGACTGGGCGGCCACCACGCTGCGGCTCGAGCACTAGTCAGCAAGGCCTTCCGTACAGGTTTCTATTGGCCGACGGCACGAGCAGACGCACAAGACCTTGTCCAACACTGCGTCGGTTGCCAGCTCTTCACCAATCAGAGCCATATGCCCCCTACCGCTCTTCAAACAATCCCCATAACTTGGCCCTTCGCGGTCTGGGGGTTGGATATGGTTCGACCCCTTAAAGGGGGAAGCCATAAGAAAAAATACTTATTGGTCATGGTTGACAAGTTCACCAAATGGATAGAAGCCAAACCAGTTAAAACAGCCGAATCCGGACCAGTTATAGACTTTATATCCGGGGTCGTACACCGATACGGTGTCCCCCACAGCATTACACCGATAATGGCTCAAATTTCACGGCCGATGAAGTGAAATCTTGGTGCGGCAAAATGGGCATTAAGCTCGATTATGCTTCCGTCTACCATCCTCAAACAAATGGCCAGGTCGAACGGGCAAACGGTCTTATTATGAGTGGCATCAAACCCAGACTAGTGCGATCCTTGACAGAGTCGGATACTCAGTGGGTCGAGGAGCTCGACTCCGTACTCTGGGGGCTGCAGACCACGCTGAACCGCACCACCGGATACACACCCTTTTTTATGGTGTACGGCGCGGAAGCAGTACTACCATGCGACATAATACATGATTCGCCACGCGTACGCATGTACGAAGAGAAGGAAGTCGAGTTAGATCGGCAGGATAATTTGGATGCCCTGGAGGAAGAGCGCGATGTCACTAAGGCCCGTTCCGCATTCTATCAACAACAGGCTCGACGACACCAAAGCAGAGAAGTGCGGGCCAAAACTTATAATATTGGTGAACTCGTTCTAAGCTTACCAGAGAAGAAGAAGGACAAGCTCAAACCCAAGTGGGAAGGCCCCTTCATCATCGACAAAGTTCTCACTGGAGGAGCGTACCGCTTACGTAATGCATCCGATAACAGAATCCGCCGAACCCTTGGAACGCGGCCAGACTCCGGAGATTCTACGCCTAGCGCCGAACTAAGTGTTCGTCTCCTTAACCCTCCTTTTTCAATAATGCTCCCTCCCTTTTTCGTTTCTCGATCTCCTTCTTTTCACACAAGTATTTCATAACAGTGCGGATTCCTGGATTACTCCGGCCGCACTATGTGTGTAAACTTTACCTGGGGGCTTCCTATACGGAAGCTTAATATAAATTACTTTAAGGGCTTCTTGCCCATCACACATGCGTTTCTTTTTCCATGTGTGCCTTTTCTTCACCATTATATGCATCGATATGACTTAAGACGTGACCAAGCTGGGTTGCCTGGCTCCTGTGTTTATGCCCTACGTGCCTGTTAATTCGGCTAGGGCATAAGGGGAGCACCTTTGCGATTGTTACTGCCGGTTGAGCCGGATGTGTACCTCAGACTAGGTGAAGCCCAAAGCTAGTTTCCTTAAGAGAATATTCGGTCGGTGTCGTGGAATTGTCACGGCAGATGTCCTCATGAAAGGACTTAGTCGCGGGGCCATCGTACGGGTTAACTTAGAGGGGTTAAAGCGGACGCAAAGACACGAGAGTTATACTAGTTCGGCCCCTTCGATGAAGGTAAAAGCCTACGTCTAGTTTGTGATGGGATTGATGTGATTTCGGCGACTAGGGAGCAATAGCTTCGCCTAAGCCTCGAATTGTTGTTGTCTGTCCCTAAACCGCCGCCGGGTCGTCCCCTTATATACACGGGCTGACGATCCGGCCGGTCTACAGAGTCCCGAGGCCGGCTCATACCAGTGTCCGGCTCGGTCTATTCTTTCTCTTATCTTACAACAAGTTACATGGTTATGGCGGTTTTACCATTATGGGCCCTAATTCGCCCCTGGGCTCCGGGCCTCTAAGCTCTATGGCGAATCGCCACCTTCTGAGTCTTCGTGGGCTCCAATTATGGCTGAGGGTGAACCGGCCCCTACAGGGCGGTTTATATTCAGTAGTTACATCCCCAACATTAGGCCCCAGATTGACTTGAACCTGTTCATGTTAATCTTCTACATCTTAGAAAAACTCTGAATATCTTCCTTCATATTACATAAACCGCCATCTGCTTAAACCGCCGTGACGTCATCCTCTGACCCCAGCAACAGAGCATCTTGACGTCATCTTCATTAAAGAAGCCCAAACAATAAGATTCCCTTCATTTAATACTGTCCCGGAAATCGAGGCGACCGCTGCGCCATTTGCCGCTTTCAACTCCTCGATTCTCGCGCCTGTCAATTACTCTGTCTCATTATAAATAGACCGGAAGGCCCTTTCTCTTCTTCCTCCTTCCGCACTTCTTCTTCCTCGCGACGCTCCAGCTCTGAAGCTCCCCCGTCGCCTCCGACCTCCGAACGGTGCCCCAGCACAAGGCCGCTGCATCAACCTGGTCGTACCAGAGACTCTCGGGGCTCCTCCGCTGCCTGTGCATCTGGTAAGGCTCTTCCTCATGCCCTAGATCTGCAGCTTAAGGCTTCTGTTCGTACCGTCGTTCCTAGGTGTTCATCCCTAGTCTCTTCATACCTGCTCTGCCATGGCTTCTTAATCCAACCGTAGCATATATCTCGTGCGGTAGCTGCTCCGCCTTCAGCTTAGCACTTCGCAAATCTTACGTTTTGCTCAGACCCTCTTGATAGAACGCCCGAACTTCCTTGTCCTTTATAAAGCTTGTATGGATCGCAGAAATTTTTCCTTACTGAATCTTCGGTAGATCCAAATTAATTCCGTTCATGTGTGGAACCTGTTTCTGTCAACACTTAGCAGATTTTTCAGTTCTGTCTCTTCCTCCTAAGGGCGGTTTAAATTTTTTTTGATAGCTAATCCGCCACACTCCATTAGTCCTCAGTTAAACCGGAAATTGGAACTGAATACCAAACTGCCGGTTTAACATTGAATAATATGCCTGAACCGTTAACGGTGAACCGGTCTTTACCTTTCCTTTCGCAGCTTTTTTCTTCCGGAATGGCCAAACAATTCTCAGCTTGCAATTGGGTCCGGTCCAAGATCACTGAGACGCAACTCAATGGGTATGTCACCACCGGCGCTTTAGCCTCCAAGAATGTCCTTCATTGGCGTATTAGGACGCCAATGCCCTCTGAACCTCAAGAAGGAGAAGTAATCGTATTTATGCAACACTTAGACCGGGGATTCAGCCGGCCCGGATCAAAATTCTTCCGGGATGTCCTCGCAAGTTTCCAACTCCATCCACAAGATATTGGTCCGAACTCCGTGTCCAATATATGCAATTTCCAAGTGTTCTGCGAAGTCTATCTTCAAGAACCATTTGTGGAGTTATTCCGGGATTTCTTTCATATGAACCGCCGTACGGAGTTTTCGGATGGTCCTAACACGGAACTGGGTGGCGTTTCAATCCAAAAAAGGAAGGAAGTAGACTTCCCTCACGCAAAACACCATAGCCATACGAAAGATTGGAACCAAACCTGGTTCTATTACCGGAATACCGCTCCTGACAGCGAAAACCCCTTGCCGGGTTACCGCCCTCACCGGCTTAGCAACCATCACCCATTGCCTTTACGCTTGACCGCCGCAGAATGGAAGAATTTTGCGCCTCAAATTATCAAGCTCCGGGCTCTAATGGCCAATGGCTTAACTGGCATTGACCTTGTTCGATGTTGGGTTTCTTGGGGGATCTTGCCATTAAGCCGCCGCCCCGGATTGATGCATGAATACACTGGTAGCATCAAAGAGCCTCACCGACGTCACGAGCTACCAATAACTGAGCTAGAAGTTACTGAGACAGTGAAAACGATGCTCGATGAACCGATCTCCGTCTGCAGCCAAACCGGGTTGGCCCCGTTCTGTGTTTCCAACAAACCGCCTGCGGTAAGACTCCGCTCATCACTCTACTGACTTTTTAATGCCTTATTGATATATATTAATCCTTGTTACTTCTCAGGCTAACAGCTCCTTCCGGAAACGAACCAAACCGGCCCGGGGTCCTCGCGTAAAGTCCAAGACCACCAAGAAAGCTAGTAAGAGGAAAACCGCCGAGTCCTCTGAACCGCCGGAAGATGAAGATTCAGAAGCTGAGGTAAAACTTGATTTACTTTGTCCCTTTTTATCATTCATCCTATTGACGATCACAATTTCGAGGATGATGCCGAGGCCAGCCATGCCGATCCTGTTGAGGTAATCCTTCTTTCTTGAATCTGATCTTGTACCGGTTAAAAGAATTAGCCGCACAGTCCGGAAAGTGAAAAAATCTCACTCCGTGCTCATTTAAATCCAAATCTTTCTTTGAAGACACAAGAAGCTGAAGAACGCCGTACAACCCGCACAGCGGTCAACAAATTACGCCGTCCGTTTACTCGACACCCCAACCCGGAAGCGTCGTCCAGAGGTGATTTGTTCTCCGAAAAGCGTTATCCTTTGAAAGGTTTCTTCCGATGTCCTCTCAATCCGTCTGATCCGAATTACCAGGCCTCTTCCAACTCATCTGGCGGTTCATCAACCACTCAACTGCCTCCTCTTAAAGTTGCTGCTGGGTGAGCATATTACTCTTCTTTTTTGCATTTGTCGGTTTATCACACTCTAACTCCGAATGTTGCAGCACCAAGGCTCGCTTAAGTAAGAAGGCGAAGACCCTTGACCCTACTGTGGACGTTGATTCAGAGAAGACTCCAGAGCATCATGGCGAAAAGCCTGAAGTCGCGAAAGACAGCTCTGCCGGGTTTAACCAAGATGACAGTGCTAATCCGCCGGAGGTTGAACCGGCTGTCCAAGTGGAAACATCACATCCTGCTCCATTGAGTCCTGCAGCAGAACAGGTTTCAGTTGCTGATCCGCCGAGCCCGGGTATGAAAGCACCAAGCCCAGGAAAGAATGCCAATCCGGCCAGTCCGGCCAAAGATGATGATGTCGTAGTGACGGGCACCGCCTATACCGCCCCTGGCAATCCGGTTGCTCTATCAAAACACAACGCCAAGGAAGAGTCTACTGCCATGAGCAAAGAGAAGGGAAAACTGATCTGTCGACTTATGACAATTTCTTCGCCCAAGAACTTCACTCCGCTTCCTGAACCGACTCTACACAAGTCGTGACCTCGAAGCCGGTGCAGTGAAGCTTATGAAGGAACGCTATGAGGTAAGGAGTTATGTCTCTCTTGTACTTACATTGTGTAGTAGCCCTCAAGGGCCTGTTCAACTTAGCATAGTTAAACCGGACTTAATATAAAACTCATACGCCTCAAACTTGATCTTTGTAGCCCCCAAGGGCCGGTTCAACTTAGCATAGTTAAACCGGGACTATAAGTTGTATCACCGTAGCAAAACATGTTTGAGCAATTAGCCATTAGCCCCCAAGTGCCAAGTTGAATACCTGTATTGAACTTGGGACTTCATGATGAAACAACTAACGTGATCCCTTTTTTATCAGAGTGAGATATGCCAACAAACCGGACAGCTCAATGACCTTCGTGCCAATCTGGAGACCCAACAAACAGAAGCCTCCAAGGCCAAGGATGAGTTGAAAACCGCCTTGACCACTATGGAGCAGCTCAAGGAGTGGTTTAAATCTGAGCAGGCCAACTGGGAGACGGAGAAGGCCGGGTTGCTAAAACGGGCTGAAGATGCTGAAGCAGCTCTTAAACCGGTGACAGAAGAGCTCACCGGACTAAGGCGCCAGATTAACGCCATGACCTCTGCGATCTTTGGTAAGAGATGTTTCACCAAGGTTTGTGATTACTATTCCGTTTTGACATTTCCATCGGTCTAACCTGAACTTCTTTAAACCGGTATAGGGAAGCATATTGCTCATCTGGGCTCGGACATGCGGAAGAAGCTCAAGGCCGCATATACGCTGATTGAGAAACTGTATACCGGCACCCAGCGAGTCATATGTGCCACATCGTATGATAACGCAGCTCCGTCTTTGATCAAAGATATGCTGGACCGGCTATCCATGATCCCGGAACAACTCGAAGAGTTAAAACGATCCGCGGCCCGGGCTGGCACTTTATTGGCTCTAACTCGCGCCAAAGCATGGATAGCGGACCTTGATCTGGCTGACATAGCCAAGGGCTTCCCCAGCGCTCAAGAAAATGGCGAAGCCTTTGATAATAATGCCCTCAAACGGATAACAAAGGAGATGCGTCCTCTGGCGAGTCAACTGACAACAGAAGCCAACCTGGCGGTTTACCGCTCTTTCTATGATGCAAACAACAGGCGGGTGGAAGTTGTCATTCCGAAGTGCGTAACCTTGTTCCCCAATCCGTAAGAACACTTATGCCCTCGACGTTGATCCGGCTGAGCTTATAAGTGAAGAGGTTGTCTTCGTGCTTTAAACCGGATTGATCGGGTCCACCAATGACTTCCGCCATTGGGTGATGAGGAGGAAGAAGCTGAACCGACGCTGCATTTACCCATCTTCTTCTTCACGCCAACCCGACAAGGAAGCTTGATCCGTCAAGCCAGGTTGATGCATCATAAGCTGCTAGTCATGACACCATTCGAAATATTGGGCCTCTGAAGGCCATGTAATAGAATAGCCATCACTTTTGTTTTGAATATGCCTTTATGCCTTCATTCTGCAACCTTCGCGCAGAGGTGCTTATACTTTTGATTGAATAATCGAAACCTTCAATCTATATTGCCTGCAATCACAAATTAAACTGCCACGGCGGCGTGTGTCGCCAGCCGGCTTGTGACGCTCATATGTATATGTAAGGAAATATTGAGGTATATGATCAAGATTTTGTGATACAAAAATACCTGCCAGCGTCGGGCATGAAGTTGGCTTAGCCAACCTGGAAGCGGAGGTTGTCTAAACCATTACCATCAAAGGAGAAAACAGCTCCTGTGTTTATAATGCCGGTTTACCATGTAAACCATGCCGGGTCATGTTAAGCCCCCTGTTACTCCATAATGGCATGTTAACAGGGCAAGTCAAACCGGAAAAGTTATTTCCGGATTAAAATAAACCGAAAGCCGTCAATTGGCTGGTTGAACCGGTTTGAAAAAATGTTATCGGTTTAAAAACGCAACAAAAAATCAAATAACAATTTGCAGAAAGAGGCTTTACTGAGCCGATCAGATGGTATTACCATGGTCGGACACGACCAAGCTCCCCATAAGGTGTAGCTACGGTTCAAGTCAGCGGGTCCCCAATCGAAACCGTGGCATTATGCCGATCAAGTGGCGTGGCAATGGTTCGGGTTCGACCAAGCCCCAAGTGACTCTATGGCCTTAGGCCGATCAAGACGCTGCGGACTGGTTCAGACTTGACCATGTCCCCAAGTGATCTGGTGGCTTTCGCCCATCAAGAGGTGTGGCATTGGTTCGGATACGACCAAGCCCCAAGTGACATCTAAAAGCTTCGAAAAGGAAGCTCGGGAAAACCGGAGGCCGTTTTAAGACAACAACTCCATGTACCCAAACCGGATGCTTCTGAGCGGATACCCGCTTTAAGCCGAGGCTCCGATTTTATTGCTTTTATTCATAATATATACATTGTCATAATATGTACATAAGGAGAGCCGATGGCTCAGGTATAATAAGGCCGAAGATGAGCTATATTCCACGTCCTGTTGGTCTCCTCTTCTGACGTGCGAGAGTCTTTATGCTCTCGAATATCGATCAAATAGTATGATCCGTTGTGCAGATTCTTGCTGACCACAAAAGGCCCTTCCCAAGGTGGGGATAGCTTGTGCATATCCATGCGGTCTTGAATGAGCCAAGCACCAAGTCTCCTTCTTGAAAGGTTACGGTTACGACCCGTCGACTGTGATACCGACGAAGATCCTGCTGGTAAATCGCCGAGCGAGCAGCCGCCATATCTCGCTCTTCATCTAGTCGATCCAAAGCGTCCTGTCGTGCTGTCTCATTATCTGCCTCAACATAGGCCGCCACACGAGGTGAGTCATGACGGATATCGCTGGGGATGACCGCCTCCGCTCCATAGACCATAAAAAACGGTGTGTATCCAGTGGATCTGTTAGGGGTAGTATTTATACTCCATAACACAGATGGTAACTCTTCTACCCAACAGCCCGGCGTCCTCTGTAAAGGGACCATAAGCCGGGGCTTGATACCTCTCAGGATCTCCTGATTAGCTCGTTCTGCATGACCATTGGACTGTGGGTGAGCTACTGAAGAAACGTCAAGTCGGATGTGCTCACGTTCACAAAACTCCTTCATGGCACCTTTGGACAAATTGGTACCATTATCTATGATTATACTGTGTGGAAAACCAAACCGGAAGATCACCTTTTTGATGAACTGAACCGCCGTGGCCGCATCACACTTGCCAACAGGCTCTGCCTCGACCCACTTTGTAAATTTATCAACTGCCACCAACAAGTGTGTCTTTTTGTCCTTGGACCTTTTAAAAGGTCCAACCATGTCCAGCCCCCAAATGCATAAACGGCCAAGTAATTGGAATCATCCTGAATTCTTGGGCGGTATATGAGCACGTCTAGAAAACTTCCGGCAACCATCACATCGCTCGACCAGATCTTCCGCATCGGCATGGGCAGTCAACCAATAAAACCATGGCGGAACGCCTTAGCCACCAAGGATTTTGAACCGGCGTGGTGACCACGATCCCTTCGTGGATCTCACGCAATACTTCACAGCCTTCCTCGGGGACACACAGCGTTGAAACGCATACGACACCTCGCAATGATGCAACTCGCCATTAACAATGGTCATAGACTTAGACCGCCGAACTATCTGTCGGGCCAACATCTCATCTTCTGGTAACTCGCCCCGGCTCATGTACGCCAAATAAGGGAGCGTCCAATCCGGAATGACATGCAGGGCTGCCACCAACTGAGCCTCCGGATCAGGAATAGCCAAATCTACTTCATCAGGAAGCTTATATAACGGATTGTGCAGTACATCAAGGAAGACATTGGGCGGGACCAGTTTGCGTTGAGAGCCCAACCGGCTTAAAGCGTCCGCCGCTTCGTTCTTCCGACGATCCACATGGTCCACCTGATAGCCTTTAAAATGACCTGCAACAACATCCACCTCCCGACGATATGCAGCCATGAGTGGGTCTTTGGAATCCCAAGTGCACGACACTTGTTGGGCCCTGAAGTCCGAGTCACCAAGCACTTAACCCGGCTTAGATTCATCTCCTTAGCCATCCGAAGACCATGGAGCAAGGCTTCATACTCAGCTGCATTGTTAGTACAAGGGAACATTAAGCGGAGGACGTAACAAAACTTTTCACCTCGTGGGGAAGTTAACACAACTCCAGCACCCGATCCCTACAACTTCCTTGACCCGTCAAAGTGGATTGTACAATAGGTATGATCCGCTTTTCTTCATGCGCTTGTAACTCCGTCCAATCATTAATGAAATCCACAAGTGCCTGGGATTTTACTGCCGTCCGAGGCACATACCTTAAACCGTGCGGCCCAAGCTCTATGGCCCACTTAGCAATCCGGCCAGTCGCTTCCCGGTTCTGTATGATATCGCCCAAGGGAGCTGAACTGACCACTGTGATGGGATGCCCTTGAAAATACTGCTTCAGCTTCCGGCTTGCCATAAAAACTCCATACACCAGCTTCTGCCAATGAGGATATCTCTGCTTGGACTCAATGAGCACCTCGCTGATGTAATAAACCGGACGTTGAACCGGATACTCCTTCCCTGCCTCTTTCCGCTCTACCACAATGGCTACGCTAATCGCCTGGCATTAGCGACAACATATAGCGACGGCTCCTTGTCAATGGGAGGCGAGAACAAAGCGGGTTGGCCAATTGCTGCTTTAAATCCTCCAATGCTTCATCGGCGGCTGAACTCCAGACAAACTGATCCGTCTTCTTCAGCATCTGGTACAAAGGAACGGCCTTCTCTCCAAGGCGGCTGATAAACCGGCTTAGCGCGGCAATCCGACCCGCCAAACGCTGGACATCATTAATGCACTTTGGCTTAGCCAAGGAGGTGATAGCCGTAATTTTCTCCGGATTAGCTTCAATCCCCTGTTGGACACAAGAAAACCCAATAACTTGCTCGCCGAACACCGAAAACACATTTGGCCGGGTTAAGCATCATCTTGTACACCCGCAAGTTGTCAAAGGTTTCTTTCAAATCCTCAATCAGTGTTTCCTTCTTCCTTGACTTAACCACAATATCATCCACATAAGCATGTATGTTACGGCCGATCTGTTCATGCAAGCAATTACATGCAAGCCGATAAGTTGCTTGGGCGCTCTTGAGCCCAAAAGGCATAGACACATAGCGAAGGCTCCAAAGGGAGTGATAAACGCTGTCTTCTCCTGGTCCTTAACCGCCATTTTGATCTGATGATATCCAGAATATGCATCCAAAAAGCTCAAACGCTCACAACCCGCCGTAGCATCAATAATCTGGTCAATGCGGGGGAGGGCAAAAGGATCTGCTGGACAAGCCTTGTTAAGATCTGTGTAATCCACACACATGCGCCAAGTGCCGTTTTTCTTAAGGACCAGCACCGGATTAGCAAGCCACTCGATGGAAAACTTCAACGATAAAACCTGCTGCTAAGAGCCTGGCAACCTCCTCTCCAATGGCCTTACGCCTTTCCTCGTTAAACCGGCGAAGGAACTGCTTTACCGGTTTGTACTTGGGATCAACATTAAGAGTGTGCTCAGCGAGTTCCCTCGGTACACCTGGCATGTCAGAAGGCTTCCATGCAAAAATGACCCGATTCTCACGGATGAACTCGATGAGCGCGCTTTCCTATTTAGGATCCAAGTTGGCATTGATGATGAACTGCTTGGACGAATCACCGCACTGAAGTCAACAAGTTTAGTCTCACCTCCGATTTAAACTTGAGGGCGGATCGTGCTCTGTAGTTGGCTTCTTCAACGGGGTCATATCCGCCGGATCAACATTATCTTTATAGTACTTTAGCTCTTCGGTGGCACAAACCGACTCTGCGTAAGCCGCATCACCTTCCTCACACTCTGAAGCAATCTTGCGGCTCCCATGAACCGTTATCGTTCCTTTGTGACCCGGCATTTTTAACTGCAAATAGACATAACAAGGCCGTGCCATGAACTTGGCATAAGCCGGCCGCCCAAACAGGGCGTGGTAAGGACTTTGAATTCTCACCACTTCAAACGTCAATGTTTCCGATCTGGAGTCATGTTCATCCCCAAAGGCCACCTCCAGAGCTATTTTACCAACCGGATATGCTAACTTGCCAGGCACCACACCATGAAACACTGTATTGGACGGCTTGAGATGTTTATCCGTTAACCCCATACGACGGAAGGTCTCATAATACAGGATGTTGATGCTGCTCCCTCCGTCCATAAGCACATTGGTGAACTTGTATCCTCCCACCTGAGGCGCCACCACTAGGGCTAGCTGACCCAGATTGTCAACCCGGGGAGGATGATCCTCTCTACTCCACACAATAGGCTGCTCTGACCAGCGTAGGTAATGCGGCACGTCCGGTTCAACAACGTTGACTGCCAGCTTCTGAAGTTTCGGTCTCGCTTGTCCAAGCTAGTGGTGAAGACGCGATAATCGCCCACCATTCAACCGCTTCGGATTGCTCGATAACCCGCTTGCTGCCGCTGATTGTAACCACCTTGGTTGTTTTGATTGTCTTGATTGTTACGATTGTTACGCCGCCCGGATTACCATTAAACCCTGGACCGGAATTTCCTCCATTGTAACCGGGCCGGACCACGAACGCCGCCGGCCTTTGATCATACGGAAAGCGTCGGAACTTTTGAACTCCTGCATAATGTAACAATCCTTCCAGAGGTGGTTTGTTGGCGCCTCCTTCATCCCATGCTTCGGACAGGGTTGATTCAACAGATAATTCAACCGGTCCGGATTGTGATTAGGCGCACCACCTCGGTTCGGATGTTTACCCTTGCGCCGTTGGCCCTTGTCCTGTGCGTTGGTGTTGGCTACAAAGCCCATGTTACCATTCGCCTTACGCTTGTTTCCTCCATTACCTGCCGAGTGATGCTGCTGGCCTCTGGAGTTGCTGTTCCGTTTTCCCTTCCATGTTTCATCCTACTCGGACTCGGGATCCTTGGTACTATCAGAATCAACATACTTCATAAAACGCCCATGAGAGTGCCCATGTCATTGCAAAAATGCTTCATGCGACCCAGCTTCAATTTTAAAGGTTCGAACCGGCAGTTGCCCTCTAGGGTTAAGATTGCAGAATCAGTGTTGATCCGGTCTGAAGAATGTAGAACTTCTGAAACACGGTGCACCCAATGGGTTGTGGATTCTCCCTCAGCCTGGACACAAGCCGCCAAGTCCACCACAGACATGGGCTGCTTACAGTGTCTTTGAAATTCTGAATGAACCGGGTCCGCAACTGGGTCCATGAACTGATGGAATTGGTTGGCAAGTTTTTCAACCAAGTACGGGCCGTGCCTTCAAGCATCATGGTAAAATACTTTGCACATGCAGCTTCATCCACATCCAGCATCTCCATGGCCATCTCATAGCTTTCTATCCATGCTTCTGGAGCCAGATCGGCGGTATAATTGGGCACCTTGCATGGCCCCTTGAAATCTTTGGGCAAGCGTATATTGCGTAAAGCGGGGACGAGGCAAGGCACCCCCAAAGAGCTAGATGTAACTCCAGGCTCGAAGATAGTCGGTCGAACCAGCGCAAGCTGATGATCCTGATGCTGTGCTGCTAACTCGGCCCCCCTACGTGCCCTGGCCCGGTCCACCACATCTTGAGCGTTTTCAAAACCACCCGCCGGGTTGTTGCCGCAGGGTGCACCGCGCTGCGCATTACTTGACACGGCCGGTTCATCTGCATGCCTGCTATAGCTCCGGCTCGGGCGGGGGGTGGAGTGGATCCGATCGCGGCTGTATGAATACGCTTCCTGTTGGACCAGAGCCGTCCTAAGGAGCTCTTTGACACGGCGTGTTTCCACCTCCTGTGGTGAATCGCCTTCGATTGGGATCGCCTCCAACCGCGCCGCAGCCGCAACAAGGTTATCCATCGGGTTGGAGTAGTGACACGGAGGTGTTTGCATAGCTTGAGGCGCTACCGGCATGATGGCGAGGTAGATCTATCACACGAGGCTGAATCGGGCGCGCCCGTCAGTGCTTCCGCCCGGTTCACCACTGGCGGCGGATTACTGGTCCCTGCTCCTAGGGTGTTGAAGAGGTCCCTTCCCTCGAAAACCGAGGGCAAACGGGATATGTACTTTCTTTTCATGACTTCATGCGACGCATTCTGATCCAGCATGAGCCTATAAGCCTGCGCATCCAAAGCGGCCCGCTCTGCCACCATCCTAGCATCTGTAGCTGCCAGATCCGCTTTAGCCTGAGTGATTTGCTCCTTCACCTTTGCAATCTCTGCGTTATGCAGATCTTGATCTGCCGGGTTAGCCTCTGCAATGAGCACAGCCAACGCATCAAATAGTTCTGATAAAACTTGAGCTGGCGGGCGCACAGGGCCTCCTGCCCCGGCTGCCACCGCCGCTGTCGAACCGGCGACCATTGTCGCGGCGGTTGAGGAGTGAAGCGTCGCTTGTGTACCGGCCATGAATACTCCAACCCGGTTGGGCAGATCAAAGGGTCCGGAATCATCACCGTCGGAACAGCCCCAATCCGGCCATCTTGCGGCTGGTACAGATTGATTTCTCCAGTCGATGACTCGTCATCCGAGTAGACAACGGTTTCGCCACCTGATGCTGATCCGTCCTCGTAGTTTCTTCCGTGGATGACTCCCACGAAAGCACGCTTGACAGCCGGTTTAGCCAGGGCAGGTTTCGCCCGCTGAGCCGTCTCGACGAGGTCGGTGCAGATGTCCGGCTCAGGCCCTGGCTCACCGATCTTGCCGATGAACACGTGTATGCTACCAAAGGGGACCCGGTACCCGTACTCAATCGAGCCGGCCTCGGGGCCCCAGCATGCATCGTCGATGTACAGCTTGCGCGACGACTCTTGGTCATCCGGCCCACAGCATAGCCTTCGAGTCCATCGAACTTGCCCTCTAAGATCATCAAACCATCGTGCGATAGCCCCACGGTGGGCGCCAACTGTCGTGGAATTGTCACGGCAGATGTCCTCATGAAAGGACTTAGTCGCGGGGCCATCGTACGGGTTAACTTAGAGGGGTTAAAGCGGACGCAAAGACACGAGAGTTATACTAGTTCGGCCCCTTCGATGAAGGTAAAAGCCTACGTCTAGTTTGTGATGGGATTGATGTGATTTCGGTGACTAGGGAGCAATAGCCGCCTAAGCCTCGAATTGTTGTTGTCTGTCCCTAAACCGCCGCCGGGTCGTCCCCTTATATACACGGGCTGACGATCCGGCCGGTCTACAGAGTCCCGAGGCCGGCTCATACCAGTGTCCGGCTCGGTCTCTTCTTTCTTTTATCTTACAACAAGTTACATGGTTATGGCGGTTTTACCATTATGGGCCCTAATTCGCCCATGGACTACGGGCCTCTAAGCTCTATGGCGAATCGCCACCTTATGAGTCTTCGTGGGCTCCAATTATGGCTGAGGGTGAACCGGCCCCTACAGGGCGGTTTATATTCAGTAGTTACATCCCCAACAGTCGGTGAATAAAAGATGTCTTCGTTTATTATAACATTAATCCCCAGAAGTTTCGTATCCTGCGCTTTGGTTCGCAGTCCGGACATGTGCCTTGACACATGCTTATCCAGGGAAAGGAACCCTTAACGGAACTATTCTCCCTGGAAGATGTTTCTTGCTAACCATGCAATATAACATAACTAGTTAGGTACTTGTCCGTTCAAGCACTTATGACCCCTACGCCTGGTCTCCACGCATACTCCGGTTTTATATAACCGAGCGGGTATTCAGACACACCCCGGACTTTAGGATCCGGGGGCTGAAGCGAAAAGGTCCGCCACGACAGATGATTTTAAATCCGGCTAGGGGCTACTTATGTCCATCGAATTACACAGTCATTTGGACTGATTATATTCATCCTCTTACCATCCAACAGGCTATCTAACTTACAATCCTGTTGTGAATAGTTTGCGGCTGACGCCACCTGGTCATATACCAGACTCACGGGAATTTCTTGCCCATCTGGCCCGGCCGGTCCAACTTCGGCCATATGGTTCGGGTCCAGCTTGGTGTAGCGCGTCTTCACCATCGCCCATGCTTCTCTTGCACCTTGCCGGCAGGCGGATATCTTCCACAAACGGAAGCGCTGTCGTGCTCCCTGAAGCATGTCCACAAGCCCCCCCCCCCCCCATGCTCTTTGGCAGGGAGCTTGATGGCCACAAATACCACGCAATGCCCTGCATCACCTGCCGAGCTCGCTCGTGCAGTTGTGAGAGGTCCTGCAGTAAATCATCTGCATATGCGGGCAGCTCCTCCTCAGGGCAATCCGTCAGCATTCCTGCAACCATAACTTTTTTCAATATGCTTCCTCGCCGAACTATACTACAGTTCGTTTAGGCACTTACGATAAATGCCGTGGTGAAGCCTTTTGTTCTCCTTCACGGAGTCCGCCAACTGTGTGCGGACGTCTTTCAATTCCACGTTCAGCCGAACATTGGCATCTTGGAGCATATTCTTATCATGCTTCACTTGCGTCAGGATGCGCTCACCGGCCTTTAGTTGCCTCTGGAGATGCGACTCGTCCTCCCCGACGCCCTCCGGATTTACTCCGGGGTTGTCTACAGAACTCTGTTAAATTTTTCATACTAGCCGGTTGCCAACTGGTGCATTTTCATATAATTCAGATAAATATTACCACACGAGGCCTTCTGGGATTCCTCTAGCTTGGCAACTGTGGCCCTCAGTTGAGTCTTGCACTCCTCTAGCTCCCGAGCCAATTTCTCATTCTTATCAACAAGAACCTGCGCATGAATTGATACTTAAAACCGTTGTTTCAACCGTTTCAAGTCTCAGGGGCTACTACTATATATATGCTCATCAAGCTCTCTTACCCGTATATCTTTGGTATACTGGACTGTCGCCCGGGCAAGTCCGCTTTGAGCAGCTCGGATGTATGCGCCTCCAGAATTGAAGGCATTAAACGCCTCTTCGGAGAAGATATTGTTGCGAAGCACGACCCGTCGACGCCGATGATCCATGGCGCTCTCTACCTCCGAATTGTTGGCGGAGAGCATATCTGCGTCCTCTGTCGGAGGACTATGTGGCGTCGGCCCTACGTCCGCCTCCTCTCTCGAAGTTGGTCTTGGAGCCCGACTGTTGGAGGCGTGGTTGGCAGGATCTCCGGATACAGTCCGGATACTCCTCTTCCTGCCAAAATGTACGAAGGGCGCTGTTATACTTCAAACGACGACAAAATTGCATGACAGGTTGTTTTCTTACCTCTGTAGAGGCGTGTCGGCTCTAATCGCTTTCCTCTTGAGCCTGCCCAATCCGGACGGCTGTGGCTGACGGGTCCCTAGGGGCTCGGCCCTGCGCTCTGAACGTCGCTTCTGTAAAAAGCACGACATATCAGGGATAAGGTGTGACATCAGGAAAGAATTCTCTTCGGAGGATTGAGTTTTCGGCTTGGCTTACACGCGATGAAGGTAACACTCCGGGATAATCGGCGGTAATAGCCACTGGGGCGCCGTCACGGCTCGTCCGATAAAATATCCCGTCGACAAGCTCCACGGCCGCATCTGGGTCTTCTTCGAGTCTTGGATCCAAGGCCCTTTCGGGGTCCTCTGGCTGCGGAGAAGGGCTGGTGATTCCTTCCACGTCCCTCCTTAGTTCCTGCTTGGAAATATCGACGCAGGTAACTTTAGCAAAGAACGCCACAATAAGTGAAGCGATAAAATAAATGATGACTTACCCAGTTTGGGGGATTGTACATGGAGAATCCGTCCCGCGGTTTGATATGGAGGAATTCTTCCTCTTCTCCTTTGTACAGGTCGGACATTATCCTTGCCAAAGCGGTGGGGGAGTCCGGACCCTTACGGCCGCAGCGGGTGGCGTCGTTTGTCCCGTTGTAGTGCCACATGGGATTGCTCCGATATTGAAGCGGTTGTACTCCCCGCATTATGCATACCGCCATCACCTCGACTATCGTCAGTCCGGATTTGGCCAGTAACTTTACCATGTTCATCAGGAAATGTACTTCCCTGTAATCCTCTTCTTGGGGGCCTCGGGGGCGCCAGCTTAAACGTGCCCTCAGCGGGGAGTTACTAAACTTGGGGAGTCTTGTCCGGACTGGATCCGAAAGGGGAGCGTCGTCAATATAAAACCACTCTGAAGCCCAGTTGTCTGGAGCCTTCTTGGGAGTACCGGACAGGTATCCGGTCTCAGCAATACGCCATACTTCGGCCCCGCCCACTTGACATAGGGATTCTCCCTCGTTGCGGGGGACAAGGCAGAACATCTTCTTCCACAATCCTAAATGAGCCTCACAACCTAGAAATAGCTCACAAAGGGCAACGTACCCTGCTATATGCAGTATGGAGGCTGGGGTAAAATTGTGCAGCTGGAGGCCGTAGAACTCCAGAAGTCCACGAAGGAATGGATGAACAGGAAACCCGACGCCCCTTAACAGATGCGGAATTAAGCATATTCGCTCCTCTGGAGACGGATTGGGTGATCTCTCCGCTTGTTCTCCGCCGTTATAGGTGGCAACTCCGGCTCGAACAGGGACCATGAATGCCGGTGGGAGGAGCCCTCGATTTTGTAACTTTATCAAACGGCTATGAGAAACTGAACACTGTCCCCAGTCTCCCGGCTTAGAGCAGGGGGAGCGAGCAGAAGAGCTGCGACGACTGGTCATGCTGGAATGGTTTTTTCTGGGCGCTCTGTTGGATGCTTGCTCGAGGAGGGAGAGTGAGGTTTGGATCTGGGAATCCCCGTCTCTTCAAATAGATGGCTAGCCCAAAGGGCCGAGGGTGGCAAATATAAAAATGCCTCGACTCCTCACATTCGCTCGACACGTGGAAATGATCATTATTGATACACTGAAGCCGAGGAGTAGAACATTGATGAAGATGCCGAACACTGTTCGTCATGATGGGAACCTTGGAGTATTCGGAGGAGGAACCCGCCTTGCAATGCCGAAGACAAGACTGCGCGCCGGACTCATCATCATTGAAGCCTGGTTCAGGGGCTACTGAGGGAGTCTTGGATAAGGGGGTATCCGGAGTGCCGGACTATATACATCGTTCGGACTGTAGAAGCGTCAAGATACAAGACTCAAGACTTCGGCTCGTGTCCGGATGGGACTCTCCTTTGCGTGGAAGACAAGCTTGGCGATCCGGATATTATGTTTCGTTCCTTGTAAACCGACTCCATGTAAACCCTAGCTCTCTGGTGTCTATATAAACCGGAGAGCATGGTCCTTAGAAGGCCGGTCACAATTACAATCATACCATCATAGGCTAGCTCTTAGGGTTTATCCTCTACGATCTCGTGGTAGATCTACTCTTGTATTCCACATATCTTCAATATTAATCAAGCAGGAAGTAGGGTTTTACCTCCATCGAGAGGGTCCGAACCTGGGTAAACATTGTGTCCCTTGCTTCCTGTTACCATAAGCCTAAGACGCACAGATCGGGACCCCCTACCCGAGATCCGCCGGTTTTGACACCGGCAGCGGACGCGGGGTGAACTCCTACCACAAGATCGCATACAAGCAATTCAAGAGGAATTGGCGGGATTCTGTAGCGTCGGATAGGTATACGAAAACTTGTTGTTCGACCAATCTATCGGAAAAGGAGATGTCGATCACTTCTCTCTGTGTATATGTTCATGACGATCTTCTGTACTTAATGGTTTCCTTCATTTGCTTACTAGCTAGCTAGCGTGTCGAAGCATCGACCAATCACAGAGATAAGAGAGGACACTCATCTCTATTAGCGAGCTAACACAATATATGAAACCCCTAAATTAACCCTGCACCCCCCCCCCCCCCCCCCTTTCAGAAGAAAAAAACCCAGCGCCTTTTGGTCCTAGTTGGTGGCACCAACCGGGACAAAAGCCCCCCCTGCCTGGGCAAGCCGCTCCGGCCACGTGGAGCCCCATCTGTCTTGGTTCCTGTTCGAACCGGGACTTAAGGTAGAGGGCTTTAATGACGACCATTTAGTCCCGATTCGGGAATCGGGACAAATGGCCCTCATGAACCGGTTCGAATGTCACTTTTTCTACTAGTGGCTAGCAGGGATCTATAGGAGAAAAATAAACTAAAACCACGAAGTCCAGAATCAATTCCCAAAGCAGAAACCCTAACCCTAACCCTAGCGGTACCACTCACCATGTACCGCATGCCGTCCAAGGAGTTGTTGTACTACATGTTGGAGTAGTCGTGGCTGCTCTCATCCTCATGCACCATGGCATGGAGGCGGTGGAGGACTGCACAGCGGTCGGTGGCGAATCGGAGACAGGAGGGCAAGAGCAAGAGAGGGGACTAGGGTTCGAGGGGAATTCGTCTGGTTCGACCGGCACACAGTGGCGGAGCTTGGGACACATCTTAGGAGGGGCAAATGGGCTGGGGGGCAACCAACATCAGGTTAAGGCTAGATTTCTATGAATCTATGGGCAGTTTACTCATGATAATATGAACAAATCTCCTAGGCAGGGGGGGCGATGGCCCAGGTTGATCTCCACTAAGCTCCGCCACTGCCGACACATATACACGACGGAGCCGACTTCATCCTAGTCAGCGGAGCGGCACACGCCGATTGGCCACCGTGTCACCTGACATGTGAGGCCGCACGGTCGGATACAATGTCAATACGACGTCATACGGTGTTTAGACCGTATTGTAACAAGTTGCACCAGACATGATATTGACATGAAAAAAAACAAGTGAATAGTGGTGTTGATCTATCACGCCAGCCCGGAGTGTGGTATCTTCATGCGATGAACTCGACAGAATCTACAACACAACAACGCAAAACTACCCTGACCAAGACCAAGATGGGTGTACATGAGATGACACGATCGCCACAGTGCATTGTATCTTTTGACGTCTGCATAGTAAAACTACCCAGTATTCTTTGTGTTCCATCTTTTTTCTGTGCCATGGAACTGTGGCCGCACGGGATCACTGTATTTCACTGAGAATAGGCATATGCATGTGACAGGAACCGTATCTGTGTTTGCATAGGGAAATCTCATCGCTCTCTCTCTCTCTCTCTCACTACTCAATTACCTCTCCGGCATCATGCCCACGACAAGCATTGATGGACTATGGCCGAGCTGTCCATGTCAACAGTGCTTGAGTTGCTACTAGCGCCTGCGCCCATGCCACCCACGAGTATACAGTAGCATTGCCCTAGGTTCCAGGGGGAAACATCCACAAGCATTCATGGACTAGGGCCGAATCTGTCCACGACAACTAGAGTTGAGAGGGAGCAGTGGCCAGCTCTGAGTCCTTTGCGCCCACGGGTTTGCGTCGGCACACAACAACAAAAACCAAGATTGAACTGGGAGTCAGTCGTGGGCCTGGTGGCCACGGACTAATAGTACTGTTGTAGTAGTACTGAATCACTTGCAACACGTACGCATGCTTACAGCGCGCGCGCACACACGCTATAAGATGAGACGCACCGCCCAGCAGTTTTCGCCAACAACACTTGCGAATCACTTGCATTCCAAACTAGGTTTCATACCGAGTAGCTGCGTTCGTGTATACATAGCATAGCAAACCACCACTGAATCCATCATCCATGGCGAGATGCTGGCTGCTGCTCGTCTTCATGGCGTTCATCTTGCCGGCGGCGAACGCAACGCCGTGCCACCCTGATGACCTCCACGCTCTGCGGGGCTTCGCCGGGGAGCTCGGCGGTGGGGGAGCCCTCCTCCGCGCCGCATGGTCCGACGCCTCGTGCTGCGGCTGGGAAGGTGTGGGCTGCGACAGCGCCAGCGGTCGCGTCACGGTGCTGCGGCTCCCCTGGCGCGGCCTGGCGGGGCACATCCCAGGAGCCTCCCTGGCGAGCCTCGTGTGGCTGGAGGAACTCTTCCTCGGCTCGAACCATTTCGTGGGCGTCCTCCCAGACGAGCTCTTCGGCCTCGTCAGGCTAAGGAAGCTCTCCCTCGCATCCAACGAGCTCGCCGGCGAGCTGAGCTCACGCCTCGGTGAGCTCACACACCTTACCTTGTTGGATTTGTCCGCCAACCGCTTCTTCGGCCCCCTGCCGGACGTGTTCGGCAACCTCACGTCGCTAGAGTATTTGGCCATGCATTCCAATGGCTTCTCCGGCTTCTTGCCACCATCTCTTTCATCACTATTTTCTCTCCGTGAGCTCAACCTCCGAAACAACTCCATGTCCGGTCCGATTGCTCGTGTTAGCTTCTCCGACATGCCACTTCTTGCTTCTCTTGACTTTTCCACAAACTCCCTGACTGGGTGGCTTCCGACTAGCCTCGCCGGCTGCAGTGAGCTCAAGTCTCTCAACCTTGCCAACAACATATTGGTCGGCACCATCCCGTCGTGGGTTGGTGAGTTTGACAACCTTTGGTACTTGAATCTCTCAAATAATTCATTTGTCGGCGAGGTACCCAAAAGTTTGTTACGGCTCAAAGGCCTCGCCACTGCGGGCCGTTCATCCGGTATGGTTTTCATTAACGTGCCCTCTTTCGTAAATCACGAAAGAAGAGCACTCGATGAACAACCAAATACCATAACTGGGACGAACAATACAGTGAGATCTGGGCGCAACAACACCATGTCTGGGAACGACAACATTGTCATGTCTGGAGACAGCAACACTGTATCCGGGAGCTTCAACACCCTCGTATGTGGAAACAACAATATACTAAGTGGTGACCACCATGTCGTATCTGGGAGCAACCATATTGTAACTAACAGTTTCAACAAAGTGACGGGCTGCACCAATAATGTATCCGGGAGCAACCATACTGTGTCCGGGAGCAACAATACCGTAACTGGGAGCAGCAATACGGTATCTGGGAACAACCATGTCGTGTCTGGGAGCAACAGAGTCGTAACCGGAGATTAATGACCTGTCAGTGGACTGATTTCATCTACAAGTATGAGGTCCCAAAGCACATCTAAGAGAGACTCGTGAAGAGAAGAATAAATGGTTCGCCAGTCTGAACTGAAAACCTAGGTTGATGGATACTCTAGCTAGCTTGTTCCAAGTTTGGGGAGGCTCCATCAAAACCTTTTGTATCTTTATTACTGTTTTTTAGCATGTTTCAATTTCCGCAACCATATTAGTATGTATTTCCGTACTTGTAATATTAGTGTTATCTTCAAGCCTGTCATGAGCATTAGTATATCCAATGATGGACTCGTCGTTTTTAGATGAATGTCTTTATTACAGCTTATGCTTATTGTTATTTGATGTGTGAATCTTGTTGAATTGATCACTTGTTACTTTTTAATTGGTCATGACTGATGTATGCGAATTGTGAGGTGGGAACGTGGGTACGGCCTGGAGTTGGGTTAGGATAAGCTCATGCTGCTAGGTTACAACGAGGCAGTGCATGGTTCATATACAGATGGGTTGCACGTTAGCATGTACCCACCTGCATGAGCCCCCTGCCCCGGACGTACATGCATGTTAGCATGTACCCACCTGGCCACCTGCATGAGCTGCACTTGCACGAGCCCCCTGCCCGGACGTACATGCATGCTATGCTACTCATATGACTTGACAGGCTTTGGTTGCATGCCTCCCTCCCCTCTATCTCATGTAGTCATGTGAGTCCATGCATGGCCTTGACTGGCTGCAGAGAATCATTGCTTCTTTCTTTTTTTTGTCCTTTTTTCTTCTCCTCCTCCTCCTCCTCCTCGTGCATTCTCTCTGTGTATGTGACATGAATGCAGGTATGTCCTTGACTGGCTGCAGAGAATCGTTTGGAGTATCTCAGTTGGTGCCGCTGGCAAACAAACACTCCACAATCGTTGGAAGGAGCGTCGGTTCTAGGTGACTTGCTTTTGATGCCAAACGATATAGTCCCGACGCTACCAGACGTATCCAGGAAGGAGCTCCTAGCGGTGGCTGTATGGTATATCTGGTGGGAACGCCGGAGTGTTACTCACGGGGAGGCCATTCAGGAGCCGGCTCGATCGGCTCAGGCTATTGCAACTTTGACCAAGAATCTCATGAGAGCAAAGAAGCAACGAGGAGGGTGAATCCAGAAGCATGGATGGAAAAAACCAGCTGAGGGATTTGTCAGCCTAAATGTGGATGCCTCCTTTGATACGGATAGTGGCACTGGTGGTACGGGTGCAATCATCCGCGACTCCATGGGAGGTTTTATTGCAGCTTCGGCGTCACACATTCCGTTCGTCGAGGATGCAGCAACGGCGGATGCGAGAGGCCTCAAGGACGGGCTAATCCTCGCAAACAATATTGGATGCAACAAGGTGGAGATCCGTGCTGACTGTATGGAGGTGATCGAAGTCATGCAACATGGAGGGAATTCCCTGGGTCCAGCGGCAGCCATCTATGAGGAATGTTCCTTCTTATGTCGCAACTTTATTTCTGTTTCTTTCTGTCATAGTCCTAGGGAGGCCAATATGGCGGCGGATCTACTGGCTACAAAGTCGGAGCACTCGAGAACTATTGTTTGGCAGAACGAGGCTCCGGACTTTTTGCTTGATGTACTTTCAAATGATGTAGCCCTTTTTCCATATGAAATATAAACAGCCATGATGGCTTTTCCTGAAAAAAAAAAGCACTCCACAACCGAGATGGCTCCATGATTACCGATTTGCCCCGTGAACGTATGTGGTATTAGGCTATCAATAATTCAGCACACACTGTGACGAGCATAGGGTTATGGCTCCCTGCACAGATAAAAAGAGATTGGGTGTGGGTCGGCCACAACAAGCTTGCTTGATATAGCGATGTTGACAGTGCCGACACTTTCACTCGCATCAAATTCCTCGGGCTCGCATCGATGAAGAGTTGTGAAGCAAACAAATTTGAGATAGGGTCCAGAATCCCGAGTCCCGGCTCGTAGAATTTGCAGTTGAGCTTGTCAACCTGTATGGTCACTCGTAGTAGGTAAATGAAAGCACTCTCGGTACATTTCAGCCAGCTGACTTTTCATTTTATGGTCAGTCAACTTTCTGTTTGTTGGATGTGCTTTGAGGTCCGTGCTTTTTTCAGTTATTTTTCTGTTTAGTTCTGTTCTCGGGTTGGGCTGTGTGGAATCGATTGACTCCTATTTTGGGTCAGTCGAATTGCTCTTTGGGCTCGTTTTTGTTCTTCTGGGTTGCATTTTTTCCTTTTCTTTATTGGTTATTTTTAGTTTTTGTGGTTTTTGGCTGACTGTAATTATATACATACAAATACCATAGAATATGTGCCAAAATTTCATGATTATATGCTTAATTTTGCATACTACGATAAAGTGCAATTTCGGCGCAATGTTGTGCGCGTATTTTTAAATCTCTCTCTCTTTTAAAGAAAATACCAACGCCACTATTCATTCCTTTTCAGAAAAAAAATCTTTATTTTGATATTGTTTGTCTTTACTTCATTACTTTAAGCTTAATACCAATGCCACTATTCATTTGTTCTAGATTTTGTTTTTGCAAACGTTCCACTTTTTTATATGCTTATTCTTGCATATTTTTGAACATCACAATTTTTATGTATATTTCATGCAAATTTTACCAGTGTTTGTTTTAAATATATTTTTCCCATTTTCTTTGTTCTTAAATGGTAAAACCAATGCCACATATTCATTCTTTATTTTGTGGGTATTTTTTCTCTATTTTTCATTCTAGTTTTATGTTTCTATGTGTTTTTCCTTTAACTTTTTTCCTTTCCTTTTATTGGTTATTTTTTGTGGTTTTTAGTTTTTTTTGTGCGGTTTTATTTTTTTCTTTATGCCTTTTTTTGGATGTTGAGTGTGTGTAAATATACGCACACAAGTACTACATGGATACATTATATTAGAGTATGGAAATTTCACTACTATAGGTTTCTTCTTACATATTATAAAAGGTGCAATTTTGGTACTAATCTTGACGAAGTTTTTGTTTTAAGTTTTTATTTCACATTCTCTCTTATTTAAGGGTAATATCAGTGACACTAATTCATTTCTTCTTTGAAACTTATTTTTTATGTAAATTCTCCTAGTATATGTTAGTTCTTGCATAGCTATAAAAAGTGCAATTTATGAGAAATTATGTGCAAATTTAAGCATGATTTATTTTTTCATTCATTTCTTCTTAAAGGGTGATACCAATGCCACTACTTCATTCTTTTAGAAAAAATGTTATATTTTTGTGTGTTTAAATAAGTATACACGCAAGTACTATACAACATGTGTGTAAATTATAGTAGAGTGCGAAATTGCAATATTATATGTTTGTTGTTTGGATTTTACTAAAAGTGCTATTTCAGTGCAAACTTATGTGCAATTTTTTCCTCTTTTTCTTTTTTCTTAAAGGGGTTCATTATATCCTAGAAAACTTTATTATTTCGATTTTTTTTAGTTTGTTTTTTCATTTTCTTTCTTCTTAAAGGGTTTCATTCTTCTATAGAAAACTTAATTATTTAGATTTTGTTTTTGTGTTTTTTATTTTCTTTCTTTAGATGTAACATCGATATCATTTCACTATTATATGTTTATTCTTGCATATTATAAGAAAAGCAATTTATGTATAAATTGCGTGCAAATTTTGTCTTTTTTTGATTTTCTTCTTCTTAAAAGGAATACTAATGCCGCTAATTCACTATTTCTTAGACAACTTCTCTTTTGATTTTTTCTGTGTGTAAGTTTACATGCAAGTACTATGCAATATGTGTGTAAATTATACTAGACTGTGAAAATTGTACTTTTATTTTTCTTTTTATTTATTCTTAGAAAAGGTCGTTATTTTGATTTGGTTTTATTCATTTCCTTTAATCTTTAATGGTAATACCGTTGCAACTAATTCATTCATTCATAGGAACTCTCCTTTTCTGCGAAAATACCAATATTATATGCTTATTTTTGTGTGTTATTAAAAAACATAATTTGTGTGCAAATTTTGTCATTTATTTTGTTATTTTTATTTTTATTTCTTCTTTAAGGGTAATATCAATGACACAAATTTTTATTTGCTTTTTTTGTATACATACATATGCGTACATACATATATACATCGATTGGGAGTATATATATGAAGTTGTCTTCCGTCTATGCATGCATTTGTAAACAACAATTAAGTTGCTTAGGCATTGACGCGACAACATGCAGTCGTTGCATGCATCAGTTCTTACGGCTGCAGCGTTACTCAGCTCTTACGGCCCAAAGAATCATAAACATGCAAAAAGTGACTGACTCAAATATTCTATTCAGTAGATTGACGTCCAGCCGCTCCCGCATGAAAGCGCTAAGACAACCTGGCGGTGAAGTGGCTCATGACATGGTTGATCCTGGCAATCGTCGAGATGTGTGTGCACCACACACGTTGGCCATGTTTGGATACTCTAACCAAGGTTAGAGTTAGAGTTAGTTTCTAACTTTAGACTAACCCTGAATTAACTCTAACCAAGATGGTTGTTTGGATCACAGGGTTAGATTGACAATAAAAGCATTTTTTCTCACTTTCTAGCCGGATTTGGTGTGGCCTTGAATCATAAAAGGTTGACGAACAATAAATACTCACTTCACATCGCTCTTGAAGAAGCCTAGGCGCAATCAGTGAAGACTCCACGAATAAGTGAAGCCTAGCCGCAACGAGGGGCGCCGGTCGAGTGGCTTAACGGCGACGGGGGCGCAAGAGACGACGCCGTGGCTCGAGTGGCTGAACGGGGAGGGATGCCGCGGCGCCGGAAGGAGAGGGATGGGGGCGGGGGAAGCGGTGGCGGAATGGGGGCGACGGGCGGGCGCGGCGGGGGCTGCGGGAGCGGCGGCGGGATTGGGACGACGGGGCGGGGCGATTGGGGCGGCTGGCTGGTGCGGGAGGATGAGGTACGGGTGCAGTAGAGGGTATTGTTTTAATGGCACCAACCACATCTAACTCCAATTAGCACCTCCCCACCGGATTGGATTTTTTTGCCAGGTTAGAGCAACTAACTGCTATCTAACTCCACCTGTTTGGATCCTCTAGGGTTAGTTTAACCTGAACTAACCAACTCTAACTCTAACTGCAGCACCCAAACAGGGCCGTTAGCTAGGTTGCAGGCCTTGACGCTAGTCGCACGCCTGGACGATGCTGGCTCATGTACATGGCTGGGTAGCCACAATACACTATGCCAGTGCTACTGATTACCATGACTCCCAGGACGAAAGAGAATGTCACCGCGCCAAGCAGGAAAGCGTCGGCGACAAGACTACATGAGGTATTTGCGGTTTTAAATTTAGCATCAGCAGCCTTATCTATGCGCCAGAATTGATCGGAGCAGACTTGCCAGAGCAGTCCAGCATTGTCCATTGATAGAGGAACTGTGGTACCCTCAGCTCACTAGAGTTTAAATTCTGGTGTTCGCATTTATTTCTGAATTTATTTCAGGATTTCCGGCAATGCGCATTCAGTGGGAGGAGACGCTCTCGTCGACGACGAGGTGCCTACAGTAATTTCATAAATTTCAAGATGATATGCCGGCTCAGTCTTTCGGAAGTGCTCATAGGGGCAGGGTATGCGTGTGTGTGTTCATAGGGGTGAACGTATGCGCGTGTATATGAGTGCTTGTATCTGTACTGATGTTAAAAAAAGATGGAAAAGAAAATTATGTGGGAAAAGTTTGATGAAAACTTGAGCAGGCAATCACGCATGCATATTTGTTTGTTTTATTCCTTGCTTGTGGGGTTAAAAAGGCGTGCAAGATCCCCGTCAAAATAAATCCACATGCAGGAACGTATGGAAGAGGTAAACATGGTCAAGTTGGTTATTTATTTTTAGGTGAGAGATCTGTTTTTTTTACGTGCGTGCATGCGTAAAAAAATCTATACGCATGAAGAAATATATGGAAGAGGCATTAAACGTGGTCAAGTTGGTCACCTCTTTTTTAGGTTAGAGATCTTCTTTTCTTTGACATGCATGCATATTATGAGATCTAAATTATAAATTATGTGCATCATGTTTATGTTACTTTTTCTTTTATGTTTATGTTACTTGACGTGTACATGTGTCAAGTTGTTTTGGATCCACCATATTGTGGTACGCAGATCAAACCGTTATAGATTAAAAGAAATAGATGGTCCATCTAATCGAGGGTCAGTATTATATGGTTAACATAGACGGATGATCACTGACAATGCCTTGATTGCGTTTGAGTGCATTCATTATATACAGCATGAAAAAGACCCCAACAAGAGCTTTTGTTCTTATAAGCTGGATTTGTCTAAGGCTTACGACTGGATGGATTGGATCTTCTTGGAGCGAATGATGCAAAAGATGGGCTTCGCTCGCCGGTGGGTGAACTGGATTATGGCTTGCGTCACCTCGGTGAGATATACTGTGAAATTCAATGGAACACTCTTGGATTCGTTCGCACCGTCATGTGGACTACGGCAAGGTGATCCGCTATCCCCGTTCCTATTCCTTTTTGTGGCTGATGGATTGTCTGCTCTGTTGAAAGATGGAGAGGTGATTACTCCCCGTTGAAAATATGTCGCAGAGCCCCTGGACTGTCTCACTTGCTCTTTGCCGACGACACTTTACTGTTTTTTAAGGCGAATGAGGAGCAAGCTACAAAAATACATAATGTGTTAAACACATATGAGCGAGCTACGGGACAAAGCATCAACCCAGCAAAGTGTAGTGCGCTATTTGGCCCAGCTTGTGCGTTGGATGAGTAGGAAAAGGTACGGGCTGTAGTGAATATTGATACAGCTTCGTTTGAGGAAAAATACCTGGGTCTACCAACGCCCAAAGGTCGTATGTCAAGAGGGAAATTTCAGAATTTGCAGTCTCGTCTATTGAAGCGGATCATTGCATGGGGGGACACTCTCTCACTTGCAGGAAAGGAAGCCATGATTAAATCTATTGCCCAAGCCATTCCAACTTATATAATGGGGGTTTTCAAACTACCCATGTCAGTCTGCGACGACTTGAACAGAATGGTACGAAATTTCTGATGAGGATCGGCGGAGGGCAAGAGGACAACGCATTGGTTGGCATGGCCGAAAATTTTAGCGCATAAGACCAAGGGAGGCTTGGGCTTCAAAGATTTCCGTCTCTTCAACCAAGCTCTCCTTGCTCGACAGGCGTGGCGCCTATTAATTAAGCCTAACAGTCTATGTGCGCAGGTACTAAAAGCTCGGTACTATCCAGATGGTCGCCTTGAGGATACAGTGTTCACCGGGAACGCATCCTCGACCTGGCAAGCCATACAGTATGGCCTCGGGCTCTTGAAAAAGGGCATCATATGGCGTGTTGGAGACAGCCAAAACATCCGGATATGGCGCGACTGATGGGTGCCGAGGGAACCCTCGCGCCAACCTATTACGCAGCAAGGCACCTGCCGGCTGAGGAGAGTGGCGGAGCTTCTCGCGGCGGATGGGTCCTGGCGTATGGATCTTCTCCGTCGACACTTCCTCCCGCGGACGTCGATGCGATATCCAGCATTCGCACCTCGCCGCTGCACCGACGACATCATCGCTGGGCGCCGGAGAAGAACGGTATCTCCACCGTTCGTTCCGCCCTATCGGTTTGCCATGGACGAGCGCGAAGGCCCATTGGCCACCGCCATGAAACGAACCTTTGGATGGTCGTCGCACCATCTGGAAAACCATATGGGGGTGCCCTGCTCCCCCGAAGGTACGCGTGTTTTCTTGGCGGATTGTGACCAACTCTCTAGCTACTTGGGCAAATAAATTCTCACGTCATCTTGAGCTTTCTGACATATGCCCCATTTGTGGTGTGGAACGCGAGGATGGGTTCCATGCGATGTGCAGGTGCCCCCTTGCGAAGGAACTTTGGCATGCCATGGCGCTAGATTGGGTCATCCCGAGGGTTGAATCCATTCGCAACACGGGGCCAGAATGGCTGTTCACCCTCCTTGAGCCTTTGGACGAGACGAAGCGTATGATCGTACTGATGATCATGTGGAGGACTTGGCACGTGCGGAATGAGATCACGCATGAAAAACGGCCACCTCCAACTGAGTCCTCTCGGCGGTTCCTACATGGATATATCAACTCTTTATTGTGCCTCAAACAGTACCCCAATGGTGATGTTGTGAAGGGGAAAATGGTGATCAATGCTGCGCCACCAGCACATACAGCCAGCGCCCTAGCTAAAGAGGAGCTGAGCTGGGTCGCTCCTGCTACAGGATGGACCAAGTTGAACACGGACGGAAGCTTCATACCGGCTACAGGTATGGCAGGAGGTGGGATGATCCTCCGGGACACTCAGGGAAACATCATATTCAGCGCTTGCCGTGAACTCCGTACTTGTGGTAACGCGCTGGGCGCCGAGCTCGCGGCGTGTAGGGAGGGGCTGGAGCTAGCCCTCCACCGGACGACGCTGCCAATTTCGGTAGAACTAGATAGTTCTGAGGCAGTGTCGCTGATCATAGCAAATTCCGATGATAGATCAGTACATCGCTTCGTGATCCAGGAGATTAAAAGCTTGGCCTCAACTGAGGATAGGGAGATTTCTTTTACTCTTTGTCGTCGTTCGCAGAATAAGGTTAGCCATGAACTTGCTGCTTATGACCGTAGTACCCCCGAACCGCAGTGTGGTTGCACTCGGGGTTAGACTTCATTGTAAACTTGATTGTGGCCGAGAGGCCCCCGTGAGTAATGAAAATCTCCTTTACCCCCGCAAAAAAAACATAGAATTTTCTTGCATCTTTCTCTTTCTTCTGATTAACCCGTCGAGTACTTGTAATGTATAAAAAGAAAGATGCTATGTCGCTATTGATTTATCACTGAAATTATGAAATAGACATGATCAATAAAAGTCTTTGATCTAAAAATAAAGCTCCATCAAGGTCTGTGTCGCCAGATGGTTCATCGGTGGTGTGTAGGAGGTGCAACTGGCGTTGTTCTCGTCTGTGGTCGCCTGTAGCTGGGCCTTCACGACGGCCGCTTCTTGATGAGCGACGGCTTGAGCGTAGACGGCCTCCTCGCTCGCGCGCTGGTCGTCGTTCTGGCGCTCCACTAGTCGGTGCTGCTCTAGGAGGAACATGTTATACCATTGTTCCTCCTGCGCGTGCTGGAACACCGACATAGGCGCCGGCATGGGCTGCTCTTCCGCCATGGTGGCATTGAAGTGCGCATACGCCTGCTCCATGGTGAAGCCGGCATTAGGCACGCGCTCCGGTTTGGTGACGTCGAAGCCCGTCTCCATCGTGCGGTCGTCCTCGTCGTCGGAGACCCCGGGTGGGCTAGCCTGCATGCCGGCCTCGATCCTCCTGGCAGGGCGGCTCTGCCAGGTGGCCGCAAGGGTGTCCAGCTTGTGCTTCGGCTCCATCAATAGGCTCTTCCATAGAGCTTTGCCGCATGCTAGCATGCGGATGTGGTGGAAGGGAGTATATGATGTGGACATGCTTCTGTTGTGGCATGGAGTAGGTCGGGTGTAGCTGCCCTAAAATACCAGATTCCTGTGAGGCCTGGCGTCCGAGTGTGTCAGTGCGCGGTGTTAGAGTGGGTTTCTCGGCCGACGAGCCTGCTTAATGAAGGTATACGGACGGACAGACGGTGCATATAACGGGCGTGGTAGAAATTCATCCCATCCAATCCACTAACGCGTCTCCGGCAATGAACATGCGCGGACATCAAGGACACATCACAGGCAGCGTCCTCAACCGACGTGTCGCTTCAATGCCGGCACCAGTGATAGGTCACATCCGCTCTGTAGCCTACTTCAATGTGGAGTGGCCGCTTTATAGCGGCATGAATGCAGGTTGCTAGCACCGGGGAGGAACGCGCGCAGATGAGGATGGACGGGTTTGGATGGGCTAGAGTGGTCAGAAGCAAGTGTGGCTGCTGTTCGGACGTCCACAAAGCCCCTTTTATTTGTTTCTGATTTGCAGGAGAGAGTTTTACGGACCGCCTTGCTGACCATTACAGGACCGTGTTGGATGGCATAACAGGCCCAGACCGTACGTTCAGATATAAGCAGCAGACATGCACTGTTGGCATATTGCGCGGGGATGGCATTCACAAGCTACTCCATACGGAAAAATCATGCAAACACAAAGATCGAGTCTGATCACGTTGTATATACCCATGACAGCAAACATGCATCCTAAATTTTGTATATGCATCTCTTCTCAATGTATCATCACGTTTTTTTTCTTAGTAAATAGCATACACACAAGGGCTATTTAATGCTGTGGTAGCAAACAAGGGCCTTGAGAGCATCTACAGCCGGGCACCTCAAATGTCCGGGTAGACGACTTGGTCACTGCGCGGTAAAAAAACGGCCCCAGATGGGCGCCTCAAACAGGCCACGAGTGCCCGGCTGACTGACACTCCTCATATCTAGCCCAAATTTGGGGCGAAAATGGGCGGCTCGGGCGCGCCGACCACATCGGACTGACTATCGGGTCCCATATATAATCATTCAGAAACCCAACTGTCCGACGGGTGTCTCCTCTGGTGGGGTGTGAATGTGGCATGGCTCCGCTCAGGCTCACCGTCCGATGGCCAAAATCCAGCTATTTAAGCCGGATGGCGTCCCCCGGCCCTAGCCACATCGGCTTCCTCCTCTGTGCCGCCAGCATGGCCCCATCCACTTATGTCTCTCTCTGCCTCCTTCATCGCTCACCATCCGCCCCCGCCATGGCCCGACAAAAGAAAACCACCTACGCTATGCTAATACCGAAGGGGCGTTTCCAGATGCTCGAGGAGATCCAGGCTAGGCGTGCCACTCAGATCGTAGTGGGTCTGCCTCCGGATTCACCGGAACAGGAGGAGGAGGAGCAGCAGCAGCAACTAGAGCCCATGGAGGAGGATGGGGAGGAGGAGGAGTTGGCGGAGCTGGAGGCGGTTGCGGGCTTCGCCATAGAGGACGCCATTCAATCATGTCACATCGTCTTACAATTATGGACAGGATGCGATTGCAAACAAGGTGATGCCGATTATGGATTAAAAAAATAATACGAATTAGCCTCAGAAGAGATTTTTAACATAAATTCATATTGCTCCTAGGCAATACATTTAGCACAACTAATTCCTCAAACTAATTAAAAAAATCAATGTTGGTCATTAATCACGTCTCTTACCCGTTGTGTCAATAGTATTTGATATTTCACCAAAAAAGTTTCACGGTCTATTTTTGTTATTTTTAGTAATATAATTATATATTTATATGTGAAATAAGGCATAAGGTACAATTCAGAAATGTACGAACGCCAAAAATATTGAGTATTATCCAATAAATTTGATTAATAGAAGTAAAAATGCCAACATGAGATGGAAAAGTACTAAACACTTACAAAGCAGTCAAAATGATGCCCTCACCCGAAAGTCCTATTCTGATCCCGAGCTCAAATGCACCCTTATGAACAATAAGATTGGAAAATATAGTAAAATTTAAGAAAAAACTGATTTTTGGGGAAAATGTTGACAAATTTTTTCTATGCATAACAATTTTCATAACGAAATAACATTTGTGAAAGTCAAGGCAAAACAACAAAATCAGCAATCCAAAATGTTTCCGAAACTAGCATTTTTGGAGTATAGATTTTTTTTTTGCCATGACATCCGCAAATGTCATTTCGTTCTGAAATTTTGCAACATACAAAACATTTGCCAAATTTTACCACAAAACAAATTCAGAATTTTATTTTTTTTAGTATTTTTTTATTTTCATCAGGGAGTATTTAAGCTGGGAGCAAATAGTCCACATCCGCCCTCCCCGACCTTTCCTAGTTACTCCCTTCGTTTTTAAATATAAGTTCTTTTAAAGATTTCACTATAGACTATATACTAAGCAAAATGAGTAAATCTATACTCTAAAATATGTCTATATATTTATATGTAGTTTATAGTGGAATATTTAAAAAGGCTTACATTTAGGAACGGACTGGGTGTATGATAACAAGATAACCAACAAACTATAAAATGTGGAAGATGCCCTCTGCTACGCTCCAGATAGAAAGCAAAAGGATCAAGTAACGAGGAGAGAAACTATCAGCTACCCTAGTACTCCCGTGATCGGAAGAGACAGCTTGCTTGTACGAGCTAAAGCACCAAGTCCCGAGCAGGTCATCATCAACTGGAGTACCTCAGTTACCAAGTACCAGATCGACTCAAGGAGCACCAGTGCTACTATACTTCGCGTGAAGAAAAACCACAAGGCACAACTCGCAAGATCTAATTGATTTCTACCGAAAGAGCTAGATCACGCCGCTAGCCACATTGGAGGCCATCGTCATGGTGGTGGTCTCGTAGAGCTCCGAGGGATGTTAGCAGCAAGCCATGCCCATGTGTGTGTGCGTGCGTGAGTCAGGCTGATGCGTGCGTGTGTGGCACGGTGGTGTGTAGTGTGTGTGTTTTCTGTTAGCGGGATCATGGAGCCGTTGGAGTCGGCCATGGGCGGGCGCACACGACCAGGGCATGTATATACGTGCATGTCGCGGGGGCGTGGATGGCGCGGGCCGGATCGGCCGCTCGGTGTGGGCTGGGACTGGGTACGTGCCCGGTGAGTTCCAGGTATAAATACCCCATGCGTTGTAATAGATTAGAAGCGAGTTTGTTGCTCGAGAAAATATAGGCCGTACGTGCGCAGCGTTCGTGCGCTGGGAAGAAACTTGCAGTGTCTCTGTTCTTCCTTCTCCATCCTTCTTCTTTCTCTGGTCATCTAGTTCAGAGAGAGAGAGAGGTGAAGAGAGAGAGGTAGAGCTAGGGCTAGCCACGGCCCCAGCAATTGGTATCAGAGCCACAAGGTTCGAGGGGCGGCTGTGGCGCACGGCGGCGTCCGCGGCGCGCGCGTTGCGCGGCGGACATGAAGGTCTTGGCAATGGCGCACGGTGAGCGCGTGGCGTCGGCAACGCGCGGCGAGTCCACGGGGGTGGGGCGTGATGCCGTCTGTGGCGAGCAGCAGCGGCGGTCGCGGAGGCCGCAGCGGCTCGGCGCGACGACCGTGGAGGTGCTGTGCTGCGGTTGACGGCGGAGCGGTGCAGGGCAATAAGGCGCGGCGGCGAGCCGGACGCGACCGGTGCGTGTTATGGGTGCGCACTGGACTCGTCGGGCGCGTCGGGACCGCGAGCGCGCGTACGGGCGTGCAGGGCATGGCTCGGCGAGGAGAAGACCGAGCTCCTGGGCACGCTGGATCGGCCGCGTTGATCGCGTTGGTGTGTGATCAAGGCCGCGAGCTGGGGGCGTGTGGAGCACGGGATCGATCGCCGAGGAGGTGACCTCGTCGCCGCGGAGAGCAACCCGCGTCGTTCGCGTCAGCGAGGGTGTGCCGGCGAAGTGCGTGGCGTGGCGAAAACAGCAGGACTGACCGCGTTGGGGCGCTGGACTCGGGCCGTGGCGACTGCGTCGCGTCTTGGCGTCGTGTACACGATCTTGGGAGCGCGGGGCGTGGGGTGCTGCGCGGTGGAGGCTGTAGCGGCGCTATGGCGCTGGCGTCGATGTCGACGACGAGCCTGATATGTGCAAGGTCATGGCTTGGGGCGTGAATGTTAGCAGCAAGCCATGCCCATGTGTGTGTGCGTGCGTGAGTCAGGCTGATGCGTGCGTGTGTGGCACGGTGGTGTGTAGTGTGTGCGTTTTCTGTTAGCGGGATCATGGAGACGTTGGAGTCGGCCATGGGCGGGCGCACACGACCAGGGCATGTATATCGTGCATGTCGCGGGGGCGTGGATGGCGCGGGCCGGATCGGCCGCTCGGCGTGGGCTGGGACTGGGTACGTGCCCGGTGAGTTCCAGGTATAAATACCCCATGCGTTGTAATAGGTTAGAAGCGAGTTTGTTGCTCGAGGGAATATAGGCCGTATGTGCGGCGGCAGCGTTCGTGCGCTGGGAAGAAACTTGCAGTGTCTCTGTTCTTCCTTCTCCATCCTTCCTCTTTCTCTGGTCATCTAGTTCAGAGAGAGAGAGGTGAAGAGAGAGAGAGGTAGAGCTAGGGCTAGCCACGGTCCTAGCAATTGGTATCAGAGCCACAAGGTTCAAGGGGCGGCCGTGGCGCACGGCGGCGTCCGCGGCGCGCGCGGTGCGCGGCGGACATGAAGGTCTTGGCAACGGCACACGGTGAGCGCTGCGTGGCGTCGGTAACGCTGGCGACTCCACGGCGGGTGGCGTGATGCCGTGCGCTGGCGCAGCAACGGCGGTCGCGAGGCCGCAGCGGCTCGGGCGCGACGACCGTGGAGGTGCTGTGCTGCGTTGACGGCGGAGCGGTGCAGGAGCAATAAGGCGCGGCGGCGAGCCGGACGCGACCGGTGCGTGTTATGCAGAGTGCGCCTTTGGACTCGTCGAGCGCTTGTCGGGACCCTTGGCCCAGCATCTGGCGCGAGGGCATGGCTCGGCGAGGAGAAGACCGAGCTCCTGGCACGCTGGATCAGCCGCGTTGATCGCGTTGGTGTGTGATCAAGGCCGCGAGCTGGGGGCGTGTGGAGCACGGATCGATCGCCGAGGAGGTGACCACGCGTCGCCCGCCGAGACGCAACCCGCGTCGTTCGCGTCCGAGCGCGAGGGGTGTACCAGCCGGGGAGTGCGTGGCGTGGCGAAGGCAGCAGAGGACTGACCGCGTTGGGGCACCGGACTCGGGCCGTGGCGACTGCGTGCGTGCGCGTCGTGTACACGATCTTGGGAGCGCGGGACGTGGGGTGCTGCGCGGTGGAGGCTGTAGCGGCGGCCATGGCGTCGATGTCGACGACGAGCCTGATATGTGCAAGGTCATGGCTTGGGGCGTGAATGTTAGCAGCAAGCCATGCCCATGTGTGTGTGCGTGCGTGAGTCAGGCTGATGCGTGCGTGTGTGTACGCGGTGGTGTGTAGTGTGTGCGTTTTGTTAGCGGGATCATGGAGACGTTGGAGTCGGCCATGGGCGGCGCTACGACCGTGGCATGTATATCGTGCATGTCGCTGGGCGTGGATGGCGCGGGCGGATCGGCCGCTCGGCGTGGGCTGGGACCGATGCGTGCTCGGTGAGTTCCGGTATAAATACCCCATGCGTTGTAATAGGTTAGAAGCGAGTTTGTTGCTCGAGGGAATATAGGCCGTATGTCGCGGCGGCAGCGTTCGGCGCTGGGAAGAAACTTGCGATGTCTCTGTTCTTCCTTCTCCATCCTTCCTCTTTCTCTGGTCATCTAGTTTAGAGAGAGAGGTGAAGAGAGAGAGGTAGAGCTAGGGCTAGCCACGGTCCTAGCAATTGGTATCAGAGCCACAAGGTTCGAGGGGCGGCCGTGGCGCACGGCGGCGTCCGCGGCGCGCGCGGTGCGCGGCGGACATGAAGGTCTTGGCAACGGCACACGTTGAGCGCGTGGCGTCGGCAACGCGCGGCGACTCCACGGCGGTGTGGCGTGATGCCGTCTTGTAGCGCGGCGAAACAGCGGCGGTCGCGGAGGCCGCAGCTGGCTCGGGCGCGACGACCGTGGAGGTGCTACGCGGTTGTGGCGGAGCGGTCTGCAGGGCAATAAAGCGCGGCGTGGCGAGCGGACGCGCCGTGCGTGTTATGGGTGCGCACTGGACTCGCTGGCGTCGGGACCGCGGCCAGCAGCGTCTGGCGTGCAGGGCATGGCTCGGCGAGGAGAAGACCGAGCTCCTGGGCACGCTGGATCAGCCGCGTTGATCGCGTTGGTGTGTGATCAAGGCCGCGAGCTGGGGGCGTGTGGAGCACGGGATCGATCGCCGAGGAGGTGACCACGTCGCCGCACTGGAGACGGCCACGTCGTTCGCGTCCGAGCGCGAGGGGTGTACCGGCCGGGGAGTTCGTGGCGTGGCGAAGGCAGCAGAGGACTGACCGCGTTGGGGCACCGGACTCGGGCCGTGGCGACTAACGTCGCGGCGCGCGTCGTGTACACGATCTTGGGAGCGCGGGGCGTGGGGTGCTGCGCGGTGGAGGCTATGGCGGCGGCCATGGCGTCGATGTCGACGACGAGCCTGATATGTGCAAGGTCATGGCTTGGGGCGTGAATGTTAGCAGCAAGCCATGCCCATGTGTGTGTGCGTGCGTGAGTCAGGCTGATGCGTGCGTGTGTGGCACGGTGGTGTGTAGTGTGTGCGTTTTCTGTTAGCGGGATCATGGGGACGTTGGAGTCGGCCATGGGTGGGCGCACACGACCAGGGCATGTATATACGTGCATGTCGCGGGGGCGTGGATGGCGCGGGCCGGATCGGCCGCTCGGCGTGGGCTGGGACCGTGCGTGCCGGTGAGTTCCGGTATAAATACCCCATGCGTTGTAATAGGTTGGAAGCGAGTTTGTTGCTCGAGGAATATAGTCCGTATGTGCGGCGGCGGCGTTAAATGCGCTGGGAAGAAACTTGCAGTGTCTCTGTTCTTCCTTCTCCATCCTTCTTCTTTCTCTGGTCATCTAGTTCAGAGAGAGAGAGGTGAAGAGAGAGAGAGGTAGAGCTAGGGCTAGCCACGGTCCCAGCAATTGGTATCAGAGCCACAAGGTTCGAGGGGCGGCCGTGGCGCACAGCGGCACCCGCGGCGCGCGCGGTGCGCGGCGGACATGAAGGTCTTGGCAATGGCACACGGTGAGCGTGTGGCGTCGGCAACGCGCGGCGAGTCCACGGCGGTGTGGCGTGATGCCGTGCGCGCGGCGAGCAGCGGCGGTCGCGGAGGCCGCAGCGGCTCGGCGCGACGACCGTGGAGGTGCTGTGATGCGGTTGACGGCGGAGCGGTGCAGGGCAATAAGGCGCGGCGGCGAGCCGGACGCGACCGGTGCGTGTTATGGGTGCGCCTTTGGACTCGTCGGTAGCGTCGGGACCGCGGCAGCAGCGTCTGGGCGTCTGAGGCATGGCTCGGCGAGGAGAAGACCGAGCTCCTGGGCACGCTGGATCGGCCGCGTTGATCGCGTTGGTGCGTGATCAAGGCCGCGAGCTGGGGGCGTGTGGAGCACGGGATCGATCGCCGAGGAGGTGACCACGTCGCCGCACTGGAGACGGCCACGTCGTTCGCGTCCGAGCGCGAGGGGTGTACCGGCCGGGGAGTGCGTGGCGTGGCGAAGGCATCAGAGGACTGACCGCGTTGGGGCGCCGGACTCGGGCCGTGCCGACTGCGTGCGTGCGCGTCGTGTACACGATCTTGGGAGCGCGGGACGTGGGGTGCTGCGCGGTGGAGGCTGTAGCGGCGGCCATGGTGTCGATGTCGACGACGAGCCTGATATGTGCAAGGTCATGGCTTGGGGCGTGAATGTTAGCGACAAGCCATGCCCATGTGTGTGTGCGTGCGTGAGTCGAGCTGATGCGTGCGTGTGTGGCACGGTGGTGTGTAGTGTGTGCGTTTTCTGTTAAGCGGGATCATGGGGACGTTGGAGTCGGCCATGGGCGGCGCCTACGACCAGGGCATGTACGTGCATGTCGCGGGCGTGGATGGCGCCCGGCGGATCGGTCGCTTCGGCGTGGGCTGGGACTGATGCGTGCCGGTGAGTTCGGTATAAATACCCCATGCGTTGTAACATGTTAGAAGCGAGTTTGTTGCTCGAGGGAATATAGGCCGTATGTGCGGCGGCAGCGTTCGTGCGCTAGGAAGAAACTTGCAGTGTCTCTGTTCTTCCTTCTCCATCCTTCTTCTTTCTCTGGTCATCTAGTCCAGAGAGAGAGAGGTGAAGATAGAGAGAGAGAGGTAGAGCTAGGGCTAGCCACGGTCCCAACAAGGGAAACATCAGGTTTGGCTTTCCAGACGGACAGTGGCAGCGTGTGGTGTTGTTTACCTTCTAGGAAGCACTATCTTGGAGCTTTAGCGATGATCTTAGCATGATCTTTAGCTTTTAACAACTATGATACTACCGTTGTTGATGATGCAACACCGTCTGCAGGCGTCGCTAGCCTCATTGGAGGCCATCGTCATGGTGGTGGTCTGAGGTCCGAGGGAAACATCAGGTTTGGCTTGCCAGACCGGACAGTGGCCGTGTGTGGTGTCGTGAGAGTAAGTCCTGATGAAGAGTAGGGGTACGTACGAGGAGGCAAGGTCCTAGCTACGGTGAGGTTGTACACGCAAGTTTACGAGTTCAGGCCCCTCTCGGAGGAGATAATAGCCCTACGTCTCGGTGCCCTGAGGCTTTGTCGACTGGATTATGCATGGATGTTACAAGGGGTGCGAACCCTTGTGCCTGAGGAGGGGGGTGGCTTATATAGAGTGCGCCTAGGACCCCCGCAGCCCTCAGTTACATAGGGTTCAATGTGAGTTAAGATAGGTGCGTTACTGGTAACGCCAGCCATTAATGATCTTTAAGACTACAAAGTGAACGCCCGACCGTTGCCATCCTGGGGTGGCTTTAGATCTTCGGTACTCCGAGTGGTTCTTCATATGGTCGAGTGACCCTGCTGTGGTCGAGTGGAATTGGGATATCCGAGTGGAATCTTCTGTCGAGTGGATTGCACTTCAAGGTGATCCCAGTCGGTACTCTCTGTTGGTCTTTGAATGTCTTTGATTATGGGGCAGTGTCCTTGGGTAGGGTGTCTTGGTCAGGCCTAAGACCCTACCCTAGATACATGTCCTCGGCATTAGCCCCCAAATGGATTGAGGTCCGAGTGAAGAAGGGTTGAAGTTGGTTTCTGATTCGATTCAATGCTTCAGAGGCATTTCATAGAAGTTTGGAAAGCACACTGGTATTTCAACCCTGCTTCAGTCGCCTCGATCGATTCTGGTAGCTTGAGATCACCGAGTGAATTAATGTGATAAGTCTTCGAGTGCATCAGAATGCGAAATCTTTGACGCGATGGACTGCCCTACGGTTTCCGGATCTCGCGGGATTCAAAATTTCGGAGAAGCGCGCCAGACGGGGCGTGGGGCAGTAAACGGAACGAATCGGATAGGGACTCCTCGATTTTTGTACCGCCTTTTTCTCCACGTATTGAGCCAGTGCCTGCGACGAGATGTGATTGGATTTCTTGGGCCCACCGGTCAGCCACTCGGAACAAGTCTCATAAAAGGCGTCAAGGCTGATGCGAGGTATTGTGCCTTCCATTCGATCCCCTTTCTCTCTTCTTCTCCGCCTCTCTTCTGCCTGCCCTCCACGCCTCCGCTCAGCCCTCCCAAGTACCACCGCAATGGTGAAGGAGAAGACCGCGGCCCTGGAGCGCGCGAAGACGGCATTGGCGGCGGCGAAGGGCAAGAAGACGGCGAGGGCTTCGTCGTCGCGGTCCGGTCTGCCGCCTGGTTGAATCCAAGGAGACTGGATCCGCTCCACGTTCGTGAAGGAGGACCTGGATAATCTCCCCTACGACGGCTTGATTGCTCACGGGTCCTGGAGGCTGCCGGGGGATGAATTCGAGCCCCAGCCGCACGATGGTGAGTGCGTTCTCCTCACCACCCATGTCGAGCGAGGTTTTTATTTTCCCCGCACCCATTTTTTTGAGGATTCTTGAACTTCTTCGGCGCCCATATCCACCACTTTCCTCCCAACACAATCTTGTACCTTGCCGCATTTGTTTCCATGTGCAAAAACTTCCTGGGATGCCAGCCGCACCGGGGTCTCTTCAAGCACATATTCACTTGTCGTTCTCAGACGGTGAAGAAAGCTAACCTAGAAGATGAAAAGATGACGTGATCCAGATGTGTGGGGGGTTAGGGATCCAAATGAGGGGTAGGAGCTATTTTCCTCCTGTGACCTTTCCCGAGTCGGTTAGAGGGTGGCAGTCGACCTGGTTTTATTGCAAGGATATTCTGACTCCTGGTCAGTCGACTGGCCTTCCCCCTTTCACTATGGAGAGACTCCACACCCCTCGCTCATTAGTCGTAGCTCCAGAGGAGAAGGAGGAAGTGCAAATGTGGGTCGCGGCCTTCATTGAACTGGTTAAAGGTGGAGTGACGGGTATGGATCTGTTGGAGGTGTACCTCAGTCGACGGATCCAGCCCTTGCAAGCCCGTGATCAACCCATGTGGATGTACTCGGGTCCAGAGGACACCGCTTGAACCCAGCCGGAGGAGGCTAACGAGGAGATGGTGGCTCAGTGTCTCCGGAGCATTAATGGAAACAAGGACAACTCCAAGGGGTCCAGGAGGATTCTGCCATTCGACGCCAACAATGCTCCAGGATAGGTCAGACTCAAATATCCGAGTGTTTTCCCTTTGTTTTGCGGTTGTTCTTGGAACCGACTCATATCTACAACTTGTGTCTTGCAGGGTTTCACCAAGCTGCACTCGATGCCAAACGAAGAGCAGTACCAAGAAGGAATTGACAGTGATAGTGAGGGCAGCGACAACTAGTACGCTGAGGATAGTGAAGATGAGAGCGAGGACTCGAGCAGCAGCAGCGAAGAAGTCGACTCACCACCCCGCTCAGAGCGTCGTTCCAAACAATCGCAAGACCCTGCAGGGGGACGTGGCAAAGTTGCTGCGTCGAGTGCCAAGGTTCCAAAGCGCACTCGAACGTCGACTCCCGAGCCATCAGAGAAGGCTACAAAGCAAGCCAAAGTTGCCCCGCCCAAGCTTCGGAAGACCCTTCCTAGGATCAAGGTGGTTGTGCCCATGACTTCAGCGTAAGAATTTCTTTCTTGTGTTCTTCTATGTTACTGTGAACTCGTTTGCTTGTTTGACCGAGTGAAATCTAGAACTTTCAGTGCTGCTACGTCTGCGACATCCATGGACATTGACGAGGAGCGTGGTGATGCAAAAACTGCAGATGCGGCCACCTCTCGGGTAGGTACAGTTTCATAACTGCGCCTATGCTCTGTTAATGAACTTTTGGGTCGACCGAAATTTCACTGTCGAGTGTTTGCAGCACCAATGAATATTATTCAACTCCCTGATGTTGATGATGAGGATGTGCCTCCGAAGAATGCTGGGAGGAGAGGCAGAACTTTGAGCAGTAGGGTTCCTGGAGCCAGAACGCCTCGCTCGTCATCTGAGCCTGTGGTCCAACAACTCAACGATCCAGCTCGGGCTTCAGTCACCTTTGCCAATCCTTTGTCGACTGACCAACCTTCAGCGTCGATTGCTCATGCTTCAGAACCGATTGTGCAAGTTCAGGCTTCTACTCCACTGACCCCGTCACCTGCTCCATCATCTCTCATGTTTTCTACGCATCCCGTCCCATAGGACCAAGTAGGAGCTGCCAAGGAGGCCATGATTCGGGCAGGTCTGATGACACCGGCAAGGCCGCATATGACGCCAGCTCTGCTCTTCAAGCGAATGTCCGAGTAAGTGTTATTGTAAGTTGATTTCCGATTGGTTTTTCTATCTTGACCTTTGTTTTGCTAGGATATGCTCCCTGCAAACTGTTGCTTTATTATTCGTAAGATGTTCATAAATCTATCTTGAATTTGCACCTTGCATCTGTTCACCCACTGGGTGTTTTATTTTCACTTTGTAGCTCTTTCACTTGAGTCAACCAGGCACTACTAGGGAAAAGCCTATACACAGAATCTTACCAGCAGCGCTCTTTAAAATCAGGCGCTGCTGCTACTTAGCAGTAGCGCTCACTTTAAAACCGCGCTGCTGATACAAGTTTATCAGTAGCGCGTACACAACAGGACGCGCTACTGCTAAAATTTCCACGACGCCGCGGTGAGGCCAATTATAGCAGCAGCTGCGTTGGAGCGAAGGGCGCCATCGCTAAGGATCGTAGCAGCGCATTTACGCTATAATCGCTACTACTAAGGTTCCATCTCCTCACATATCCGATCCAGATCACACTCACACACACACACTCGATCTCCCCTCGTCGCCCTCCTCCGATCCACGCCGCCGTCGCCTCATCCTCCTCGCTGGACTCTGCACCGGCCTCCTCCTCCATCCTCCCTCCACCGGGTCAGCTGGCCGACCCTCCTCGCTCCGCCTTCCTCCTCCATTCTCCCCCCACTCGCTGCCGGCCAGCCCCACCTCGCTCCGCCTTCCTCCTCCATTCTCCCTCCACTCGCCGCCGGCCAGCCCCTCCTCGCTCCGCCTTCCTCCTCCGTCCTACTCTCTTCTCCCTCCTCGAGTCGCCCTCCTTCTCCCTCCTCCCTGCTACATTTTGATTTAGTAGGCTAGTTCATATGCAACATTCTGATTTAGTTGATATGATTCAGTTGATTTAGTAAGCTAGTTGATTCAGTTGATTTAGTAGGCTAGTTGATTTAGTTGATTTAGTAGGCTAGTTGATTTAGTTGATTTAGTAGGCTAATTGATTTAGTTGATTTAGTAGGCTAGTTGATTTAGTTGATTTAGAACATTTTGATTTAGTTGATTTCGTATGCTACTGGATTTAGTATGCTAGTTGATTTAGTTGATTTAGGATGCTACTGGATTTAGTATGCTACTGGATTTAGTATGCTAGTTGATTTAGTTGATTTAGGATGCTTTGCTCATATTGCTTTAGGTAAATATCACATGCTACTGTTTTTCTTTCCTGTGAAGTGAATCATTAATCCTTTACTCATATTGCTTTAGGAAAATGGCGCCACCACCATCACCACTATGTCGACTGTGCAAGTCAAGGTGCGCCAGCAGCCTTGCAAATGGCGAGCTATTTGGCATCTACTTCCAGCCGAGTTTTCGTCATGCGGCAGTAAGAAATTAGATGAAATGTAACAACTATTTTATTTTTAGTGTTGGCATTACTGCATTGTGTCATTTTTCTTTTCTTACACAGACCGTCCCATGCAATGTGAGGTTGACATTCAACAAGGTGACAGGAGACAACTTTGTGACATTTGAGGCTCCTGGGGGCCGTACACTATGGAGGTCGAGAAAGGACGCAATATGTCGCAGATTGGAGGAGATGGATGGGCCCGTTTCCTCGCCCGCATGCGTCTTACTGGTGGTGAGTTGATCAGCTTCTCCTTCAGAGCAGAAAGACCCAAGCTGGCTGTCATTTATCTCAACCTGGTGGAATATGATGAAGATGACGAAGATGATGAAGATGACGAAGATGATGCAGATGAAGAAGATGATGAAGATAATGAGGACCCACTAAATGAAGCCATCGTAGCTCAAAGAATGAGGCTGAGCGAAGAGGAGGTGTGCAACCTATGGGACATAATTCCACCACGTGCTGACTTTGTCGGGGTGCCATTCGTGACCCGCCTGACAAGTACCATGGTCGAACGACATGATATGGTATGTTATACTTACAAATGCAAATTATCCGATGATATGCTTAGTGTAGAGTCCAATGATATGTTGTGTGGAATCTAGACTTAATAGAAATATATTTGCAAGAGTATGTGTGAGGCTATTTATTAATTGATATGTTTTTCTTATTCAGAAATTGCCAAAGAACCTATCTCGTGAGTTGTGGTATCGAGCACGATGAAGAAGGCTCAGCTGGACTACGCCTTACCGCAAGGGGATCCGTCACCACCTGTACTTACCGCATGGACACGCATTTGCCGCACACACTTAAACTTCGGTTGGGTGGAAGAGATTCCTCGTTGGCAAGAATCTTCGTGTTGGACAGGCCATCCTAATTACTATCAGAATACCCACCGCCAGGCTTCAGGATGATGATCGTCGTCGATATCATCTAGAACTACATATGTGTGTGTGGCTATATCATCTAGAACTACATATGATGATCGTCGTCGATATCATGTAGAACTACATATGATGATCGTCGTCGATATCATCTAGAACTAAATATGATGATCATCGTCGATGTCGCCTTGTACTGCTTGAGGATGCATGTTGAGTATATATGAAATTGTTATCTAGTACTCCCTCGGTTCCAAATTACTCGTCGTGTGGTTTTAGTTCCAATTTGAGCTGGAACCACGACGAGTAATTTGGAACCGAGGGAGTACTACCTAGTACCTATAATGCTTTATGAAATTGATATCTAGTAGTACCTAGTATCTAGAAATTGCAGTTTATTGAAGCTGGAGTGGGGAAATGGTGAAAGATATAACAGCAGCGCGGGCGCAGGAAATCGCTACAGCTAACTAATAGCAGCGTTTCAGGAAACGCGCTGCTGATATAGTCAATAGTAGTAAGCTGAAGACGCAGACGCTACTACTAACAGTTAGCTGTAGCGCCTTATTGGTAGTGTAGGTGCCCGCGCTGCTGATAGCCTCAAAACCCGCGCTACTACTAGGGTTTTCCCTAGTAGTGAGGTCTGGTTCAAGTGAAATCTTGGTCTAGTGGGGGCATGCTAAGTGCACCCACTGGGTGTAGTCCCCGAGACCGCCATCGAATGTTTGATTCAGCGGGGGTCTTTTCGAAATGTTTGCTTGTAGCATTTCCACTCGACCTAGACAGGTTGTGTTGAGTGGGAACTGAAGCATGGGGGCACACTAAGTGCATCCACTAGGTGTAGTCGCCGAGACCGCGGTTGACTGCGGGCATTCGGCGGTGGTCTGAGACCAATGATGTTGTTGTTGTTTTTACTCCTTCCACTCGAGTTGGGCTGACCATGCTAAGTGGGAAATGTAACCAGTGTGTGCACGCTAAGTGCACCCACTAGGTGTAGTCCTCGAGACTGATGTTGGATGTTTGATTCGGTAGCATTCTTAGAACTCTTTTTCTATGCAAGTTACTCTTGCATCTTTCCATTCGAACGTAACTGTCGACTAACTTGTCTATCTGCTATTTGCAGAAATCTTGTGAACTTGGGACTCAATACGCTGCTGTGGAGCAGGAGAAAATCCAACTCAAGCTCGACCTAGAACTGGCCAAGGAGAACTTGAAGAAGGCTCAAGATGAAGTGCCAATCATGGGATGTAACGACTCGTCGACTGTACGCCTCGTTAATTTTTCTTTTCCATCTTTTGAACGGAGTGATCCCACTCTAACAGATGTATGTAATAAAAATCGCCAACTCCAAGCTCGTCTAAAGAATGTTATTTCTTCAGACAAAATGAAGCAGGCTCTAGAGCAGAAGGACCTTGATCTTGCTGCGGCGCAGAAGACGACTCGTGAGAAGACTGAACTCGCCGACCGGAAGTTGGCTTCAGTCGGAAAGTTGGAGGATGAGAATGCCAAGCTGAAGACTGCCATTGACGAGGCGAAGAAGGAAACCATGCAACTGAAGGAGGAAAAGGTGGCTTTGACTCGGAAGAGGGACGAGCTGGAAAATTATCTTGGTGATCTTGCCAAGAAGATATTCCTTATGCTTGAAGGTACTCCCTTTCATCCGACCAACTGTAAGAACTTTCCTGCCATGTTGCTGTCAATTCAGTATCTTTCCATGCGTGCAGAATTCTGTCTGAATTTTGAGGAGGAAACCGGGCGGATCGAGACTGGACTGGACCCCATCAACACCCCCATCAAGGATGAAGCTGCCATGAACTTGCTGCGACTGGAAGCTCGACTTGCCAGCGTGTTGGACTACGTCGTCCAACTGAAAGTGGCAATGTCTCGGGTCGACAAGGAACTTTGGCCAGAGGATGTGCTTCGGAATGACATCGAGCCACTATTGACTCGACACAATAGCATCCTTGAACGAGTGCATGCATGAAAGAACTCAACTGCGCATTGTGGTGCTGATGTGGCTTTTTCACTCGTCTTTGTTCACTGCAGGGACGTCAAGGAAGAGAAGTTGAAGGCTCTCCAAGTGCCTAACACCAAGAAGCATCAGTTTCAATCTTGCATGGAGACATTCATCGGCGCGGCCACTCACATCGCAGACGGTATTGACCTGGACGCCTTTGTTGAGCCAGCAAGTCCTCCTCCTGCCGAGTGAAAAACTTGATAACCCAACTTTATTTGCCTCAGTATGCCGAGAGGCTCTGTAACCGTTAAAACTCCTTCGAGCCTGGTGCTTGAATATTTTTGCTTGTGATGTCGAACTCTACTGGATTTATCCGAGCTTGGTTGTTTTATCTGAATGTGGTTTCTTTGTTTCCATCATTCTTGATTTTTCTTGGTTTTTAGTGAATCTGGGATCGCAACTGACTCTCCGAGTGAGAGGACTGCTCTTCACTTGGAGTCGACGTTGTACTTGTGGCACATTTCAGAATGCGTTCGAACATTGTACTTGTGGCACAGCTCAGAGTGCGTCCGGATGTTGTACTTGTGGCGCAGCTAAAGGTGCACCTCATTGTGTTCTTTGAAGCTTATCCAAGTTCAGGATCGCAGCTAAGCCTCCGAGTGAGAGGATTGCTCTTCACTCGAATTATTTATTGAAACTTAGGTGAGAACGGGATCGTAGCTAAGCCTCCGAGTGAGAGGATTGCTCTTCACTCGTAGTGTTTTTTGAAACTTAGGCAAGAACAGGATCGCAACTAAGCCTCCGAGTGAGAGGATTGCTCTTCACTCGGAGTGTTTTTGAAACTTAGGCGAGTGCGGGATCACAGCTAAGCCCCCAAGTGAGAGGGTTGCTCTTCACTCGGAGTGTTTTTGAAACTTAGGCAAGTGCGGGATCGCAGCTAAGTCCCCGAGTGAGAGGGTTACTCTCCACTCGGAGTGTTTTTGAAACTTACGCGAGTACGGGATCGCAGCTAAGCCTCTGAGTGAGAGGATTGCTATTCACTCAGAGTGTTTTTTGAAACTTAATTAGGCGAGTACGGGATTGCAGCTAAGCCCCGGAGTGAAAGGATTGCCCTTCACTCAGAGTATGTTTTGAAACTTAGGCGAGTACGGGATCACAGCTAAGCCTCTGAGTGAGAGGGTTGCTTTTCACTTGGAGTGTTTTTCAAACTTAGGCGAGTACGAGGTCGCACCTAAGCCTTTGAGTGAGATGATTGCTCTTCACTTGGAGTGTTTTTGAAACTTACGCGAGTACGGGATCGCAACTAAGCCTTCGAGTGAGAGGATTGCTCTTCACTCGGAGTGTGTTTTGAACTTAGGCGAATCGGGTTCGCAGCTAAGCCCCCGAGTGAGAGGATTGCTCTTCACTCGGAGTATGTTTTGAAACTTAGGCGATTACGGGATCGCAGCTAAGCCTCCGAGTGAGAGGGTTGCTCTTCGCTCGGAGTGTTTTTGAAACTTAGGCGAGTACGGGATCGCAGCTAAGCCTCCGAGTGAGAGGATTGCTCTTCACTCGGTGTGTTTTTGAAACTTAGGCGAGTACGGGATCGCAGCTAACCCTCCGAGTGAGAGGATTGCTCTTCACTTGGAGTATGTTTTGAACTTAGGCGAATCGGGTTCGCGGCTAAGCCACCCACTGGGGATTTGAAAACAAGTATATGTGAAAACAATCAATTTTCGACTGCAGAAATCATGTCTTTGATAAATAATATGAAAAGTACTTTTTATTACATCTCGACGATCCGAGTGTTTTCGGGTATAAAAGTGGCAGAGCAAATTTGCGTTCAAGGAGCGCGGCTCGTCCTTCCTCTTGGACACGTTGTAAAGGTGATATGCTTCTTTGTGAAGCACCTTGGTGATGATGAAGGGGCCTTCCCAGGCAGGGGAGAGCTTGTGAGGCCGTTGCTGATCCACTCGGAGCACAAGGTCTCCTTCATGAAATGCACGGCCTCTAACATTTCGGGCGTGGAACTGACGTAGATCTTGCTGATAGATGGTCGACCGGATCAAGGCCATCTCTCTCTCTCTCTTCCTCCAGAAGATCAACAGCGTCTTGACGTGCCAGCTCAGCTTCAACTTCTGAGAAGAGTTCTACTCGGGGCGCATTGTGGAGCAAGTCACTCGGAAGTACAGCTTCTGCTCCATACACCATGAAGAAAGGAGTTCGACTAGTTGACCGGTTGGGTGTCGTCCTCAATCCCCACAGAACGGAAGGCAGCTCCATCACCCAAGCATCTGCTGCATGCTTGTGGTGCGCATCAATCGGGGTTGCAGCCCTTGCAAGATCAAACCATTTGGTCTTTCCGCCTGACCATTCAACCGCGGATGTGCCACAGATGCGTAGTCGTCCCGAGTGCCTTGGGAAGTACAGAAAGCTCTGAATTCATCGGAGTCATAGTTCGAGCCGTTATCCATGATGATGCTGTGCGGAACTCCATATCTGAATATTAACTCTCTGATGAAAGTGATTGTTGTGCTTGAGTCGAGGTTCTTGATGGGTTTGGCTTCAATCTACTTAGTGAACTTGTCGATTGCCACGAGCAGATGGGTGAAGCCGCTTCTGCCAGTCCTCAAGGGCCCAACCATGTCGAGTCCCCAAACAGCAAATGGCCAGACGAGTGGAATAGTCTTCAAGGACGATGCAGACTTGTGGGACATGTTCGAGTAAAACTGGCAACCTTCGCACTTCTCAACTATCTCTTTAGGCATTTCGTTTGCCCATGGCCAGTAGAATCCTGATCAGTATGCTTTGGCCATGATGGTCCGTGAGGACGCATGGTGACCACAGGTCCCCGAGTGGATCTCATTTAGGATCAGTCGACCCTCTTCTGGAGTGATGCACCGCTGAGCTACACCAGTTACACTTTCTCTGAAAGGATGATCACCTATAACTGTGAAGGCTTTGGATCTGCAAACGATCTGACGAGCCTCATCTTCATCCTCTGGGAGCTCCCGCCTGAGCGGGTATGCAATGCATGGCACTGTCTAGTCGGGGATGATCACCAAAACCTCCATGATTATGTCAACAACTGCTGGGACTTCAACTTCAGTCGGATTAGTCGAACTTATCGGCTGTGGTGGCTCCTCTATAAAGGGATCTTCTTGAATCGACGGGGTGTGGAGATGCTCCAAGAACACATTACTAGGAATAGGCTTCCAAGTGGAACCTATTTTCGCCAGATCATCAGCTGCTTGATTCTTGAGTCGGGGTATGTGGTGGAGCTCCAACCCTTCAAACTTCTTCTCTAATTTTCTCACTGCATTGCAGTATCCAGTCATTGCAGGGCTCCTGATATCCCACTCCTTCATCACTTGATTTACTACCAAATCTGAGTCGCCGTAAACCATCAGGGGACAGATGCCGAGTGAGATGGCCATACGCAGCCCATATAAAAGTGCTTCATACTCAACTTCATTATTGGAGGAGTCAAAGTGAATCTGCAGTACGTAAATGAGTCTGTCACCTCTTGGAGATATCAGAACCACCCCGGCACCAGAACCATTCAACATCTTAGATCCGTCGAAGACCATGATCCAGTGTTCCGAGTGGACTTGAGTCGGTTGCTGTTGCTCGATCCACTCGGGCAAGAAATCTGCAATCGCCTGAGACTTAATTGCCTTCTTTACTTCGAACTTGATATCAAGAGGAAGGAGTTCAATCGCCAACTTAGCCACTCGACCAGTTGCGTCTCGATTATTCAAAATCTCTGACAATGGAGCATCACTAACGACTGAAACCGAGTGATCTGTGAAGTAATGTGCAACTTTCTTCGTGGTCAGATAGATAACATAGACAAGCTTCTGGTAATGTGGATACCTTTGCTTGGACGGAGTCAAAACTTCAGAAATGTAATACACTGGGTGTTGAATTATAGGCTTTGCCTTCTTCCTCCCGCTCGACCGTGAGGACTGTGCTGACAACCTGTCCAGTGGCTGCAATATATAACAATAGAGGCTATTTGCTGGCTGGAGCAGCAAGCACTGGCTGGGTGGAAAGCAGGGCTTTGAGCTCTACAAATGCTGCTTCAGCTTCAGGAGTCCACTCGAATGTATCAGACTTTTTCGTCAGTCGATAAAGAGGCAATGCCTTTTCACCGAGGCAAGAAATGAATCGACTTAATGCAGCCAAACAACCTGTAAGCTTCTGAACATCATGCAGACGCATATGGTGTTTCATTCAGACAATTGCTCCAATCTTTTCTGGGTTTGCGTAGGTTCCTCGTTCGGAAACAAGAAAACCGAGCAACTTCCCTCCTGGGACTCCGAATGTGCACTTGGATGGATTGAGCTTGATGTAATATCTTATTAGGTTGGCAAAGGTTTCAGCGAGGTCAGTCAGCAGGTCGGAACTCTTGTGTGACTTGACCACGATATCATCCATGTATGCTTCCACGTTCCAACTGATTTGAGTGAGCAGGAACTTCTGTATCATGCGCATGAACGTGGCTCCAGCATTCTTCAGACCAAAAGGCATGGTAACATAGCAAAAAACACCCGAATGGGGTGATGAAGGATGTTTTTATGTCATCAGGTCCAGACAGACGAATCTAATGGTACCCGGAATATGCATCCAAGAAGGATAAACGCTCACACCCCACCGTCGAGTCGACGATCTGATCGAAACTATTGAATTCTGGTGGGATCTTTGAGAAAGAATTAAACGCAACTCTCAAGATTGGGAACTCAACGAAGGTAAAGAGTCATGTATTGAGCTTAAGTTTGATTGTGTTAAATATTTTGTGAATACCGATGCTTTTCAAAAGTTTAGCACTAAATATGGACTTGACTCTGAGATAGTAGCTTCCTTTTGTGAATCTTTTGCTACTCATGTTGATCTACCTAAAGAGAAGTGGTTCAAATATCACCCACCAATTAAAGAAGAAATTAAAGAACCAGTAAAAGCTAAAGATGAAACTATCATTTATAATGTTGATCCGGTTGTTCCCACTCCTTATATTGAAAAACCACCTTTCCCTCTTAGGATGAAGGAACATGCTAAAGTTTCAACTGTTGTCAACAAAAGTTATATTAGAACACCTAAACCAGCTGGACAAATCAAAGTAGAACCTAGTGTTGCTATGGTTAAAGATCTCTTGGTTGATAATATTGATGGGCATGTTATTTACTACTGTGATGAAGCTCCTACAATTGCCAAACCCGATGAAAAAGATAAACATAGACCTGTTGTTGGCATGCCTGTTGTCTCAGTTAAGATAGGAGATCACTGTTATCATGGTTTATGTGACATAGGTGCTAGCGTGAGTGCTATTCCTTTTACCTTATATCAAGAAATTATGAATGACATAGCACCCGCTGAGATAGAAGACAGAGATGTTACTATTAAGCTTGTCAATAGAGATACTATATCACCAATTGGGATTGTTAGAGATGTTGAAGTCTTGTGTGGAAAAATAAAATACCCTACTGATTTTATTGTTCTTTGTTCCCCACAAGATGACTTTTGTCCCATTATCTTTGGTAGACCTTTCTTGAACACCGTTAATGCTAAAATAGATTGTGAGAAACAAACTCTCAGTGTTAGTTTTTGTGATGAATCTCATGAGTTAATTTTTTCTAAGTTTAGTAGAAAGCATCATAATAAAGATTTGCCTAGTAAGGATGAAATTATTGGTCTTGCTTCTATTGATGTACCTCCTACTGATCGTTTAGAACAATATTTGCTAGACCATGAAAATGATTTGCATATGCCTGAAAGAAATGAAATAGATAGAATCTTGTTCGAACAACATCCTCTGCTATAACACAATCTGCCTATTGAAACTCTAGGAGGTACTCCTCCACCTAAAGGTGATCTTGTGTTTGAATTAAAACAATTGCCAGACACTTTGAAATATGCTTATCTTGATTTGAAAAATATATATCATGTTATTATTAGTGCTAACCTTTCAGAACATGAAGAAGAACCTGATGCTATTGGATATACTCTTGATGATCTTAAGGGCATTAGTCCCACTCTATGCCAGCACAAGATCAATACGGAACCTGATGCTAAACCCGTTCTTGATCACCAATGTTGGTTAAGTCCGAAGATGAAAGAAGTGGTCAGAACAGAAATATTGTAACTTTTGAAAGCAGGTATAATCTATCCTATAGCTGATAGTAGATGGGTAAGTCATGTCCATTGTGTCCCTAAGAAGGGAGGTATTACTGTTGATCCTAATGATAAAATGAACTTATTCCAAAAAGAATGGTCACAAGCTATAGAATGGTAATTGATTTTAGAAAATTAAACAAAGCAACTAAAAGATCATTACCCTCTGCCTTTTATTGATTAAATGCTAGAAAGATTATCTAAGCACACACATTTTTGCTTCCTTGATGGATATTCTGGTTTTTCACAAATACCTGTGTCTCAACCTGATCAAGAAAAGACCACTCTTACTTGTCCTCTTGGAACTTATAGACGTATGCCTTTTGGTTTATGCAATGCACCTGCTACCTTTCAAAGATGTATGACTGCTATATTTTCTGATTTTTGTGAAAAGATTGCTGAGGTTTTCATGGACGACTTTTCTGTTTATGGGAAGTCCTGTGATGATTGTTTAAGCAATCTTGATCGAGTTTTGTAGATATGTGAGCAAACAAATCTTGTCTTGAATTGGGAGAAGTGCCACTTTATGGTTAACGAAGGTATTGTTTTGGGCCATAAAATTTTTAAAAGAGGTGTTGAGGTGGACAAAGCCAAGGTTGATGCAATTGAGAAAATGCCATGTCCTAAAGATATCAAAGGTATTCGTAGTTTCCTTGGTCATGCTGGTTTCTATAGGAGGTTTATCAAAGATTTTTCTAAAATTTCTAGGTCTCTTACAAATCTTTTGCAAAAGGATATCCCTTTTGTTTTTAATGATGATTGTTTGGAAGCCTTCGAAACACTCACGAAAGCCTTAATTTCTGCACCTATTGTTCAACCACCTGATTGGAACTTGCCTTTAGAAATTATGTGTGATGCTAATGATTATGATGTTGGTGTTGTTCTAAGATAAAGAGTTGATAAGAAACTAAATGTTATCCACTATGCTAGTAAAACTCTAGACGGTGCTCAACAAAATTATGCTACTACTGAAAAAGAATTCTTAGCAGTTGTGTTTGCTTGTGATAAATTTAGATCCTACATTGTTGATTCCAAAGTGACTGTTCACACCGATCATGATGCTATAAAATATCTTATGGAAAAGAAAGATGCTAAACCTAGACTCATTAGGTGGGTTCTTCTACTATAAGAATTTGATTTGTATATCACTGAGAAAAGGAGCGGAGAACCCCGTAGCTGATGTCTAGGCTTGAAAATATTCTTGATGACCCACAACCTATTAATGATAGCTTTCCTGATGAACGATTAGCTGCAATAAATGTTTCTCATAGTACACCTTGGTATGCTGACTATGCTAATTATATTGTTGCTAAATACATACCACCTAGCTTTACATACCAACAAAATAAAAAATTCTTCTATGATTTAAGACATTACTTTTGGGATGACCCACATCTTTATAAAGAAGGAGTAGATGGTATTATTAGACGTTGTGTACCTGAGCATGAACAGGAATAAATCCTACGGAAATGTCACTCCGAAGCTTATGGAGGACATCATGCGGGAGACAGAACCGCTCATAAGGTACTGCATTCTGGTTTTTATTGGCCTACTCTCTTTAAGGATGCCCGTAAGTTCGTCTTATCTTGTGATGAATGACAAAGAATAGGTAATATCGGTAAGCGTCAAGAAATGCCTATGAATTGTTCACTCGTTGTTGAACCATTTGATGTTTGGGGATTTGATTTCATGGGACCTTTTCCTTCCTCTAATGGGTATGCTTATATTTTGGTTGTTGTTGATTATGTTACTAAGTGGGTAGAAGCTATTCCAACCAATAGTGCTAATCACAACACCTCTACTAAAATGCTTAAGGAAGTTATTTTCCCAAGGTTTGGAGTCCCAAGATATTTAATGATTGATGGTAGTCCACACTTTATTCATGGTGCTTTCCGTGAAATGCATGCCAAGTATGATGTTAACCACAGAATTGCATCACCCTATCATCCTCAGTCGGTGAAGTTGAACTTAGCAATAGCGAAATAAAACTAATTTTACAAAAGACTGTTAATAGGTCCGGGAAGAATTGGTCTAAGAAATTAGATGATGCACTTTGGGCTTATAGAATAGCATATAAAAATCCTATGGGTATGTCTCCTTATAAAATTGTTTATGTAAAAGCTTGTCATTTGCTTCTTGAATTAGAACATTAAAGCATATTGGGAAATTAAAGAACTCAACTATGATTTCAAACTTGCTGGTGAAAAGAGGTTATTTGATATTAGCTCATTAGATGAATGGAGAACCCAAGCTTATGAAAATGCAAATTTATTCAAAGAAAAAGTTAAAAGATGGCATGATAAAAGAATCCAAAAGCATGAGTTCAAGGTTGGAGAATATGTTCAGTTGTACAACTCTCGTTTCATATTCTTTGCAGGAAAACTCCTCTCCAAATGGGAAGGACCCTATGTTATCGACGAGGTTTATCGATCTGAAGCCATCAAAATAAATAATGCCGAAGTTACTAACCCGAAAGTTGTAATGGGTAACGAATGAAACATTATATCTCAGGTACGCCCATTAATGTTGAAAGCAATATTATCAAAACTATCACAGCAGAAGAACACATAAAAGAAACCTTTCGGAACACTCCAGAATCGTGAAAAAGAGGAGGTACGTGATACAGTAAGTAAACGGACTTTGAAAAATTCACAAAAATATTTTTTGTCAGTTTTAGAATATTTAGAAAATTAGGAAAATACGAAACTACTAGGAAGGTGACCCTGGTGGGCACAAGACACCAGGGCGTGCCTGACTTGTCAGGCGCGCCCAGGTGAGTTGTGCCCACCTCGGATACCTCCCGAACTCCGTTTTCTTCGTTTGCTTGTTTCCCAAGATAAAAAATCTTTATATACCCCCCGAACCTATTGACCTCCGTATCGCGGAGAAATCTCCTGTTTTCTTTTCTTGCTGTTTTCTGACAGGTCTAATCCACCATGGACGTTTCAAGCTCCTCCAAGGACAAGTTCTTCGAGAACGTCATCAACCCATATCTGCGGGATGTGACGCAACACCCTCAAGCTATCCAGATGCGTGATGGGGTGCTCCACGTCTGCGATGTGCAAGGCCCCAAGGGGACTGGATCCGTTGAGGCTAGGCTTGAAGCTATGGAGCAGGAAGTCTTCCGGTGCAAGGGGATGGTGGAACGTGCACTCAATGCTAATCACCTCATGATCGCGGACTACACCCGCGATCTCAAGCTGGATGGCAAGTCCATGAAGTACATCGTCTTCTCCCTCAACGAGCAAATCAACTTCCTCCAGAGACAGATCTACGACCTTAAAACCCAAGTCTTTGAATATGAGGCAAGGTTTAAAGGTATGAGTTTGGCTGCCAGTTGCAGGACCCGAGAGACTCACTCTTCCTCTTATGATGGTGAGCCTCTGTCATGGAAACCCGAGGACAGGATCACCACTACTTCATCACCACCACCTCCTTCTTCATCACCAAAAGAAAATTGAGTATTGGGTATGGGCACTCCGCTTGGCTTTCGCCAAGCTTGGGGGAGGTGCCCCGGTACCGTATCACCTCCACTATATTTTGCCTTTACTTTTCTTAGTTCGATCCATAGTTATCTTTTGCTTTAGATGAATAAAAGTTTAGTTTGATCCTTTCTTTTCGAGATTTTGCTTAGTGATCTATCCTTGTAATCGTGTGCGAGATATATAATAAAGTTTAGTTTGAATTTTTCTTCTTTTACTTTCATTTTTCAATAAAAGAAAGGAAATAAATGAAAAAGACCATATGCTAATCTTATGGTAAGTAATGACATCACATAAGGAAAAGTATAAGTAGAAAATTTTATTGTAGATTGACAAACATAGCATTGGTCAATGATGCAACTCATGAAAGAATTAATAAGCGAAGAGAAGATTCACATGCAAATACACTATCCTGGAAATCTTTTGTGATTGTGAGCACCCATCCAAAACCCTTTAAACCCAAATCTTGTTTTGAGCCATACCTACCTATGGATTGAGTAAGATTCTTCAAGTAAATTGTCATCGGTGCAATAAGGCAATAAAAATTGCTTCTAAAAGTGTTAGATCATTTAGTGTAAGAGAAAATTGAGCGGTGTACGAACTTGTGATGGTGAAGAATAAAAGCAATAGACTGCATAATAAAGGTTGCCATCATAAGGGGCAACATAACGTGATGTTCTCTTGCACTAAGGGATTGAGCATACAAACAAAAAGCGCATGTCAACCTCTGCTTCCCTCTACGATGGGCCTACCTTTTACTTTTATGTATTTACTTTCATGCAAGAGTCAAAGTTCTTCTCTCTATTCCTTTTGATTTTCTCTTTTGGCAAGCATCACGTGGTGAGGAAAGATCTAGGCACATATATCCAGTTGAATATGGATAGCATGAGTTATTATTGTTGACATCACCCTTGAGGTGAATACGTTGGGAGGCGAAACTATAAGCCCTATCTTTCTATGTGTGTGGTTGAAACGTTTTGCTCATGCGTACGCGGTGAGTGTTAGCAATCATAGAATACTATATGATGGTTGAGTATGTGGACTTGCCAGAAAGGCTTTGGTACGTGACCCTTCCTGAGAAGATGATGAATTGTAGTTGCAAAGTTGACCGAGAACATAGTTTGTTGGTTTCCAATAGAGTTTATACTTTGTACTTCGATGTTGTGATGAATTATTACTTGCTCATGAGAAGTCTTTGATAAAAGTTTTATGTTAAAGTTTGTTGCTGCCATAATAAGTTACATGCTTGTCTGTTCGTATTGTGTTTTTATCGACACCTCTCTCTCTCTAAGCATGTGGACATGTTTTTCGATTTCGGTTTCCGCTTGAGGACAAGCGATGTCTAAGCTTGGGGGAGTTGATACGTCCACTTTGCATCATGTTTACATACTGCTATTTATGTTATTTTATTGCATAATAATGCTTTTTGGAGTAATTCTAATGCCTTTTCTCTCATAATATGCAAGGTACACACAAAGGGGGAGAATCCGGCAGCTGGAAATCTGGACCTGAAAAAGCTACGTCAGGCTACCTATTCTGCACAACTCCAAATGAGCTGAAACTTCATGAGGATTTTTTATGGAATAAATGAGAATTATTTGAGCAAATAAGTACCAGAGGGGGCCCACAAGGTGGGCACAACCCACCTGGGCGCACCCTGGTGGGTTGTGCTCCCTTCGGCCCACCTCCGGTGCCCCTCTTCTGGTACATAAGTCCTTTTGACCTAGAAAAAATAGAAGAAGACTTTCAGGATGAAGCGCCGCCGTCTCGAGGCGGAACTTGGGTAGGAGCACTTTTTCACTACGGAGGAGCGATACCGCCGGGGGAACTTCCCTCCCAGAGGGGGAAATCATCGTCATCATCATCACCAACAACTCTCCCATCTTGGGGAGGGCAATCTCCATCAACATGTTCAACAGCACCATCTCCTCTCAAACCCTAGTTCATCTCTTGTGTTCAACCTTTGTACCCGAACTATAGATTGGTGCGTGTGGGTGACTAGTAGTGTTGATTACTATATGGTTTATTTGGTGGAAGATTATATGTTCAGATCCATTACGCTATTTAATACTCCTCTGGTCTTGAGCATGATTATCATTTGTGAGTAGTTCCTTTTATTCTTGAGGTCACGAGAGAAATCATGTTGTAAGTAATCATGTGAACTTTATATGTGTTTGATATTTTGATGATATGTATGTTGTGATTCCCTTAGTGGTGTCATATGAACATCGACTACATGACACTTCACCATATTTGGGCCTAAGGGAATGCATTGTGGAGTAGTCATTAGATGATGGGTTGCGAGAGTGACAGAAGTTTAAACCCTAGTTTATGCGCTATTCCGTAAGAGATCGGTTGGATCCAAAAGTTTAATGCTATGGTTAGAGTTTATTTTTAATACTTTTCTCGTAGTTGCGGATGCTTGCGAGGGGGTTAATCATAAGTAGGAGGTTTGTTCAAGTAAGAACAACACCTAAGCACCGATCCACCCACATACCAAATTATCAAAGTAGCAAACATGAATCGAACCAACATGATGAAAGTGACTAGATGAAATTGGGCTACCTTGCTGCACTTTTGTTACTACTACCGTTACTTGCTCATTACAAATTATCTTGCTATCAAACTACTCTGTTACTTACAATTTCAGCACTTGCAGACATTACCTTGCCGAAAACCGCCTGTCATTTCATTTTGCTCCTCGTTGGGTTCGACACTCTTACTTATCGAAAAGGCTACAATTGATCCCATATATTTGTGGGTCATCAATGCCTAGCAGTTCGGGTGCAAAAAGGCCATCGATGGCAGGCAAGCCTCCCAGGAGCGCCCGCCACTAACATCCCGCCACTGCTAGTACACCATCAGTGGCGGGCGCCCTCCCGCCACTGGTATAGCACCTCCAGTCGCAGGCATATCCTCCCGCCCACCGCCACTAGATGTTGTAGTTGTGGCGATCCACATTCCCTCACCCGCCACAGCTGTATGCCGGAGTTGGGACCATATAACTAGCAAGAATTTACATATTCGATCACATGCATTACGATGTATCACAGTTTAGTACCACATTTTAACATAGTTAAATAAACAAGCTAACAAACAAGTTGCCCAACTACATATAGCAAAGCCTGTAAAAAATTTCATAGAAACTAATATGTGAGTATTGATCATAGAGGCCACATTATGGCACTGCAGAAATAGTAAGAAAAAAACTCAGCTCCATCATAGCAACTTACAATTAAGCTCAACTATGTGAAGAATTATCCTCGTCTCCAATCATCTTCTTCACCTCGGTTAGGGCGGACACTAGTAGAAAAAGGGTCAAACGTGAAGCACATTAGTGCCGGTTTGTATTAGAGCCGGCACAAATGTATACATTAGTGCCGGTTCCAACGGCTAGCCGGGCCGCTCTCATTAGTACCGGTTCGTGGCTAACCTTTAGCACCGGTTCGTGCCACGAACCGGTACTAATGAGGGTGGTGGCAGGATGTTGTCGATCTGGGCCCCTCCGGCACCTTTTAGTACCGGTTCGTGCCACGAACTGGTACTATAGGTCCTCCTGCATATAAACCCTTCGTCCAGCTCGCTCTGTTCTTCCCCCTTTCCCCTCTCATCTCCTCTCTGTTCTTCCTCTTCTCCCCTCGAGCTCATCACACATTTTGCCCAAAATTTGTCAAGATTTGAAGGCCCCCATCCATTCAAGTGATCACAAAGGTTAGCAACGTTGTCCTTTCATCTCTCATTGCTAGAGTAGCTCTTGCAATGCTTTATATAGTTATTAATTTGTGAGTTTAGTAATTTGGGAGGAAATATATATATGTGCTAGTATTTGATTTATATGCAATTTGAGGTCAAAATAACACTTAGTTTGCATATGTAGGTGTGGTTTACTTAGTGCCTTCTAAATCTCTGTCGTAACCACCGCCGATCGCCTGCAAATCGTCCGTCAGCCGGGCACCACCTAGTGGTGAGCCTCTTGTTCATGAAATTTTATATAAAAAATTGATGTTTGTGTGATTTGGATATATAGTTACTCGTATAATAATTATCTTACCCGTACGTTGTTTGTTATACATAGTGCCATGGTTTTGATATTCGTCCCCGTCGGCCCTCGTCCTTGTTATGATTCGGATGTGGTATATTCTCTTTTAAAACTATTTGTTGCATTTAGTGTTTATGACAAATTATGCCCATCAAGTTGACATAGATATTTTTATCTAGGAGGTATGTGAACCGGAAATTCCAACCGACCCTATTGTCGAGAGGTTAAATTTAGTTGAAAGAGAAAGCGAGTACTTGAAAGAAAAATTGAAAAGAATTGAGGGGAGAAGATGGAATTGGAGTTGCATGTTGCCGATGTCGCCGATGATCACAAGATCAAGATGGAGAAAATGCGCTTGAAGATTAGAAAGATTAGAAAATATGCCATCGATAGTGAGGCTTGGTATCATTATGCTTTGTTGGATCAATTGTTACCTTAGTTGCGATCTTGATCGCATTTGTTGTTGCATTTAAATGCTTTAGCTAGAGAGTTATTTGTTTGTTGCATTTAAGTGTTGTATGAACTTTATGTATGAACTTGTATTAATTTGGTCTATTCGGTGTTGTGTAATGAAGATGAGCCGGCAATGGATGTACGATGACCGATGCTCTCCCCAGTTCGTTGAGGGCGTGCATACTTTTTTGCTTGCGGCTGAGGCAAACAAGCGGACGGATGGTTTTATGCCTTGTCCATGTGCTGGCTGTAAGAATGGTCGCAATTACTCTACGTCAAGAACCATTCACGTCCACCTGTTTGAGTCCGGTTTCATGCCCCACTATAATGTTTGGACCAAGCACGGAGAAAGAGGGGTTATGATGGAAGACAATGAAGAAGAAGAGGACGACGACAGCTATCCTGGCCATGGGTTCCCTGAATACGATGATACAACTATGGGGGAAGAAGCTGAGCCGGTAATGCGGGAAGAAGCTGAGCCGGCAATGCGGGAAGAAGCTGAAGAAGAGGCATCAGATGAGCCCGTTGATGATCTAGGCCGGGCCATTGCCGATGCAAAGAGAAACTGCGCAAGTGATTGGAGAAGAAGAAGTTGCAGCGCATGTTAGAGGATCACAAAAAATTGTTGTACCCGAATTGTGAGGTGACAAGAAAAGCTGGGCACCACACTGGAATTGCTGCAATGGAAGGCAGAGAATGGTGTATCTGACAAGGGATTTGGAAAGTTGCTGGTAATGATAAAGGATATGCTTCCAAAGGAGGTGACAAGAAAAAGCTGGGCACCACACTGGAGTTGCTGGTAATGATAAAGGATATGCTTCCAAAGGACAATGAATTGCCCGAGAGTACGTACGAAGCAAAGAAGGCTGTCTGCCCTCTAGGGTTAGAGGTGCAGAAGATACATGCATGCCCTAATGATTGCATCCTCTACCGCGGTGAGTACGAGGATTTGAACGCTTGCCCGATATGTGGTGCATTGCGCTATAAGATCAGCCGCGATGAGCATGGTGATGTCGAGGGCGCGCCCAGAAGAAGATTCCTGCCAAGGTGATGTGGTATTCTCCTATAATACCACGGTTGAAATGTTTGTTCCAAAACAAAGAGCATGCCAAGGTGATGCGATGGCACAGAGAAGACCGTAAGAAAGACGAAAAGTTGAGAGTACCAGCTGACGGGTCGCAGTGGAGAAAAATCGAAAGAAAGTACGGGAAGGAGTTTGCAGATGACGCAAGGAGCGTATGGTTTGGTCTAAGCGCAGATGGCATTAATCCTTTTGGGGAGCAGAGCAGCAACCATAGCACCTGGCCTGTGACTCTATGTTTGTATAACCTTCCTCCTTGGTTGTGCATGAAGCGGAAGTTCATTATGATGCAGTGCTCATCCAAGGCCCTAAGCAACCCGGCAACGACATTGATGTGTACCTAAGGCCATTAGTTGAAGAACTCTTACAACTGTGGAATGGAACAGGTCTACGTGCGTGGGATGAGCACATGGGGAAGAATTTGACCTAAAGGCGTTGCTGTTCGTGACCATCAATGATTGGCCTGCTCTCGGTAACCTTTCGTGACGGACAAACAAGGGATACGGCGGATGCACGCCTGTTTGGATGATCTGAGATGATATTTTTGAATAGTTGTATGAAGAATGTGTACCTGGGACATCGTCGATTTCTTCCGAGCAGGCATCCGTTAAGAAAGAAAGGCAAGCTTTTCAAAGGTGAGGCTGATCACCGGACGAAGCCTCGCCACCGTACTGGTGCTGATGTACATGATATGGTCAGGGATTTGAAGGTGATATTTGGAAAGGGTCCTGGCGGACAACCTGTTCCAAAGGACGCTGACGGACGCGCACCCATGTGGAAGAAGAAATCTATATTTTGGGACGTGCCATATTGGAAAGAGCTAGAGGTACGCTCCGCAATCGACGTGATGCACGTGACGAAGAATCTTTGCGTGACCCTGCTTGGCTTCTTGGGCGTGTATGGGAAGACAAAAGATACACCTGAGGCACGGGAGGACCAGCAACGTATGCGCGGAGAAGACGGCATATATCAGGGTCATGCAAGCTATGCTCTTACCAAAGAAGAGAAGGAAATCTTCTTTGAATGCCTGCTCAGTATTAAGGTACCGTCTGGCTTCTTGTCGAATATAAAGGGAATAATAAACATGCAGAGAAAAAGTTCCAGAACCTAAAGTCTCATGACTGCCACGTGATTATGACGCAACTGCTTCCGGTTGCATTGAGGGGGCTTCTACCGGAAAACGTTCGATTAGCCATTGTGAAGCTATGTGCATTTCTCAATGCAATCTCTCAGAAGGTAATCACTCCAGAAATCATACCAAGGTTACAGAATGATTTGGTGCAATGTCTTGTCAGTTTCGAGTTGGTGTTCCCACCATCCTTCTTCAACATCATGACGCACGTCCTAGTTCACCTATGCGAAGAGATTAACGTTTTGGGTCCTGTATTTCTACACAATATGTTCGCCTTTGAGAGGTTCATGGGATTCTTAAAGAAATATGTTCATAACCGTGCTAGGCCGAAGGAAGCATCTCCAAGGGCCATCAAAATGAGGGGTCATTGAGTTTTGTATTGACTTTATTCCTGACCTTAAGCCGATTGGTGTTCCTGAATCATGCATAAGGGCGCATCGATGGAAAAGGCACGCTAGGAGGAACAAATAATATGTATGGACGGACATTCTCTCACTGAAGCACACTACACAGTTCTACAGAATTCCGCCTTGGTGGCTCCGTATATGGATGAACACAAGAATTTGCTACGCTCCAAACACCCGGAGCGGTCTGATGACTGGATTACACGTAAACAAACCAGGAGTTTTGCCAGCTGGTTGCAGACACATACCATGCATGACACCTCTATTGAAGATGACCTGTACTTGCTGTCCCAGTTACCATCTTTGAATATAATGACTTTCAAAGGGTACGACATAAATGGTAATACGTTTTACACGATCGCCCAAGATAAGAAGAGCACCAACCAAAACAGTGGTGTCCGTTTTGATGCAGAAACCAAGACGGGAAAGGAAACATATTATGGTTATATACAGGACATATGGGAACTTGACTATCGACGTGGTTTAAAGGTCCCTTTGTTTCGCTGCAAATGGGTCAATATGACACGAGGCGGGTAACGGAAGACCCGCATGATGCGGAATGACAACAGTGGATCTCAACAACCTTGCGTATGCAGACGAACCATTCGTCCTAGCCAATGATGTGGCATAGGTTTTCTATGTGAAGGACATGTCTACCAAGCCAAGAAAAGAAAAAGATAAGGAAGCGAATGCATCGTGACGATGAGCCAAAGAGGCACATAGTTCTTTACGGGAAGAGAAACATCGTGGGAGTGGATGACAAGACAGACAAGTCAGAAGATTATGAAAAGTTTGATGAAATTTCTCCATTCACAGTGAATATTGACCCGAGCATCCCGTTAAATGATGAAGATTTTCCATGGTTACGGCGCAAAGGGACACACGCTGAAGAAAAAGTTTCACACCCAAAGATCTGGGATGTGATCGGCTTCACTATCATCACTTTCTTACGTGTTTCACACCCAGAGGGGAATCTCTGTAATAGTTAGGTAGTTATGTGTTTTGGCATTTGAAACGCGAAGAAATTTTATGTGCAAACAAGTTCTTTCATGCCTTTACTGATTTTTAAAGTTAAATTATTCACAAACTAGTGATTCACACTAATTTCAAATAATTCAAAATTTAAACTATTCAAATTTGAAAACTACGGGCACTAACAGAAAGTTTGTAATTTTTTGTACCTAAAGCAAAAATATTCACAAAGAAACTCTAAATACGCAAAAAAACACATAAATAAATAAAGCAAAAAAAAGCCCGCCTACTGGGCCAGAGCGGCCTGCATACGACTAGAAACCCAACCTGTTGTTGGGCCAGGATGCAGGCCCACAAGGCCCAGTAGGCCCACAGGGCAGAACAGAACAGGTAGGCCCAGAAGGCCTGCTTTGGAGAGGAGCTCGAAGGAGCAGCCGCGGCTGGGTTTATAAACCAGTGCGGTCGCCTCGGCTACCGAGGTGGGACTAAACTTGTCAAGACCGCACCTGCGCGGCCAAGACCCCTTTAGTACCGGGTGGTGGCACAAACCGGTACTAAAGGGGGCCTTTTAGTACCGGTTTGTGCCACCACCGGTACTAAAGGGGGTCGCTTCGCTGCTTGGGCTGGTTAAAACAGATTTTAGTACGGTTGGTGGCTCCAACCGGTACTAAAGGTGCCTTCTATATATACAACACTTCGAAAAATTTCATTCTCCCTCTGTGTCCCCATTGAACCGCCCGCCCCGATCGATCGACGCCGTCACCGACCCCGTCACCGTCACCGACCCGTCGCCGCCGCCGCCCGTCTCGCCGTCGCCGCCCGTTGCCGCCCTCGTCTCCGTCGCCGCCCGGGCCCGTCCCGTCGCGCCGTCCCTCTGTCGCCGCCCAGCGTCACGCCTGACCCGTCGCTGCCCCGGCCGTCGCCTCGCCGCTGCCGCCCGCTGTGAGCTCTCCCACTCTAACCCTCTCCCTCGCCCCAGCCACCATGGGCGTCGCCCCTCCCGAGCCCATACACACACACACAAGCATGATGAACACACACACACATACACGTATATATGTATGAATGCATGTATATATTAGTATATACGTATTTTGTATGTTTAATTATTTTAGATTTTTAGATTATTGTTTTTCACTAGTATATATGTATGAATGCATGTTAGATGGATATAATTAGTGTTTAATTAGTATGGAATTTTTTATATAATGTTGTTTTTCTGTTTTTAATGGATGTATAGAAATTGTTTTTTCTGTTTTTAGTGTTAGATGCTTAATTAGTATGAAATAGTATATAGATTTTTGAAATAGTAGAAATGTTAGAAATTTTAGTTATCAAAATCCAATCATTAAAAAATATTATTTTTTATGGGCATATAGCTAGTATTTGTTCTCGACGATGGCCGCCCGCATCCTCGCTGGCCGACCCGTCCGCGACGACGTCCAGCCGCCCATGTCCGGACTGGCTCACTGGCTGGCACTGGGAGGTGCTGCCTGGAGGGGCGCGCCGCTTGATGAGGAACCTGGCCCCGGGTCCCGTCGTCGACCCTGATCTCGTTTGGTGGCGTTCGCGTGGGCCAGTTTCGGTGCGGAGGGACCCGGCCCCGCCGGAGGAGGTACGTCGCCGTGTCAGGGAGGAGGACGAGCACGTCCATCGCTACATGGTTGCGTTAGAGGGCGGTAGGTTCTCCAATACCTGGCAGTATCTTCAGGGATCTCACTTCAGCTATGATCCTGTGAGGGTTCCTTCTCGTTGAGTGTCCACCGCCCGCGACGCAGGAACCGCGAGTGTCCTAGATTCTTCTGTAGTATTCGATCTTTAATTAGCTAGCCAGTGATGTACTATTCAATATTATATATTATTCGAGACAATGTATTCGAGATTTTTATCTATTATTCTAGACGAACTATTCGAGTTTATATCTATTATTCGAGACGATGTAATTTGAATACTAAATTGTTTTATATTTCTTTTGAATTAGTTAAATAAAAGCTATGGCAGACAATACCGACAGAGGGGGAGAACAGACCATGTTCGATATGATACGCGGGCCAGATGATGATCAGAATGAAGAAGATTATGACGGCTCCGAATTTCTAAACAACACCGGAGAGGGTGATATGATATTCGATCGCGACGACCGAATTGATGAAGTCATGAACTACGATTATGACGATGACGAAGAACATGTTGATCCTGAAACAACAAACACCGGCGAGGTATATATATTTATATAAGCAGGTTTCTGGTGATCATCACATGTTTTAAATGACTTGAAGATATATTAACGAATCGATCTTTGTTCTTTCAGCCATCCGGATCGAGCAAATCTTCGGGCAAAAGGACGAAACGAGGCCCGAACAAAAAGTTGAAGGAGGGCGTAAAGTACAATATCGAGGCAGTCAGACCTAATGGCGAACCATTAGCGCCTAAGAAGATTGCGGACAAGTTCATTCAAGTGCGGAGTTCTTGTGAAGGACCAACTCGATCTCCCTTCAAGAATGGAGAGAGCCAGCAAAAGACAAAGGACAAAAAGGCAAAGAGGACGCTGCTCCACATCCAGATGTTACTTTTGTCGACAATAATCAATATGATCTGCTTTGGGATACTCTCATGGAACATTTCACCCTACCAGATCATTTCACAGAAGCAGATGCGCAGAAAGTCAAGGACGCTGCTCTTAGGAAGATGGCGGTTGCATTCAAGAACCACAAGAATCGTGAATGGAACAAGTACGTCAAGGGAGGAAGGAAGACTCCAGTATTCGAGGGAACACTAGAGAACCAACGTGCTCATTGGACGATTTTGTGAAATTCAAGGATTCGGAATTAGCTAAGGAACGTCGAGAATAAACAAGAAGAATGCCGAAAAAAGGATAAGTTCCATAAGCTGGGGCCAGGTGGCTATGCGGTGGCAATGCCTAAGTGGGATAAGTCCGAGAAAGAGATGGAGGATGCAGGTGCCACTCCGGTTACTAAGAGCTGGTCCCCTGTGGTCAGGACTTGGTTCTATGCGCATGGGGGAGTTGGACCCAAGACAGGCAATGTTTCGACGAGGGCAAGTCTGAAGGGAGCCGACGATGCGATACTTGTTGCAATAGAAGAGGCACGATCGGGGTGTTCCAGCCCAACAGAGAGAACGACGAGCTTACGCTGGCGTTCTCGGGAAATCCTGAACACCCGGGAAGAACACGAGGCAAGGGCGCTTATTCCGTGGTATGAGGGGTTTTGACTGGAACACCGACTACGTAACCTGCGGCGAGAAAGAAGATTGCGGAGGAGAAGAAGAGGAAGATGGAGGAGGAGCAGAGGAAGCGGGACTATGAACGCCTTCAAGGCCTAGAAGCAAGTCAAGCGGAATTGACAGTCAAATTCCAGCGGCAGCAGGAGCAGATCGACTCACTTAGCCAGCAAAGGGGGTCTCAGCAGCTGCAGCAGCTAGCGGATGATCCAGCATTGGATAGCACCGCCCCATCCATGCAGAGAAGTAGCGTGGGTTCCGCCCCGGACGACGCAATGCTGAGTAGATATCCCGTGGATGACATCACGGAGAACACTAGCTGCGAGCTACACGTCAAAATGAAGAACATATCCATGAAGGTGGCGGACGGCGTTGCTTTTCCAGTTACCCCCAAAGCAACCTACCATTGCATCCCGATTCCAGAGGGCTATGCTCGTGTCATGGTTGACGAGGTGGTGCAGCCATATTCGGGCTAGAGCTTGACATTCCCGGAGGTGAGGACGGCGCTTTCTCGGAGACGCCAACCATCGTATCATCCTATGGAAAAAGGATTACATCATCTTTCGAAGGCCACCGACATCGCGTCATCCGACTCCTCGTCAAGTCCGCCACCGAGTCAGCCGCCTCCCGCCTCCTGCAAGTCCACCAAGTCCGCAAAGTATCAGGCCACTCCTCCTCCAAGTCCGCAAAGTGTCAGGCCACTCCTCCTCTTCCAAGTCCGCCACAGCGTCAGACGTCCCACTCCTCCTCCAAGTCCGGCACAACCTCGTGCCACTCCTCCTCCAAGTCCGCACAGCTTCAGCGGCCACTCCTCCTCGTCCAACTCAGCCCGTCATGGCGTCTCCGCCGGCCAAGAATCGCAAAAGAGACACCCGCAGCTATGGTGCGAGCGGTACGAGTCGAGGTAGTACAGGAAGTACAGGCGGAGGCAAGCGATATAAATATGGTCCAAACCTCACGCCTCTTCCGCAGAGGTCTTATGACAGGTCCGAGGAGGAAATCGCAGCCATATCGAAGTCCGAGGTGGAAGCTCATTTTGCACCGAGACCGCCACCGCCGCCAAGGGAGAAAGTGCCTGAGGAAACGATTGACCACTTCATTCGTATGGCTCAACCACCAGCTCCCAAGCCTGTTGACACAGACTATGAGCGCCACATCAGGAAGTTAAATCGAGCACGCCTACATAAGGAGGCGAGCTCGGGATCGAGCAAACAAGAAGCAGCTGTCAAAAATGCGGAAAACCGTTCCTCACTGGGAGAACAGGCGCATAATCGATCCCTCGCTTGTTGTGCCAACAACACGTGATGACGCTACGCCCAATATTTTTGTGGGTAAACAGTTTACGTTCCTGAGGTGGGCAATGTGGTAATAACGGAGGACCATATAATGCAGGCTGAAGTTCTCAAAATCACTGTTGGACAACTCCTCGAGATCGAGCCCATGCCTGTGCTTAGAGAGGATGAAATAAACCGGAAATATGTCCGGGGCCAACCTTTGGTCCATCCAGACAAGGTCAAGAACCTCCCAACGAGAATGTATGAATTGCATCAATGGTACATGAACATTACCAAGATTTCCGATCGATTGTCCCTCATGGTGAATGTTAAGGAGGACCATTATTTCCATGAGAAAACTGTGTCCGTTGAGTATTCTGAACTGTTTCAGTTATACAATCAAGACGCACTCGACAAATCTATCGTCAGTTGCTATTGTGTGTAAGTGATTTCTTTCTGTAATTTAAGTCTCAAGCTAGCTGTACTGATCCTTTTGATCAATCATTACCTGTAATTATCCTCACTATATTTTTTTCTGTGGTATTATATGCAGGATGAAGATATATGAAATGAGAAAAGGTGGACACTTTGGCATTGGGTTCATTGACCCAAACACCGTTAATGAATACACATGGAAACTAAATTCACGTTATCAAAAGGACGTAGAGGACAACATGCTAGAGTTCTTGAAGCGCCTCAAATACAATGAAGATATACTACTTCCTTACAACTTCCAGTGAGTCACACTGTCTTGTACTACAAATTCTCTGTTTTTGCCTACTAGCTAGCTACATGTTTTTGCTTTACATATGTCCGCTTAATTAAGACATGCAAACGTGTGTGCATGCAGATTTCACTGGGTCTTGTGTATCATTAAAGTTGACGCCGGAACAGTTGAAATACTGGACTCACTACTCAAAGAAAAACTGACTATAACATCTTGTTTGGGATAGTCAACAGGTAATTTCAATCATTATTAACTATATATCTCGGCCTATTTAGTTCGTCATTTTTCATGATATGAACTATTTAATAACTCCTTTATTCATTTTCTTTGTCGGCGGGCAGGGCTTGGCCAAGGTTCATCAGCGTGACCCCAGGAGAATGGAAACAAAAGCTTAAATGGTTTCGACCCAAGGTAAGTAATTAAGTAGTACTAGCTAGCTAGATAGCTGCCATCTCTTTAATTATCATGCTTGATTAATTATTATCTGATCAAATTCCATTATCGTAAAGGCCCTGAAGCAGGCGCAGGGGACTGATCTGTGTGCATTCTGCGTTTGCGAGAACATTCGCATGATGGCGTCCGAAAGGAGCAGATCTCAAAGACAGGAATGGGTACGCTTGTCAAAACACTATTCACAATTTTTACACCATTATCGATATCTAGTCACACAACTAATACACATGCATATTGATCTCCTTCTTAACAGTTCACAGAGGTGCGGCAGAATCTCCTAAAAACGGAGCGCGTAGAAGCACTTCAAGAGGAAATAGCGGGATTTTTTCTCGACCAGGTCATAAATCCGAAGGGAGAATACTATTACCCGCTACCACCCCCATCGTGCTCCGAAGGCACCAATTAGGCTAATGCCACTGGCTCCAAAGGCAACATGCATATGTAGGAGAAATTGTATATAGCTATACATGTGTGTATGTGTGAATTAATTCATATGATGGTTTGTGAGACATTGATGATATATATATATATGCATGATTGGTTCTACTAGAAATTCTATTTATATATATATATATATATATATATATATATATATATATATATATATATATATATATATATGCATAACGTGTACAATGTGTAGTATCGTAAAATACCAGCAAGCGAAAAAAGAATTAAATTGATAACACAAATTTAATTGAAAAATAAAAATAAAACAAAAACTCACAAACATTTAGTACGGTTGGTGTTACCAACCGGTACTAAAACTCCTGCCCCGGAGCTGCCTCGTACACGTGGTTGGTTTTAGCACCGGTTCGTGCTGAACCGGTACTAAAGGGGCGGGGGGGCCTTTAGTGACCACACTTTAGTGCCGGTTGGGGAACCGGCACTAAAGGGCCTTACGAACCGGTGCTATTGCCCGGTTCTGCACTAGTGGGACTTGGCAATTTAAAAAACTATCTCGGCGGCCTCGACGACTCCTTGCGCAATCTGTGTACTAGCTTTGTGGCTTCTGGCTCCCCTCGCAACATCAGGAGATCCTTCGGTGCTCTTGGCATATTGTAGAGCCTTCTGTGTGTCTACTAGGGTCCTCTCTGCATAGCTGAGTGCGAACACCAAGTATCCAACCAGTCTCGAGACGGCGTCCAGGGTTGTAGGAGTCGTAACGATGCCTGTCGGCTCCTTCATCTAAATCGCGAAAGTTGACAGTTAGATAAACCACATTTATACGAAAGCAATTTGTACGGAAAGCCTTGACGTCTTTTTTTGGCTGGTACTTCGAGTGTTGGTGATGGTCGTTCTTCACCTTCTCCTCCTCCTATATCAATGTATCATAGGAAGCGGAGGAGGCCAGAACGACCCTCTACGACAACAGTCGGTTCATCTCCCAAGTGGTTGTAGATATGATGTACACTCAATGTTATTTCGAGTAATGATGAAGGTCATCCTTCACCTTCTCTGCTTTACCAAGTTCTCAGAGGAGGAGAAGACGAAGGACGATCCCTATGACAATAGTCGGTATCCTCCTCCCAAAACAACTCTCATCCCAGTATGTGGATATTGAGTGAGAATTGCCCCCCTGAACAAAGAATGTAGCTAACAATATCATCAGACTAATTAAGTATTACCTGTAAAAAAATATCAACATCACTACATTAAAATTGGGGCAAGAACTATTCTTTAAAATAGACAAATTAAGTGCTATAAATTTGGCGAAATGGTAATAAATCAACGTTTCGCCAAAACATTAGCTCTTATTATGAATCTCTGTAAAGAAAGTTCATATAATCTATGGTCTACGGTCTACGAATATGAATAAGAAAGTTCCTATACTCTACAAACAAAGAGTGCAACTAACAATATCAACATCACTACATAAAATTTGGGCATGAACTATACTTTAAAATGGACATATTAAGTGCTAGAAATTTGGTGAAACGGAAATAAATCAATGATTCGGCAAAACATAGGTCTTATTATGAATCCCTGTAAAGAAAGTTCCTACACTCTACAAACAAAGAGTGTAACTAACAATATCAACATCACTACACAGAAATTTGGGCATGAATATGCTTTAAAGTTCATATAATCTACGGTGTATGATATACGTATATGAATAAGAAAATTGCTACAATCTATGAACAAAGAATGTAACTACAATTTACGATCTACAAACCCTAGACGTAACCCGGCCCCTAACACACATACTCTAACTCTAACCCTAGCTCCCCTACCAATGTGGGTGGCGGCCACGGCTGCGTCCGTTGGTGTGGGTGACGGCTATGGCGGGGGAGACAAGATCATACCGGATCCCATGGCAACGGCGACGGCGGGGCCAACGAGGGTGGAGAACACGATGGTGGGGCCGACATAGACGGTGAACATGATGGCGGGGAAGACGGTGTGGCGAACAAGATGGTGGCGCCGACAAGGGTGGCCGAGCGGATGGCGGGTCCGACGGGGCCGACGAACAGGTCGGCGAGGTAGAGGCGACGATTGCGCTCAAAGCAAGATCCATGGGACAGTTAGGGCGTGTGAAGTGAGGGGGAGGACGGGGTGCGCGCGGGGATAAAACGTGTCTGTGCTGCGATGGGTGGCAACTAGCGACCGCCACAGCTATGTTCTCACAAAACGGGATGGCTGGCAAGGATAACTAGTGGCGGTTGCTAGCAGTTGCGCGACACTTCAAGGTCATCTGCCTGTGGCGGGTGCTCGGTATTGCCCGTCTCAGCTGAGTTACGCAGACGAGTCCTGCCCGGGTGAACATACGTGTGGCGAGTGGTCCTCTGCGCCCTTCACAGTTAGTCAATTTACTGTGGCGGGCAAATTTTGTTACCCGCCACTGCTAGTTTTCGAAAATAACTGTGGCGAGTGCCCCCATCTTGCCTGCCATTCATTGGGGTTCACCTATAAGCCATTTCCGAGTAGTGAGGCCGGGATCTGTTAGGGATGACGAGGCGACCCCAACTGGACAAGCAGCAGGCGCACACATCCCCGGACGGATACGGATGGAGCTCGAGTCATCGACAGCACACTGGATCGAGGACTTGGTGGCCAATAACCATTAGGGCATCTCGAGCCGCGCCCCCAACAGGCCCTCCCCTGGCGATTTTGCCGCGCCGGCGCCAAAAAAAGGCCCCAGTCACGCCCCCAGAAGCCCGTTTTTTGCCGGCTCGGGCCAAAACTGGTGCCGGCGGACCCAGGCCGAACCCGGCGCCCTGGGGGGCGCTTGGGGAGCCGGCACAAGCGAAAGGCGTGAGGCCCGCTTTGGAGGCGACCCGAGGGCCTTTTCCGCTGCTTGACGCTTTTCCTCGCATCTCTCCCGCCGCCGCCTTCCTCCCGCCATTCTCTCCTTTCTCCCGCCAAACCCCCTCCCGCTCGCCGCGAAGAAGTACGCCATGCCGCCGAAGAAGTAAGCCATGCCGCGCGGCGGCAACCCTGACTGTCGCCGTGGCCCAGCCAAAGCAGAGGAAGCCGAGGGCGCCGCCATCGAAGCCACCGGGCCTGTCGAACGCCGAGTGGAGGATGGAAGTTCAGCCGCGCGAAGCAGTCACCGCCGATAGGCGGAACAGGGCCATAGCCAAGAAGGCCCGCGACAACGCGGCGCGAGCGGTGGCGTCTTCCTCATAGGTCGACCAGGCGGGGATGAATCCACCCGATCGCCGGATTTGCGGCGTCTTTTGAGAGCGGGAACGACCAAGTTTAAATTTCCCGCATCTCGGGCCGGCGGCGTGGCGAATCGAGCTAGGTCGCCCCCAGGGGCCGAACTAGCGCCGGCACGCCCCCAGGCCGCTCTATTTCGGCGCCCTGGGGGGGCGAACGGCTGGAGATGCCCTTACGGCTCTGGGACCTTGCATCTGAAGGAGGGGCTAGAAAGATACCGGATACTAGAAAATTCTAAAATGAGCTCGAGATCCATAGAGCCATTTATTTCAAAAGTTTGAAAATAAAGAAATTTAGGCTTAAAAAATTCTGAAAAAATGCACATATGTACGGTTGTATACTACTCCCTCCGTCCCAAAATAAGTGTCTCAACTTTGTACTAACTTTAATGCAAAGTTCCATTGCAAAATACCTTTTTATGCGAGCTACATAAAAATGACAAAATCATATATTTCAAACACATGTACTATTTACTAGTATAAAATTAGGGTCCATCTAAGTCTCAATCGACTGAGACTTCACTATGTCTCAGTCGAATGACGTCATCTTGTAAGTATCGTTCTGTTTGATCGCAGTTTCGGATCCCTGGTTTGTGATGTTTGTTTGTTGGGCTTGTTTGTGGGCTCGGTTGTCCTTTGTCTGCTGTTTTCTGTGATGGGCTTCACTGGTTTGGGCTGGTTTGTATTTATATTTTATCTCTGTCAATTAGCTGTACATGCATCATTAATGTTTTCCAGGTTGTCGTGCATCGGCTGAGGTAAGATTAGCTGTCCATGCAGCTTGTGCGTGTTGGTGTTGTGTTCTCTCTCCTTTTTTTTCTGTTCAAGTCTTTTTTTTCTCTAGTTTCTTTAAAATAGAAATGACAGGCATGGAAATTGCATGTGGTAGATGGACATGCTACTGACATGTGTATAACCTCATTGGCACTATTTTTTAAAAAGAAAAAGAATGTTAAGTTGCACATGGACAGTGGACGTGCAATTGCGCATGGCCGGAGTACATGCAACTGTGTACGGACCACACATGTACTAATTGAGTGGCAACATTTTTCCCAGAAGAAGTCCAAAACACCACCATTTAGAAAAAAAAAGGAAAAAAACACAAATCCAAAACGGAAAAATAAAAATAGAAAGGAAAACAAATGGTAGAGAAAATGAATAAAGAAAAGTAAACCGGGCCGCCCAAGCACTCAGCTCCCTGCCCCGCCCACATCCTAGTTATACCCCGGCTAATGTCGCTTCAAATTGCATGTGGACTACAACATATGTGGTCGCACACAGGCGACGTGCAACTGGGTGGCACGTTTGAAAAATAAAAAACAACACTATTTAGAATAGATAAAAAACCTACAAAAAGAAAAATAAAATTAAAAGTAGAAAAATAGAAATAGTGGTAGACATGCAGTTGCGGTCGGGTGCGACACTTGCAGTTGCGGGGATGTTGTCGGAATTGCAATTGGCCCGCCCCCTCTACCGGCGCCCCCTCTGACAGAACAAAAAAGTCCAGTTGCGGTCCGGCTAGAAGACATGCAGTTATGGTCGGGTGCGACACTTAAAGTTGCATGCCTAGTACTGAACATGCAACTTGTTGGAAATATGCCCTAGAGGCAATAATAAATTAGTTATTATTATATTTCCTTGTTCATGATAATCATTTATTACCCATGCTATAATTGTATTAATAGGAAACTCAGATACATGTGTGGGTACATAAACAACACCATGTCCCTAGTAAGCCTCTAGTTGACTAGCTCGTTGATCAACAGATGGTTACGTTTCCTGACCATGGACATTGGATGTCGTTGATAACGGGATCACATCATTTGGAGAATGATGTGATGGACAAGACCCAATCCGAGCCTAGCACAAAGATCGTAGTTCGTATGCTAAAGCTTTTCTAATGTCAAGTATCATTTCCTTAGACCATGAGATTGTGCAACTCCGGATGCCGTAGGAATGCTTTGGGTGTACTAAACGTCACAACGAATCGGGTGGCTATAAAGGTGCACTACAGGTATCTCCGAAAGTGTCTCATTGGGTTGGCACGAATCGAGACTGGGATTTGTCACTCCGTGTAAACGGAGAGGTATCTCCGGCCCACTTGGTAGGACATCATCATAATGTGCACAATGTGACCAAGGGGTTGATCACGGGATGATGTGTTACGGAACGAGTAAAGAGACTTGCCGGAACGAGATTGAACAAGGTATCGGGATACCGACGATCGAATCTCGGGCAAGTACAATACCGCTAGACAAAAGGAATTGTATACGGGATCGATTGAGTCCTTGACATCGTGGTTCATCCGATGAGATCATCGTGGAACATGTGGGAGCCAACATGGGTATCCACATCCAGCTGTTGGTTATTGACCGGAGAACGTCTCGGTCATGTCTGCATGGTTCCCGAACCCGTAGGGTCTACACACTTAAGGTTCGACGACGCTAGGGTTATAAAGGAAGTTTGTATGTGGTTACCGAATGTTGTTCGGAGTCCCGGATGAGATCCCGGACGTCACGAGGAGTTCCGGAATGGTCCGGAGGTAAAGATTTATATATGGGAAGTCCTGTTTTGGTCACCGGAAAAGTTTCGGGTTTTTCAGAACGCATCTGGGACCACCGGAGGGTCCCGGGGTCCACCAAGTGGAGCCACCAACCCCGGAGGGCTGCGTGGGCCAAGTGTGGGAGGGACCAGCCCTGTGGGCTGGTGCGCCCCACAAGGGGCCCAAGGCGTGGGGAAGAGTGGGAGGGGCAAACCCTAGGGCAGATGGGCCCTAAGGCCCACCCCAGCGCCTCCCTCTCTCCCCTCGGCCGCCACCCAGATGGCATCTGGGGGCTGCCGCCACCCTTGGGGAGGGAACCCTAGAGGGGGCGCAGCCCCCTCCCCTTCCCCTATAAATACATGAGGTCTGGGGGCTGCCCAACACACGAGAACCTCTCCCTCTTGGCGCAGCCCTACCTCTCTTACTCCTCCTCTCCCACGGTGCTTGGCGAAGCCCTGCTGGACTACCACGCTCCTCCATCATCACCACGCCGTTGTGCTGCTGCTGGATGGAGTCTTCCTCAACCTCTCCCTCTCTCCTTGCTGGATCAAGGCATGGGAGACGTCACTGGGTTGTACGTGTGTTGAACGCGGAGGTGTCGTCCGTTCGGCACTAGGATCTCCGGTGATTTAGATCACGACGAGTACGACTCCAACCCCGTTCTCTTGAACGCTTCCGCTTATCGATCTACAAGGGTATGTAGATGCACTCTCCTTCCCCTCGTTGCTGGTTTCTCCATAGATAGATCTTGGTGACATGTAGGAAAATTTTGAATTTCTGCTACGCCCCCAACAAAGGGCATCATGAGCTAGGTCTATTGCGTAGATTCTTTGCACGAGTAGAACATAAAGTAGTTGTGGGCGTTGATTTTGTTCAATATGCTTACCGTTACTAGTCCAATCTTGTTTCGACGGTATTGTGGGATGAAGCAGCCTGGACCGACCTTACACGTACACTTACGTGAGACAGGTTCCACCGACTGACATGCACTTGGTGCATAAGGTGGCTAGCGGGTGCCGGTCTCTCACTTTAGTCGTAACGGATTCGATGAAAAGGGTCCTTATGAAGGGTAAATAGCAATTGGCATATCACGTTGTGGTTTTGGCGAGGTAAGAAACGTTCTTGCTAGAAACCCATAGCAGCCACGTAAAACATGCAAACAACAATTAGAGGACGCCTAACTTGTTTTTGCAGGGTATGCTATGTGATGTGATATGGCCAAGAAGAATGTGATGAATGATATGTGATGTATGAGATTGATCATGTTCTTGTAATAGGAATCACGACTTGCATGTCGATGAGTATGACAACCGGCAGGAGCCATAGGAGTTGTCTTTATTTATTGTATGACCTGCGTGTCATTGAACAATGCCATGTAATTACTTTACTTTATTGCTAACCGTTAGCCATAGTAGTAGAAGTAATAGTTGGCGAGAAAACTTCATGAAGACACGATGATGGAGATCATGATGATGGAGATCATGGTGTCATGCCGGTGACAATGATGATCATGGAGCCCCGAAGATGGAGATCAAAAGGAGCAAAATGATATTGGCCATATCATGTCACTATTTGATTGCATGTGATGTTTATCATGTTTATGCATCTTATTTGCTTAGAACGACGGTAGTAAATAAGATGATTCCTCATTAAAATTTCAAGAAAGTGTTCCCCCTAACTGTGCACCGCTATGAAGTTCGTTGCTTCAAGCACCACGTGATGATCGGGTGTGATAGATTCTTCCGTTCACATACAACGGGTGTAAGCCAAATTTACACACGCCAAACACTTAGGTTAACTTGACGAGCCTAGCATGTATGCATGGCCTCGAACACAAGAGACCGAAAGGTCGAGCATGAGTCGTATGGAGGATACGATCAACATGAAGATGTTCACCGATGATGACTAGTCCGTCTCACGTGATGATCGGACACGGCCTAGTTGACTCGGATCATGTAATCACTTAGATGACTAGAGGGATGTCTATCTAAGTGGGAGTTCATGAGATGAACTAAATTATCCTGAACATAGTCAAAAAGATCTTTGCAAATTATACCGTAAGCTCGCGCTTTAGTTCCACTGTTTAGATATGTTCCTAGAGAAAATATAGTTGAAAGTTGACAGTAGCGATTATGCGGATGAGAAAGCTTATGTCCTTAATGCACCGCTCGATGTGCTGAACCCCAAACGCCGCCTGTGGATGTTGCGTAACATCGACATACACGCTTTTGATAACTACGTGATAGGTCAGTTAAACGGTTTAGAGTTGAGGCACCAAAGACGTTTTTGAAACGTCATGGAACATATAAGATGTTTCGAGGGCTGAAATTGGGATTTCAGGCTCGTGCCCACGCCAAGAGGTATGAGACCTCCGACGATTTTCTTAGCCTGCAAACTAAGGGAGAAAAGCTCAATCGTTGAGCTTGTGCTTAGATTGTCTCGAAAAGCGACAAACACTTGAATCGAGTGGGAGTTGATCTTCCAGAGATAGTGATGTTTCTCCAAAGTCATTGCCACCAAGCTGCTAGAGCTTCGTGATGAACTATAAAATATCAGGGATAGATATGATGATCCTTGAGGTATTCACGATGTTTGACACCGCGAAAGTAGAAATCAAGAAGGAGCATCAATTGTTGATGGTTGGTGAAACCACTAAATTCAAGAAGGGCAAGGGCAAGAAGGGATACTTCATGAAACGGCAAATCAGCTGCTGCTCTAGTGAAGAAACCCAAGGTTGAACCCAAACCCGAGACTAAGTGCTTCTGTAATAAGGGGAACAGCCACTGGAGCAAAATTACCCCAGATACTTGGTAGATGAGAAGGCTGGCAAGATCGATAGAAGTATATTGGATATACATTATGTTAATGTGTAGTTTACTAGTACCCCTAGTAGCACCAGGGTATTAAGATACCAGTTCGGTTGCTAAGTGTTAGTAACTCGAAATAAAAGGCTACGGAATAAACAGAGACTAGCTAAAGGTGAGCTGACGATATGTGTTGGAAGTGTTTCCAAGTTTGATGTGATCAAACATCGCACGCTCCCTCTACCATCAAGATTAGTATTAAACCAGAATAATTGTCATTTGGTGTTTATGCTGAGCATAGACATGATTGGATTATGTCTATCGCAATACGGTTATTCATTTAAGGAGAATAATGGTTACTCTATTTATTTGAATAATACCTTCGATGGTCTTGCACCTAAATGAATGGTTTATTGAATCTTGATCATAGTGATACACATTTTCATGCCAAAAGATATAAGATAGTAATGATAGTACCACTTACTTGTGGCACTTCCATGTAAGTCATATTGGTATAAAACGCATGAAGAAGCTCCATATTGATGGATCTTTGGACTCACTCATTTTTGAAAAGTTTGAGACATGCAAACCATGTCTATTGGTGTGTACGCATGATGAAACTCCATTCAGATGGATCGTTTGGACTCACTTGATTTTGAATCACTTGAGAGATGCAAATCAAACCACATGGGCAAGATGACTGAAAAGCCTCGGTTTCAGTAAGATGGAACAAGATAGCAACTTGTTGAAGTAACACATTTTGATGTGTGCAGTGCAATGAGTGCTGAGGCATGCAGTGAATATCGTTATGTTCTTACTTCACGGATGATTTAAGTAGATACTGAGTATATTTACTTGATGAAACACAAGTCTGAATTATTGAATGGTTCAAGTAATTTCAGAGTGAAGTTAAAGATCATCGTGACAAGAGGATAAAATGTCTATGATATGATAATAGAGATGAGTATATGAGTTACTGGCTTTGGCAAGCTATTAAGACATTGTGGAAATTGTTTCACAACTAATACCGCTGGAACACCATAGTGTGATGGTGTGTCCGAACATCATAGTTGCACCCTATTAGATATGGTGTGTACCATGATGTCTCTTATCGAATTACCACTATCGTTCATGGGTTAGGCATTAGAGACAACCGCACTCACTTTAATAGGGCACCACGTAATTCCGTTGAGATGGCACTGTTTGAACTATGGTTTGGAGAAACCTAAGTTGTCGTTTCTTGAAAGTTTGGGGCTGCGACGCTTATGTGAAAAAGTTTCATCGTGATAAGCTCTAACCCAAAACGGATAAATACATCTTCATAGGATACCCAAAATGGTTGGGTATACCTCCTATCTCAGATACGGAAGCAAAAGTAATTCTAGAAATGGGTCCTTTCTCGAGGAAAAGTTTCTCTCGAAAGAATTGAGTGGGAGGATGGTGGAGACTTGATGAGGTTATTGAACCGTCACTTCAACAAGTGTGTAGCAGGGCACAGGAAGTTGTTCCTGTGGCGCCTACACCGATTGAAGTAGAAGCTTATGATAGTGATCATAAAGTTTTGGATCAAGTCACTACCGTACCTCGTAAGGGGACAATGATGCGTACTACTTCAGAGTGATACAGTAATCCTATCTTGAAGTTCATGTTGCTAGACAACAATGAACCTACGAGCTATGGGGAAGCGATGGTGGGCTCATATTCCGACAAATGGTTAGAAGCCATGAAATCCGAGATAGGATCCATGTATCAGAACAAAGCATGAACTTTGGTGGACTTGCCCGATGATCGGCAAGCCATTGAGATAAATGGATCTTTAAGAAGAAGACGGACAAGGACGGTAATGTCACCGTCTATGAAGCTAGACTTGTGGCGAAGAGTTTTTCACAAGTTCAAGGAGTTGACTACGATGAGATATTCTCATTCATAGCGATGCTTAAGTCCGTCAGAATCATGTTAGCATTAGCTACATTTATGAAATCTGGCAGATGGATGTCAAAACGAGTTTCCTTACCAGTCTTCGTAAGGAAGGGTTGTATGTGATACAATCAGAAAGTTTTTGTCGATCCTAAGGATGCTAAAAGGTACGCTGGCTCCAAATGATCCTTCTAAGGACCGGAGTAAGCATCTCGGAGTTGGAATGTACGCTTTGATGAGATGATCAAAGATTTTGGGTTTATATAAAGTTTATGAGAAACTTGTATTTCCAAAGAAGTGAGTGGGAGCGCTATAAATTTCTGATAAGTATATGGTGTTGACATATTGTTGATCAGAAATGATGTAGAATTTCTGGAAAGCATATAGGGTTATTTGAAAAGTGTTTTTCAATAGAAACCTGGATTAAGCTACTTGAACATTGAGCATCAAGATCTATAGGGATAGATCAAAACCGCTTAATGGTACTTTCAAATGAGCATATACCTTGACATAATCTTGAAGGTGTTCAAGATGGATCAGTCAAAGAAGGAGTTCTTGTCTGAGTTGTAAGGTATGAAGTTAAGAGTTAAAGCTCGACCACGGCAAAAGAGAGAGAAAGGACGAAGGTCGTCCCCTATGCTTCAGACATAGGCTCTATAGTATGCTATGCTCTGTACCGCACCTGATGTGTGCCTTGCTACATATCTGGCAAGAGGGTACAAAGGTGATCAAGGAGTGGATCATCAGATAGCGGTCAAAATTATCCTTAGAGGAATAAGGATATGTTTCTCGATTATGGAGGTGATAAAGAGTTCGGCGTAAAGGGTTACGTCGATGCAAGCTTTAACACCTATCCGAATGACTCTGGGTAGCAAACCGGATACGTATAGTGGAGCAACCATTTGGAATAGCTCCAAGTGGAGCGTGGAAGCAGCATTTACAATATGACCTAGAGATTTGCGAAGTACATACGGATCTGAATGTTGCAGACCCGTTGACTAAAACCTCTCTCACAAGCAAAACATGATCAAACCCAGAACTCATTGAGTCTTAATCACATGATGATGTGAACTAGTTTAGTGACACTAGTAAACTCTTTGGATGTTAGTCACATGGCGATGTGACCTGTGAGTGTTAATCACATGGCGATGTGAACTAGATTATTGACTCTAGTGCAAGTGGGAGACTGTTGGAAATATGCCCTAGAGGCAATAATAAATTAGTTATTATTATATTTCCTTGTTCATGATAATCGTTTATTACCCATGCTATAATTGTATTGATAGGAAACTCAGATACATGTGTGGGTACATAAACAACACCATGTCCCTAGTAAGCCTCTAGTTGACTAGCTCGTTGATCAACAGATGGTTACAGCTTTCGACCATGGACATTGGATGTCGTTGATAACGGGATCACATCATTTGGAGAATGATGTGATGGACAAGACCCAACTCGAGCCTAGCACAAAGATCGTAGTTCGTATGCTAAAGCTTTTCTAATGTCAAGTATCATTTCCTTAGACCATGAGATTGTGCAACTCCGGATGCCGTAGGAATGCTTTGGGTGTACCAAACGTCACAACGAATCGGGTGGCTATAAAGGTGCACTACAGGTATCTCCGAAAGTGTCATTGGGTTGGCACGAATCGAGATCGGATTTGTCACTCCGTGTAAACGGAGAGGTATCTCTGGGCCCACTCGGTAGGACATCATCATAATGTGCACAATGTTACCAAGGGGTTGATCACGGGATGATGTGTTACGGAACGAGTAAAGAGACTTGCCGGAAACGAGATTGAACAAGGTATCGGGATACCGACGATCGAATCTCGGGCAAGTACAATACCGCTAGACAAAAGGAATTGTATACGGGATCGATTGAGTCCTTGACATCGTGGTTCATCTGATGAGATCATCGTGGAACATGTGGGAGCCACAATGGGTATCCAGATCCCGCTGTTGGTTATTGACCGGAGAACGCCCTGGTCATGTCTCAAGATGGTTCCCGAACCCGTAGGGTCTACACACTTAAGGTTCGATGGACGCTTAGGGTTATAAAGGAAGTTTGTATGTGGTTACCGAATGTTGTTCGGAGTCCGGATGAGATCCCGGACATCACGAGGAGTTCGAGAATGGTCCGGAGGTAAAGATTTATATATGGGAAGTCCTGCTTTGGTCACCGGAAAAGTTTCGGGTTTTTTCAGATCGCATCTGACCACCGGGAGGGTCCCGGGGGTCCACCAAGTGGGGCCACCAACCCCAGAGGGCTGCGTGGGCCAAGTGTGGGAGGGGCCATGGTCACGGCCTTGCGGGGCCCATCCCAGGAGCCTCCCTTGCGGGCCTTACAAGGTTGGAGGAGCTCTTCCTCCGCTCCAACTCTTTCGCGGGAACCCTTCCCGACGCGCTCTTCGGCCTTGCTAGGCTGCGGAGGCTCTCCCTCGCATCCAACAACCTCGCCGGTCAACTGAGCTCGCGCCTCGGCGACCTCAGAAACCTCATCTTGTTGGATTTGTCCATCAACCGCTTCTCCGGCCACCTCCCTAACAACATGTTCCGTGACCTTACGTCGCTTGAGCATTTGGTTGCACACTCCAATGGCTTCTCCGGATCACTACCACCGTCCCTATCGTCATTGTCATCTCTCCGTGAGCTCAACCTCCGGAATAACTCTCTGTCTGGTCCAATTTCTCATGTCAACCTCTGGCATGCCGCTTCTTGCTTCGGTTGACTTGAGCACAAACTACCTGAATGGGTTGCTGCCAGTTAGTCTCGCCGATTGCGGCGAGCTAAGGTCGCTCAGCCTTGCCAACAACAGATTTGTCGTCACCACCCCGTCGTGGATTGGTGAGCTTGACCACCTTCACTACTTGGATCTCTCAAATAATTCAATGATTGGCAAGGTACCCAAGAGTTCGACACGACTCAAGGGCCTCGCCACCGTTGTGGGGTATTCACCGGGTATGGCTTTCACTAACATGCCCTTGTATGTGAAGCGTAATGCACGCATACTCGGCCAACAACCAAATGTCATATCCGGAAGCCGCAACACTATCGATCTGGTACCAACAATGTTCTATCTTGGAACGATAACCTTTGTCATATCCGGGAATGACAATGTTGTAACCGGAGCAACAATGTCAGATCTCGGTAGCGGCAATGTCGTGAATCGAGAGAAACCATGTCGTTTCTGGGAGCGACAATGTCGTATCCGGGAGGAACAATGTCGTAACTGGGAGCAATAATGTTGTATCTGGGAGAAACCATGTCGCATCTGGGAACAACAAAGTCGTAACTGGAGGTTAGTGATTTGTTGCTGGATTAATTCCCTCTTCCCCGGAGGAGCTCATGTCCTTGACCAAGTTCAATGTAGTTCACAATCGCTTGGTGGGCCAATCGTGTATTTGTAACTTCACGGATATAGCATCCTATTACTACGTAAAATATCTACAAAATGTTTTACATACACGCTCACTACCAGAAACGTGACTAAGCATGTGGGCCAGTAGCCGTCAGGAAAAGAGATATGGCCGTCAGGAATATAATTCCTGTCGGCCAACCGACAGGAACAACCCACAGCCATAGCCTGCCAGGAATGAATGAATATGCCTGACGAACGGCCCACAGGAATATTAATGATGTCGGTTATCCCTGACGGTTGGTTCACAGGAAAGAAATGTTGCGTCAGATTTATGCTTCCCGGAAAATACATATTTCTGTCGTCCACCTGTCAGGAAAGACTGTCAGGAAGGACTTATACCTATAGGTTCAGCCGACAGGAAAATTATACTATGTTGCTGCAGCACGCGCACATTCCTGTGAGCCATTGGCCGTCACTGTTACATCATGATGTTGATTTTTTATTTCATATTCCTACCATAAAAGCAATGTGCTTAACCCAGGTTCTACAAATGTTGCATTATTTCACAGAAACCATATGAGAATATATTTATATGACAACATCAGACTTCATATAGCACCATCAGTTCCATACATATATAATTACACTACAAGGCTACAAAGGTACCATCCACAAAAGGATCTGCTAACTACAATAATACTAGCAAACTACACCGGCTTGCAACTACCACCAGATGTATCAACATCTGTTCCATACATACATGTATCAACAAATTACACTACAAGGCTACAAAGGTACCATCCACAAAAGGATCTGCCAACTACAACAATACTAGCAAAATACGCCAGCTTGCAACTACCACCAGATCTCAGTTCTCATTCCTAAGCCATACCAGATACACAAGTCCACAAAAGAGCATATTACGACCACCTATAGTCTGATGTTATCATGTTGATTGAGCAATCAGTTTCCGCCATGGTTGGCTGCGTCAACGGTCTGATCGCCGACATTCCCAGTGGCTTCATCCTCCTCGCTTGACTCCATGACATCATTGTTGCCATCAACCGCTTAAGTAGCCGGGCTTGAGATGAGTTATTTGTCCCCTGAATCAAGAAGTAACCAAATTGTTATTTAATCTGATTTAGAACAATAAAAACACAATACTTTGTTAGATAACAAGTGGAGACAACATAACCAAATGAACCAAATAATATCCATTTATTGATTAATGCTTGGCACCAAGAACTGATTTTGTCTAGGCTACTTTCAAGTTCCAATCAGATGGACCTTAAGCATGGCAAGCATTATTTATACGGAAATTGGGCACAACAGCTAAAGAATCTTGTGAGAATAGACAAGCTCACAAATGCAAACATCCAAACAAATTAATAAAAAACATGAAAAACAATCTCATATGCAACACGGTGTTGATATTGCAGCCACATCAGCGTAGACAGGTCAGAAGGAATGCACAAAACTAAGTTGAGTAGTGGACATCACACATTCATCCATATGATATATACAACTTCAAGTTTCTCACACACTTACTTCTGGTTGCAGAACAGCTCCATGGCTTAGTATATGTAGTATATGAGCTGGCAACTCCTTTCCTATCTCCTTGAAAAGTGCCTGCAAACAAAGAAGAAATGTTACTAGAGTTGATACTTGAGAAGTTGAGATCTATTGCTTTAGAATGTGGGCATGAATTTGTACATACAGTTATGAGCTGCCCATGCATATCTACTTTCTGCTGTAGCATCTCCCTAGCACGCCTGAGTTCTGCATTTTCTTCATTTACACGCCTGAGTTGTTCCTTCTCTCGAAGTGTGAGCGAAATTGATGCACTGGCATTTCTTTTTCTAGCTGCTAATTTAATATCTGCTTTCTTAATAGCCCAATCGCCTATTGACACGCGACCATGAGGAATGCCACCTGATGCTTCATACAGCAGCTCACCGTCCAGCTCTCTTCCCTCCCAACTATCTGGATACTTCTCTTTAGCCAATGCAATATAGTCATCCTGACAATCAAAAATTATAGTTTGTTCACAACATGCTAGTAAATTAACGTCTTAAAAACCTATAAGCAATATGGCAGTAGAAACGATGACATACAAAGCGTTTTGTGCTTTCTGGCTCATGATTGCACCATTGCTAATGATTGTGCCATTGTTGCCACTGCTACTCACATTCTTCATTCCACATTTCATTGCAGTATATGTATTCAGCGTGGTCGCCTTCTCAGGTCCAAGCGTCTCTTCCTATAAGACCACATAAATTCAAGCAAAGTCATGGCATCATCATGTAATAGAAAAACTAAGTGTGAAGCAGATCATACAATAATCACGACATACCAAATACTGTTGTGCCTCCGCAAAAGGTCATGAGCCTCCTCGGTTTTGAGCAATATCCTCAGATTTCAAGCGAGCTTCTCGTCCCCTCCCCCTGTTGGTCTTGTATTCCTTTGATGTCCAATAACGACATACTCCAGGCCATGCAACTTCTTTGCACCATGGTATCCTACTCTGGAGGTATTGCTCATATTCGAGTCCTCTTGCACAAGCCATCGAGTCATCAAGCTTCTCTCCTTGATTCTCATAGTAAAGCTTCACAGCATCCACACGAAGTTGGTACAACATGTCTTTCACCTTTTTCCTTGCATATGTGTCAATAATCCGGTTAGCCTCTTGCTCAATTTGGTTCGGGCACTGTCATCTTCCTCGTCATCCACATGCAGCTCAAACAAGTTCTACATGTTCAGAAATTTACAGATCAGATTTTTACAGCAATACAAAGATATGTATAATAATAATTGCAATTGCTCCAAAAAATTTGTACTTACCCAAAACTCTTCCTTCACACGATCTGCGGCTGTCCGCTGCTGAAAATCTAGAGTCGAATCATGATAGTAATCGTACCACTCCAAAGCCGGGCGCGTATTAGTGATGACACCATGATCATTTTTTTCCTCTATTTTTCCTGGGTATTCACGTTTGAGAAGAACTCCAAGTTGTGTAGTGTACTTGTAGTTCTTGGGATGACAGGGTACATACTTAAATTGCCTACATGCAGTAAATGTTATTAATTGAAAGTTTTTTTTAACTATATTATATTAGTTAACAAGTTTTAGAAAAACAAGAAACACATGTGCAACAATACATTAAAGATAGAACAAACACATCATTTTTGATACCTTTCACCTTTAGGTTGAAGGCCAACTTTGCGACCACGTGGAGGCACTCTTAATTCAACATTAGCTCTCATGCGTCTTCCTCTACGCTTCTCGGGTGAAGGGTGAGATGAGTTCACATTACTCTTCTGGGACAAAAGGTTGGTAGAGTTAGTGCTGCCAGAAATTGTCCTTGGTGAGTTATTGTTGCCTGATCCGCTCCTGGCACGAACATGACGAAGTCCAGTCATCTCCTATAAAGAAAAATTCAGATGTTAGACAAATCTATTACAGAGGGAACCTACTAGAATTAGAATACAAATTTGAACAAAATGAGAGGAAAACCATGTGGGCTACATGTCAAATAACACATATTTGCAAGAAAGAAAGAAACTTTCAGAAACATTCAATACAAAAAATATCAAGTTTCAGTTGCTTACAAAATAACACAAACTACCATAGAACACTAAAACTAAACCAGCACAACATTAGAAATCATTTGGATCATAGGTTAGGGATTGAAGTTCTTCATCTTCGTCATATTCTTCCTCCTCTTCCTCTTTGTCTTCATCTTCTTCATCCTCTTCATCTTCTTCCTCCCCTTCCTCATCTTCATCTTCTTGGATAGCAGCAGATTGCTTCTCCAAATGTTCTATCTCTTTTGGATCAGTAATCTCATCCGACGCAAATGAGTCCATGTTTTCTAAGACAAGTCCTATATCAATAGTAAAAGTGCCTTCCAACCCATCCTCTTGATAGAATGAATAAGACACCGTGTGTTGGTTCTTATGGAAGGTTGTTGCTGGCCATTGGAGGAACATAGCCCCGTGGAGGAACTCGAAATACCACCGACCAGTCCAATAGATCTCTTCTAGTCTTACACGGGTAAGACAAGTAGTATACTTGACTAACTTGACCAGCCATAACAAATGGATCAAAATTTGAGAGTTTGGAGGTGTGATTTACCTCTACCAATCCCAAATTTTCAGTTCTCCTTACCCCAGCTGAAGTTGGATCAAACCAGCGGCAATCAAATAAGACTAGCTCCAGTTTCATTCTACCTTCCCAAGTTATTTTAATTATATCTTCAATTACACTATAATAAACTCTGGCTTTAAGAGAAAACCAGGGGGGAGGTTTAACGGAGCTACAAACACTGGCCACCACGTGTATGGAGCAGCAACCAAACTATATGGTGTAAAACCATTTGTAGCTATGACAAGTCGCACACTTCTCGGATCACATGAAAATTCTGGAAAATCCTTATCAAAATCTTTACAAGCCTCACCATCACGTGGGTGGACCATCTTATCAGACCCGGAAGGAGTGTGAGAACGCATAAGCTTTGCGGTCTCCTCATTGGCATACAACCTTTGCAATCTATCTTTTAGAGGGAGGTACTGCAAAACTTTACGTGGGATTTTCTTTTGGCCTTCCTCGTAACGAGATGTGCCACAAAAGTCACACTTCTCTTTATGTTTGTTATCTTTGTAATACAACATGCAATTATTTTTGCACACATCTATTTTAACATATGGCATACCAAGACCTTCTAAGAGTTTCTTGGATTGGTAGAAGTCTTCGGACAAATTAGATTCGGGAGGCAAAAGTTCATGGATTATTTTTAAGGTATCATCAAAATGTGCAATGGACATGTTGTATTGTGATTTTATAGCCAGCAAGCGAGCTACAGCAGAAAGACGTGTGTGTTTTGTGTTCTCATGTACCAATTCATCGGCACTACTGACCATCCTATAAAAAGCCTTGGCAGAGGAGGTTGGCTCCTCGGTAACCGGTGGAGGATGGCTACCACCTAAGTCAACCAACATATTGTCCATTCGATCAGTTTCATTACAGCCCTCTTGATGATGTACTAAAGGGACAGATCCATCAGCAGCAGCTACAAAACTCTCACCATGTTCTGTCCAGGTTTTGTAATTTGGCTTATACCCATGTTTATACAAGTGTTTCTCTACAATGTGCCTTTCTTGCGGAAAATAATTCCGACATTTGGCGCACGGACACTTAATTTTACCACCTTCAGCTACGGAAGAGAAGGCCCGTTCTATAAATCGTGCAGTTTCTTCAAGCCATATATTAGAAGGGACTTGACCAAACACCCATCCACTATACATCCAATCACGGTTCTCCATTATTTAACCAAGAATTCATACTGAAATAAAATTCACAGAAATGGGGATATTTCAGAAAAATAATAGCATACTAAAGGGCAGCAGCACAAATAACAATTCACAAAAAGACAATTGTTTCAGACATAAATTTAAGAGCTCAAAGCTATAACTTACCATTATACTTGTTCAAGCTGGGAAATTACGGCGTCGAAAAGGGTGGCCAGCCAACTCCCCTAGCTGTTTGCTGATGTTTCTGGAAAATTATACGTGTTAAATTCACTTTACTAGAATAAAATAGATAGCAGGTAGATGTCATAGAAGCTACAATCTAGAAAAAATAAACAGTTAGATGGTCATGTACAGAAGCTACAACATGTTAGCTGTACAGTGAGGTTGCTACAGACGCTACAACATACATCTAAGAACAACCAAAACTAATCTGTTCAAATCAACCGTATACTAATCAGACGTGCCTAAAATAGTTTCAACTAAGCTTAAACGCTACACAAGAAATAGAGCAAGCAAATCTTAGATCCAGGAAAAGGAGGTGATATATTACCAGAGATATGAAGACAGAGGGCTTGTGATGCAGCGAGCAGAGGAGTACGGACAGCCAGAGGTGAAGACAGGTAAAGTCGAATGGGAGGACTAGTACGGGAGCTCGATGGGGAGGCGGGTGCTGGTGCTCCGGCGGGTGGCGAGGTGGAGACCGGCGCTATGCCGGTGGTGAGGCAGATGCGGGCGGAAGAACGGCCTTCCGCGGGAAGGGGAGGCAGCGGCGGCAGTGGACCGGAGGATGGTGTGGCGGCGGCTGCAGCGGTGGACCGGACGATGGTGGCGTTGGACAGGGCGATGGTGGCGGCGGCGGTGGAGTGGCAGGAGACTGAATTGGGGATCGAGGGTTCTGGAGACTGAACTAGGGATAGAGAGGGTTATGTTTGCCCTCTCATTTTGTACTGGGCCTAATCCTGTGAGCCCAAACACACAGGAAAATAAATGGATGGGCCTCGGCTAAAAATGCGCGCGGAATGAAATGCGGTGGCGCGAAGCGAGAGCCCGAGGGCGCGAAGGGCCGAATGCAATTTCTGTGGGCCGCGACCCACATGGATATATTCTTCCTGTGCATTTACTCAAAGCCTACAGGAATATAGTGCAAAAACCTGTCGGCTACAGCCCGACCTACAGTAAAATACTTTCCTGTGAGCTTACGTGGGGCTGACAGGAATATAAGTTGGCTCACAGACTTAGTCGCGAGGCTGAACTAAACAGCAACGGCGACCGGCTTGCGGCCGATGTAGATCAAGCATGTTTGCTTATGTGCAAATTTGCATCGTGGTTGTCTAGACATGGTGAACTGGTGATTATTGCATCTCTTCAATTCTGTGATGTGTGATGCTTTCTTATATATGATGATTGGGCTATGGATCATATGGTTAATTGTACCTTCTTGATGTCATCTAGCTATACGCTTCGCTTGTGCAAGCGTCAACACTACTAGAGAAAACTCTAGTAGTAGCGTGGGTTTTGAGATTATCAGCAGCGCGTGCAGCCGCGCTACTAATACTAATGGCGCTTACAGCTAATCGTAGTAGCGGTCTGCATTCGCTACTATTATTGACTATATCAGCAACGCTTTTCTAGAACACGCTACTATTAGTTAGCTGCAGCGCTTTCCTAGCCCCGCGCTACTGCTATGTGTTTCATCATTTCCAGTTTCAGTTTCAATAAACTGCAATTTCTAGATACTAGGTACTACTAGATATCAATTTCATAAAGCATTATAGGTATTAGGTAGTACTACCTCCGTTCCAAATTACTCGTCGTGGTTTTAGTTCAAATTAAATTTGAACTAAAACCACGATGAGTAATTTGGAACGGAGGGAGTACTAGATAACAATTTCATATATAGTCAACATGCATCCTCAAGCAGTACAAGGTGATATCGACGATGATCATCATATGTAGTTCTAGATGATATCGACGACGATCATCATATGTAGTTCTACATGATATCGACGACGATCATCATATGTAGTTCTAGATGACATAGCCACACACACATATGTAGTTCTAAATGATATCGACGACGATCATCGTCCTCAAGTCTGGGCGGTGGGTGTTCCAGATAGTAATTAGGATGGCCTGTCCAACACAAAGATTCTTGCCAACGAGGAATCTCTTCCACCCAACCGAGTTTAAGTGTGTGCGACCGTCTGTGTCCATGCGGTGAGTACAGGTGGTGACGGAGCCCCTTGCGGTAAGGCGTAGTCCAACTGAGCCTTCTTTATCAGGGTCGACACCACAACTCACAGATAGGTTCTTTGGCAATTTCTGAATAAGAAGAACATATCAATTAATAAATAGCCTCGCACATACTCTTGCAAATATATTTCTATTAAGTATAGATTTATACACTATCAAAAGACACAGTACTACACATTTATACTAATTAAGCATTAATTCTACTAATAAGTATATATGGATTATCTACACTATTAATAGTTCCTTGGATTCTACACTAATAAGCATGTGATCAGACTCTACACTAAAGCATATCATCAACTAGATTCCACAAAGCATATCATTGGACTCTACACTAAGCATATCATCGTATTCACTAAGCATATCATCGGATAATTTGCATTTGTAAGTATAACAATAAAGCATATATATATCATCAAATTACTACAGTCAGTGTAACATACCATTTCATGTCGATCGACCATGGTACTTGTCAGGCGGGTCACGAATGGCACCCCGACAAAGTCATCACGCGGTGGAATTATGTCTCATAGGATGCACACCTCCTCCTCGCTCAGCCTCATTCTTTGAGCTATGATGGCTTCATGAAGTGGGCTCTCATCATCTTCATCGAGTGGGTCCTCATTATCTTCATCATCTTCGTCATCTTCATCATCTTCGTCATCTTCATCATCTTCATCATCTTCGACCAGGTTGATATAAATGACAACCAGCTTGGGTCTTTCTGCTCTGAAGGAGAAGCTTATCAACTCACCACTAGTAAGATGCATGCGAGCAAGGAAACGGGCTCATCCATCTCCTCCAATCTGCGACATATTGCGTCCTTTCTCGACCTCAATAGTGTATGGCCCCCAGGAGCCTCAAATGTCACAGTGTCTCCTGTCAGCTCGTTGAATTTCAACCTCACATTGTATGGGACGATCTGTGTAAAAAAAGCAAAATGACACAATCCAGTAATGCCAACACTAAAAATAAAATAGTTGTTACATTTCATCTAATTTCTTACCACCGCATGACGAAAACTAGGCTGGAAGTATATGCCGAACAGCTTGCTAGTTGCAAGGCTGCTGGCGCACCTTGACTTGCATAGTTGACATGGTGTGCTGGAATTTAGTCTATATTGGGGCAGCCCAATAACTATTTCAGAAATTCCTAATAAATCCTAGAGGCCCACTTAGCCCATTTGTGCAAGGCAAGGGATACTACTAAAGTTTAGTCCCACATTGCTAGTTGAGTGGGAATTGCACCTCCTTATAAGGGAGGTTCTTTCCCCACTTGTATTAGAATGAGAACAAGATGGACATCCACGCGCGCTCCTCCTCCGCCGCCCGCCTCGTCACGACGCGACGCGACGCGGGTTGCGGGAATGAGCCGAGCCGATGTCTAATTTTTGCCACGCACTACGGGTAAACGAAAGGTCACTTGGGAGCTGAAAAGTTTTTGCGGTAGTGGATAATGAATACGAACAGTGCACCTCTTTGCGTGCTGCCTGTTCACTTCGTCTCCCTCCGTTGCTTCACCTCCCGTCGCAGCCTGTTCGCGTCCCTCTTTCGTGCCTATATAAGAGAGGTCGCTCCTCTCTAGAGAGACACATCAGAAGGTCCTCTTCCTCTCGCCACACAGTTCCAATCTCTGCGCTACTGATGTCTTCCTCATCCTGACTTGCGGCGTGCACATACGTCGGGACGATAAACCTCGAGACCGCACCTTTTGAGTCTGTGAGAGAAGGGTGATAAGGTTTTGGGGAGGCGCTCGGTCGACTCTTGGCTGCTTCATCACGGACGATCCGGTTGCCGGCGACTACTTCCCCGCAGCGACTTCTTCCCCGGCGTCCACGACCTCCTCGATGACATGGCGGCGAGGACACCGACCCCAAGTTCGGTAACCTGCATTGCTCTTGTGCCGTGCGTGTTCTTCTCCTTTACATTAGAAGTCCTCCTACAGTTCTTGGCTCTAGTTTACGCCCTCACGTATGTTAGGGTTACATTTCGTATAAGCAACTTCATCTAGTGTTTGTTCTAGATGTGTTTACCTCAAGGTCATATGTCTGGAGCGATGTTTACCTTCTCTCTGTCAGATTGCATGACTTACTTTATATTTGCTACTTTAGTCATGCTTTATCTAGTATTTCTGTTAATAAAATCACTCGGTAAATTCCTCATATTTCCAACAATCCAAAAACCTTATTATAGGCAATTTACCCGAGTGGTTTTCTTGCTTCCATGAGACCTCCTATGTTTGAGGGTATCCACTATAAGAGGTGGCGCGTGAGAGCAGTCTTATGGTTTCAGACCATGAGCTGCTATGACGCCACTCTTGGCAAACCTGAAGGAGAGCAAGATGCCCAACAACACAAGCTTTTCAGAAAATGGATACCTTGTTTAAGGCTGCTCTCTTGAGTGTTCTTGGTGAGAACGTAGTTGATGCTTATGCGTCAATTGACAATGGAAAAGATATGTAGGACCCACTCGAGGCCAAGTTTGGGGTCTCGGATGCCGGCACTGAGTTGTACATCATGGAGCAATTCTATGATTACAGGATAACTGAAGAGCGCTCCGTGGTTGAGCAGGCTCATGAGATCTGATCATTTGCTAGAGAACTTGAGCACTTCAATTGCATGCTACCGGACAAGTTTGTTGTCGGGGGTATCATCACTAAGCTTCCTCCTTCATGGAGGAACTTTGCTACCTTATTGAAGCATAAGAGACAGGAGTTTTCCGTTCCGGATCTCATTGGTACTCTTGATGTGGAAGAAAAGGCGAGAGCAAAGGACACACGTGCTCGAGGTATTGAGGGAGGATCTAGTGCCAATGTGGTACAGAAGCAGAACTTCCAGCCCCACAAGTTCAAGAACAAGGGCAAGTTTGATGGAAAGAACAAGGCTGTGCAACACAAGAACTTCAAGAAGAAGAATGGCAAGAAGAAAGGTGCTTGTCATGTGTGTGGAGATCCTGATCATTGGGCTCCTAGTTGCCCTAATCGCTATAACAAGCGTCATCACAGGAAAGGCGGCAAGACCGCTAATGTTGTCATTGGAGACAACGACATGAAGGATGTTGGGTATGGTATATTTCCCACTATTCTTCGGTATGTCATTCTCTGATTGGTTGATTGACACGGGTGCTAATGTGCATGTATGCGGTGATATTTCCATGTTTTCGTCTTATCGGATCAGGGGACTTCAACCGTCTTGATGGGCAACGGTTCAAGTGCTTCATTCGTGGTGTTGGCACGGTCGATCTGAAGTTTACTTCGGGAAGATCGTGCGGTGAAGAACGATGCATTATGTCCCCTCCGTCAATAAAAATCTTGTTAGCGGATCTCTTACGTGTAGAGATGGCTATAAGCTTGTCTTTGAGTCGAATAAATTTGTAATATCCAAGTATGGAACCTTTGTTGGTAAAGGCTATGAGTCAGGAGGCCTGTTTCGTTTATCCTTATCAGATGTTTGCAATAAAGTTGTTAATCATATTTGCAACAATAGTGAATCAAATGTGTGCCATTCACGTCTTTGTCATGTTAACTTTGGTTGGATGTCGCGACTAGCGAAGTTGAACTTAATCCCTAGTTTCACTACTGTCAATGGATCTAAGTGTCAAGTGTGTGTGCAAGCTAAGCAACCTCGTAAGTCTCACGCATTATTGCGGAGACGAGAAATCTTGCACCACTAGAACTTATACATTTAGATCTATGTGAAATGAATGGTGTTTTGACAAAAGGTGGAAAGAAATATTTCATGACATTAATTGACGACTCCACTAGATACTGCCGTGTGTATCTTCTGAAATCTAAGGATGAGGCTTTGAACTTTTTCAAGATCTATAAAGCTGAAGTGGAAAACCAACTTGATCGAAAAATCAAGAGGCTTAGGTCCAACCGTGGTGGAGAGTATTTTTCCAATGAATTTGATGCTTTTTGTGCGGAACATGGTATAATCCATGAGAGGACGCCTCCCTACTCACCGCGGTCAAATGGGGTGGCCGAAAGAAAGAACCGTACTCTAACTAATTTGGTTAACGCCATGTTAGACACATCGGGTCTCTCCAAGGCATGGTGGGGAGGTGATATTGACAACATGTCATGTCCTAAATCGAGTCCCCACAAAGAACAAAGAGATAACTCCATTCGAGGAATGGGAGAAGAAAAGGTTAAAACTCTCTCTTATCTGCGAACATGGGGTTGTTTGGCGAAAGTCAATGTTCGATCCCAAAGAAGCGGAAGCTTGGACCAAAAGGCGTGGATTGTGTTTTCTGGGATATGCTTTTCATAGCATTGGCTATAGATTCTTTGTTGTAAAATCTGAGGTACGACATGCATGTCGATGCGATCATGGAGTCGAATGATGCGACTTTCTTTGAAGATATCTTTCCCATGAAGGATATGGCTACCTCATCTAATCGGAGATGCCTAGTTCATCGAATCAGGAACCAGTTACAATTACCGAACCTGCCATTTCGATGGAACGCTTTGAAAGTCCTGTGGAGGAGAACAATGAAGTTCCTACTAGGAGCAAGAGATAGAGGACTGCAAAGTCCTTTGGTGATGATTTTCTTGTGTATCTCATAGATGACACTCCGAGTTCTATTTCAGAGGCCTATGCATCTGAAGATGCTGACTACTGGAAGGAAGCGGTTCGTAGCAAGATGGATTCCATCTTGGCGAATGAAACTTGGGAGATAACTGATCGTCCTTATGGGTGCAAACCTATAGGATGCAAATGGGTATTCAAGAAGAAGCTTAGGCACGATGGTACTATTGAAAAGTACAAGGCTCGGCTCGTGGCTAAGGGTTATACCCAAAAGGAAGGTGAAGACTTCTTTGATACTTACTCACTGTGGCTCGATTGACCACTATTCGAGTTCTACTTTCACTAGCTGCCTCACATGGTCTTCTCGTTCATCGGATGGATGTTAAGACTGCTTTCCTAAATGGAGAGTTGGATGAGGAAATTTATATGGAACAACCGGATGGGTTTGTAATAGATGGTCGGGAAGGGAAAGTGCGCAAGTTCTTTGAAGTCTTTGTATGGACTCAAGCAAGCACCCAAACAGTGGCATGAGAAGTTCGAAAGAACTTCAACAGCTGCAGGCTTTGTTGTGAACAAAGCTGACAAATGTGTGTACTATCGCCATGGTGGGGGCGAGGGAGTTATGCTTTGCTTGTATGTTGATGACATACTGATTTTCGGAACAAATCTGAATGTTATTAAGGAGGTCAAGGATTTCCTATCTCATTTGTTTTGAGATGAAGGATTTAGGAGTGGCTGATGTCACTCTGAACATCAAGTTGTTGAGAGATGATGATGGTGGGATTACATTGCTTCAATCTCACTATGTGGAAAAGATCTTGAGTCGCTTTGGCTATAGTGACTGCAAGCCCTCACCAACACCATATGATGCTAGCGTGCTGCTTCGAAAGAATCAAAGAATTGCTAGAGATCAATGGAAGTATTCTCAGATTATTTGCTCGCTTATGTACTTAGCCAGTGCTACAAGACCATACATCTCTTTTGCTGTTAGCAAACTGAGTCGGTTTATCTCAAAACCAGGAGATGTGCATTGGAAAGCTCTAGAGAGAGTTTTGCGTTATTTGAAAACCTTTGCAAATTATGGAATTCACTACACGGCACCCAAAGGTGCTTGAAGGGTATAGTGACTCTAACGAGATCTCGAGATCTTGATGAGATAAAGGCCACGGCGGATATGTATTCACTCATGGAGGTGGCGCTGTTTCTTGGAAGTCTTGCAAGCGAGACCATCTTAACGAGGTCAACAAAGGAAGCAGAACTCACGACACTAGATACGACTACGGTTGAAGCAGATTGGCTTTTTACCGCTCTTGAATGACTTGCCGGTTGTTGAGAAACCTGTACCGGGTGTCCTTATGAACTGTGACAATCAAAATGTGATCACAAAAGTGAGCAGCTCAAAGGATAACATGAAGTCATCAAGACACGTTCAGAGAAGGTTAAAGTGTGTCAGGAAAATGAAAAACTCCGGAGTTATTGCGTTGGATTATATCCAAACGTCTAAAAATCTGGCAGATCCTTTTACTAAGGGTCTATCACGTAATGTGATAGATAATGCATCGAGGGAGATGGGTATGAGAACCTATTCTTTGTGATCGGAGATCCCGTGAATTACATGTGGAAGACAAGATGTTGATCAACTGAGAGGAGAGTATCCTTACTATTCACAATACCACTCCATGAAGATGCAATACTCTCCTAATCTGCATGGCAGGTTGATGTATATCTTAATGTGTTCTAAGTGGCTTATTTAAGCAGAGATGTTATCCTGCAGAACATCTTTTGAAGAACACACCTATATGAGTCTGATTGTCAAACATCGCAATCTATGAGAGTAGGATTCTCTCTAGTCAACTCATGAAAGGTCAAGGAGTATGACGCATAAGCTCCACCCGCGGGGAAGACCCACGGTAGCCACGTATCGGTCAAGGCTTTATGTGAAGCTAGATTCGCAGAAAACTTGCAGTTCAAGGCCCGATCTCTTGTTCAAGTTGCTTACTAGTGTATCATAGAGTTCTAGGTGGAAGTTCAACTTAACAGTCTCCACTGCAGTACCGGTATATAAAACAGTGTTTGGAACCAAAGGCAAATGTCTGTGTGCCTCTGGGATCTGGTGGGGGATTGCTGGAATTTAGTCTATATTGGGGCAGCCTAATAACTATTTCAGAAAATTCCTAATAAATCCTAGAGGCCACTTAGCCCATTTGTGCAAGGCAAGGGATACTACTAAAGTTTAGTCCCACATTGCTAGTTGAGTGGGAATTGGACCTCCTTATAAGGAAGGTTCTTTCCCCACTTGTATGAGCATGAGAACAAGAGGGACATCCACGCGCGCTCATCCTCCGCCGCCCGCCTCGCCACGCCACGCCACGCCACGCCTTGCCTTGCCTTGCCTCGTCACGATGCGCCTCTCCTGTGCCTATATAAGAGAGGTCGCTCCCCTCCAGAGAGACACATCAGAAGGTCCTCTTCCTCTCGCCACACAGTTCCAATCTCTGTGCTACTGCTGTCTTCCTCATCCCGACTTGCGGCGTGCACCGCACGGCGGGATAGTAGGCCTCCGAGACCGCACCTTTTGAGTCCTGTACGGGAGAAGGGTGATGAGGTTTTTGGGGAGCGCTCAGCGGGACTACTGGCTGATTCATCACGGACGATCCGGTCGCCGACGACTTCTTCCCCGACGTCCACGACCTCCTCGACGACATGGCAGGCGAGGACACCGACCCCAAGTCCAGTAACCTGCTGCTCTTGTGCGTCGTGTTCTTCTCCTTTACATTAGAAGTCCTCCTACATTTCTTGGCTCTAGTTTACGCCCCTCGTATGTTAGGTTACATTTCGTATAAGCAACTTCATCTAGTGTACATTCTAGATGTGTTTACCTCAAGTTCATATATGCGAGCGATGTTTACCTTCTCTACATCAGATTGCATGACTTACTTTATATTTTCTACTTTAGTCATGCTTTATCTAGTATTTCTGTTAATAAAAGCACTCGGTAATTTGCTCATATTTCCAACATGGTGGTGGTGGTGGCGCCATTTTCCTAAAGCAATATGAGCAAAGGATTAACGATCAACTTCACAGGAAAGAAAAACAATAGCACGTGATATTTTTTGTTCTTCCGCGAGAAGAAATTTGATGGAAAATTATAATCCTAAGATCTAGTAACATATTAGATGACAAGGTCCCACCTACCAAAGCATTTCGGTGGCACCTATTGCCGAAAAAAAATTCACAAATATCTACCAAATCAGGGTACCACCTACCAAGACATTTCATCTAATTTGGCCTCTATTGCCAAAGATAATTGATTAAAAAAACAAGTGGAAATTTAACTAAATTGGCACCTACATTTTGCCAAAAAATAAGTTATTACAGAAAAACAAAAGCATCTAGCTATCCATGTACAGAAAAAAATAACAATAAAATGGTGCGTACTAAATCAACTAAATCAACAAGCCTACTAAATCAACTAAATCAACTAGCCTACTAAATCAACTAGCATACTAAATCAACTAAATCAAAATGTTATAAATCAACTAGCCTACTAAATAAACTAAATCATATCAACTAAATGAAAATGTTGCATATGAACTAGCCTACTAAATAAAAATGTAGCAGGAAGAAATTCGTAAGCCTCGCTGCATCTAGGTAGGGCAGCCCTCGGGGGGTGCTGTCGAGCGGATGGGGGATGGCATGGTGACCTCGGTAGGGGGTGCTGAAGTGGGGAAGGCCGGTGACTTTCCTACGAGAGGGGGCGACGACAGCGGCCGGCAAGGGGATCGAGGGCGGTCGGCCAAAAGCGCCCGGCCAGAGCTCGCGGCTAGCGACAGAGTGGGCGGCGAGAGGGTGGAGGAGCATTACCTGCAGGGGCGGTGGCGGTGGCGGAGGAGAAACCCTAACCGCAGCTGTCGGCGTCAGTGTGGGGGGCCGGCCGGGCCGCGTGTTTTGTTTTGCTTTAGCAGTAGCGCGGGTACAAGGAGCGCGCTACTGCTAAGCCCAATATCAGTAGCGCTTTGTCCTAAAAAAGGCTACTGCTAAGTCTAAACAATGTAAAAACATCAAAAATATACATTGGTCATCATTGATCTTTTTATGTAGAATCTAAATAGTCAACATGAATCCTCGCCGTACCTGTATAGGTACAGGCGAGGATTCACATTGCAGCCACAAATCATACACATATAGTTGAATGAAGACCAAGTGCTCGAGATAGTTGACAAGTAACATATTTAAGGTGGTAATCACCTTGTCCGCTTAGCAGTATGAGACTAAACTTCATTAGTTGCAAACTTACAGCAGCGAGTTTTGAAGAAAAACGCTACTACTAAGTACTTTAGCAGTAGCGCGTCCGGAAGAAGGTCGCTACTACTATATCTAGCCTGGAGGCGACACCGTGGCAATTATAGTAGTAGCGCTTGTTTCACCTAGAGCGCTACTGCCACCGGGCTATTAGTAGCGCGGTTTCCTGGAGCTCGCTACTGATAATTAGTAGTAGTGATTGTTTTTAAACAACGCTGCTACTAAGATTCTGTGTATAAGCTTTTCCCTAATAGTGCAAAGGAGATGGAACAAAATAGCTGACATAAATGTTGTTGGCATCAGCTCACTTATGTAGTGCTTAACTTTTGACTATCCACCCACATAACACTAGGTTCAAGGCTCCGTGGGTTTTTTTCCTTATGTTCTTGTGTTGAAGTAGTGTGGCAGTTGACACAATTTCAGACGGGGTATCACATAATCCAATTTTTTTTACAAATTGTGAAATTATTTGCTTAAAATAGAGCATCAAGAGAATACAAACACAATGCACGTTCACCCGGCCTCTATATAGATAGGATGGACACAATCAACATCAATGCACGCACATATAAACACACCGGCAAATAGCAAAGTCATATAAAAACCAAAGCTATGCATAGACGGAGAAATAATAAAAACCCAAAGCAATCTGGTCTGCGATCGGTAAACTACGACAATGGCATATCCGCACCAACCATCTCATGGCACAAAACGGACGACGAGGTTCTTTAACAACAATGCCTTCAAAAAGGAAGCGACGCTCAAGTGCCATCGTCACCTAATCCAACCACCAAAAGCCAGAATCCACATATGTCAGTGCTGATGCAATATGAATCCTTGGCCAGGTGCACCTTGTAGTTTGTTTGTCGCATGATTGTCTACACCTACGTAGTTTTCAATTTAACTAGAAAACATGTAACTATCTTAAAGTTTGATTATTACTTGGAATTAATGTGCATATAATTCTATGCCAATTCATTCAAAAGCCTGAATTTTTGGATGAATTGGCTGGAGCATGTATTCATATGGTATCTAAGCCAGGAGGTCTTGGGTTTAAGACCTTACCAACACATGTTTACCCTAAGTATTGCACATCTAAGTCCAATATCATTAATTTTACGCAGAGAGATTCATGCAGACATTTTTTTTGTCTTTTTTTTTCCTTCCTAATTTGTTTGAGCCATTTAGATGTACAATAACTAGGGCACATCTAGATGTGCTCTAGACAGACCCGAAAGAAAAATATTATGCAGAATTCATCAATCCCATGTAAGAGCCGGGCAATATACTTCAGCCACGTTGGGACGCAGATCACATAATGCCAAATATTATAGAGGAAATGTCTCGTTGATTGATGCACTAGAATCATTCAGAAGGAAACTTTGGAAAATCATCCTCAAAATCATTTGTAGATTGATTTTTTGAGCAAAAAAAAACGTTACTAGTTTTCTTCAGGATTACAGGGACTTTGATTCGATGGCAATGCTTCTGGGTATACAAATAATATCAGGGGTTGACATAGACCATACATGACGTCTTTTGTCGAGCCCAGACGATGCTTTGGCCAAAGCGTGGGCTTCGACAATCGTCTCTCTCCGTTCATGCATGCCTGAAAGCTGAAACCTGTAGTGCCAAAAAGCCTGAGCCATTGGTCAGCATGATTGTGAAGCAATCCGGTGCTATCTGCACTTGATTTAGGCTAGTCCCAGTGCTCCAGCCTGGATCGGTGCTAAGCCTGCCAGCTGAGCAAAAAGCTGATGTGTCACGTTAATTAATGAGGAGAGAGTCTCGTTCAGGCTAGTCCCAGTGCTCCAGCCTGGATCGGTGCTAAGCCTGCCAGCTGAGCAAAAAGCTGATGTGTCACGTTAATTAATGAGGAGAGAGTCTCGTTCAGTAACCCCACGAAGAAACGGTGCCAGACGCAGATACCTAGGCAAAAGGTGGAGTTAATCGATCCCGTGCGGCTGGGTACCGAGCAGTCGCCTCCTTTTTTCTCGTTCTTCCCCAACTCCCCCACGCGCAACCCCTGCCGCCGCTTCTTCTTCCTCGCCCAGCGCCGTCGCCCCGATGCAGCCGCTCCATCCTCCACCAGCAGCCCCGCCCCGCCGCTGATCAGTTTCAGCCGGCCGCATGGACAGTCGCCGGGAGAAGTTCGCCGGGGCACCACCGGCTCCGCCTCTGTTCGCCGGGGCACCACCGGCTCCGCCTCTGTTCGCCGCTACACCACCGGCTCCTCCTATGTTCGCAGCCGCCAACAGCTCCTCCGGCCAGTCAGCACCTGGTCTTTGGTAAGGAGCCTACATTGCAAAATCTGTAGTATGTATATGTAAATCTGTAGCAAAGGATTACTGAATTCAGTTTTCTCTGGAACCCATTCAATCCCAATGGATTTTAATCTCCTAAGAGTCTACTGATTGAAGCATTGTGTGCGTACGTGGTACAAGCAAGGAGATTGAATCCCCGTCATCCAATTAGTGAGGGTTTTAATTTCATCTTACCAAGATAAAACACTTCCGTTCCTGAACTAGGCAGCAATTGGAGGGCACCTCCCATTGTTTTCTTGCTGGTCTAGTAACCCTGTGGAGATGATCAAAGAATGGGGGTCTGCTGCTGATTCCATTGTTATACAGACTAGGTTCAGTCTAGTTCAGAATCAACAAGAAATTTCAAAGTTCTGCTATCTAGTCATACAAATTGTCAATTAAGTTTTGTCAAATAGTTTCCTAGTTATACAAACTACAGTTTAGAATTGTCAAAAGTTGTTAGTATGAAAAGTGTTTTACTTAACCTCCATGAATCATGAGAAGTTCGTTACTTAACTTTCATGTCATTGTTCTCTGGTTCAGGAATCTAAACAGTGTCGCCCAGCTGTTTTTTTTTGGTTCGATCTTATTCTGATGTGTACACTTGTTGTCTTGTTTGTTATATGTTTCAGGCCTATGTATAACCATCCACCAGATGAGCCTGATGATACAGATCAACAACATGATAGTGATGCAGAAACACTACATATCCAACAGAGTTATACACACTTGATGAATTCCTAGCCGAGGAGGACCTGCTAGACTCCTTCGCCGAGGAGATTGCTGTGGAGTTGAAGGGAACACTTGAGGCTCTTCAAGCAAGATCACTTAGCAGGAGTGGTCCGAGGATATACGTGAATAGACCGCGTGAAGAAGCACATCAACAGCTTGTACGAGATTACTTCTGCGACAATCCTCTCTACGGCGCCAAAACATTTTGGAGAAGATTCAGGATGAGACGACCTCTCTTTCTTCGCATCGTCAATGCGCTAGGTGAGTGGTCTCCATACTTCACCACAAGGACAGATGCGCTTAACCGTGCAGGGCTCTCTCCTTTGCAAAAGTGCACGCGGCAATCGCCAATTGGCTTATGGCACACCTGCAGATAGTCTTGATGAATATCTCAAGATTGGCCAGACTACCGCAGTTGATTGCTTGAAGAACTTTGTGCAAGGAGTGATTGATACCTATGCTGCAGAGTATTTACGAAGCCCCAACACTGAAGATACAGAGCGCTTACTCTGCATTGGTGAAGGTCGTGGGTTTCCTGGCATGTTAGGAAGCCTGGATTGTATGCATTGGCGTTGAGAAAAATGTCCTATTGCATGGAAGGGCCAATTTACTCGCGGTGATAAAGGGTGGCCTAGTCTTATTCTGGAGGCAGTTGCTTCGCGAGATCTCCAGATATGGCATGCCTACTTTGGTATTGCTGGGTCAAACAATGACATCAATGTGCTAAATCAATCACTATTGTTTATCAAGCAGCTGAAAGGCCAAGCTCCTCGAGTGAACTTTTTTGTAAATGACAAGGAATATCAACATGGTTATTACCTTGTAGATGGGATATACCCAGAATGGGCAGCTTTTGTGAAGACAATATCGATGCCACAAACAGAGAAGCACAAGTTGTTTGCAGCACATCAGGAAGGGGCAAGGAAGGATGTGGAGCGATGCTTTTGGTGTTTTGCAGGGCCGATTCTCTATCTTGCGTCGTCCTGCACGTTTGTATGACCGGGGTGATATCCAGAAGGTCATGATAGCTTGCATCATTCTTCACAATATGGTAGTCGAGGATGAAGAAGAAGCGGCGGCTAATATTATTGATTTGAACAAGGAGGCGGGTACATCCATTGTTCTACCATCAGTATTCACACATGGCGACATACCGGTATTCGCCGAGGTGCTACAAAGGGATGCAAGAATCCGAGATCGTGGGACTCATAGAGCACTCAAAACCGATTTGGTAGAGCATATTTGGAAAAAGTTTGGGCCAAAATAGATTATTATCATCATTTATTTTAAGCACCTTTAATTGTAGGTGTAATTTCATGTATTTTCATAATATCTTATTGGCACTTTATGTATGGACTCAAGTCAACTATATTTCCATGTGTTTTTCTCAAAGGATATTATTTGCTTAATACCTAGCATAAATATGCCACAAAGTTTACATACTATAAAAGATCCTTGAACTTATTAAATAAAGAGAGCTTAGCTACAAGAAGCTAAGCACCTATGCATTGGGAAGTTTGGTTGCTAAGCTATTTAATATGCTTAGCATCCCATCTAAGCACCGGTGCATTGGAAGCAGCCTTAAATGAAGATTGAGTGCTAATGATAGCTTCCAAAATTCAAAGTACTAGTTGGATCGGATATTCTTGTGTGGGCCCAGCCACAACTCTACCTTCATGTGACTATGCTTTTACACTCCTCGACGATTGGAACTTCTTTTTCTATGATCGCCACCGGGGGAGAGGGGGGCAGATCCCGCCACCGGAGCATAAGGAGACCATCATTTTTTTGGAGAAATTGTGAGTTCTTGTAGCCCTACGGTTGTTGTCTGGAGCTACCATGGAGAAGAAACCTAGCTGGTTAACTAGTGGATTGGTCTAACAAATGCTGCAGGTCTGGTCTCGGTGTCCTGTTTTGGTAGTCGCGTGACGCCTTGTTCGCGTTCGCAAGCTCTCGACATACGACGGCGCCGGCCCCGTGCGTGCTGATTTCACCTAATGGACAACCCACCTGCTATGGAGATCGGGAGCTTTTTGGTGACAAGGCTTGCTGTAAGAGTCCCACCTCCAACTTCTTATCTGCCAAGAGAAGAGTAGTTGGATCGGATATTCTGGACAATGCTTCGGTGCCTTAAGGCACCTACCTTTGTGTCTATGACATGTGGGCCCAACAGGTGGCTGGCCCACATGTCAGTGACCCAAAGGTAGGTGCCTTTAAGGCACCGAAGCTGTGTCCGGATATTCTTGTGTCTACCTCATTTGTGACTTGCAATTTGTCAAACACTCATAAAAGAGAACATATTAATCTATGCTTGCCTATGTTCTTGGAGGTGCAAGAGGGCTGATAATGCTGAGGACCCAGAGGACTTCATGCATGGATGATGAAATGTATGAATGAATGCGGCCATGCTCGAATGGAACTACAATATTATTTACCTTTCTATTTGTATCTAAAGTTTGAAATACTTGCATCGTGTACTCTTTTCTTGCTGAACTATGTGAAGCGTGAACTACCATGTCACTGCAGCAATCGGCCGTGTTTATATATTTTCCTTACTATGTTTCTTCTTTGGAAAAAGAGGATATCCACACGCCTCTGCATCATGTGATGCACACACCCATGTTGCTAAGCTATGTGAACTTTGAACTACTACTGTGACCAAAGAACTATTGTGATATGAGCTGAACTGCTAGTTTGTGCGTCTGGCAGATTGCTTCCTTAAAGGTTAAATTATTGCCACAAATTTTAGAAGCATGCATACTGGTGATATAATAAACATACAAGCAAAGAACTAAGTCCATACACACTGATGATCCAATTCTTTAAAAACGAGATATTTGAGTACAATCTTAAGCTACAGATATAGAAAAAGACTGGAGAAGAGTAGTAGTGTATGATTACCACAGCATAGTACGTACACGACGAGGCACAAGCTTAAGACAGAAAACCCAATAAGAGAGAAGCAAACAAGCTTTCTCCTCCATCAGAAGATTACCAACCAAAACTATCCGATACATTCATTCATTCAGTTCATCAATGAATGGCCCAATCCACATTCATTCATTCAGTTCATCAATGAATGGCCCAATCCTACACAAAAAGAACATTGATCCAAGAGGATGTTTTAAAGCACCAACATAGTACCCAAGTTATACCTGACAGTATGTCTCATTTAGCAGCAGGTGGTTGAAACCCATGTAACCATTCTACTGCAGCATCTACCAACACAGGCGGATGACAAATGCAATCCCAATGTTCACCACAACACAACCAGGCGTGTCAACACCATGCCAATGTGGATCAATTGTACTTGAACACAAAACATTGGTCCCAAAGTCAGGAAACCATTAAGAGTTACAGAACAACTTGCTAACTGAAACAAATGCCGGATCAGGTCTTGTGCAAACTAGATAACAATCCTGCAACGGGATTACTAGCCAGAACCATAAATTAAATTGGGGAACACCCATAGGTTACTTAGTAGACTGCAGTCAGGAGGGAACACCATACCATAGTACATGGGGAAAACTGTGTTTTTTAGCACTGGCTGACCAAGATCGACGGCAGTCCAAGTTTCATCAAGACCTTCAGATAGCCTGGCAAAATAAATGCAGTTACTCTTTCCTCCCCATCTCTCCGGGCCCATGCAAGAAAATGTAGGATTCCTCCTATCAACGCTAACAAACAGAGCACGATTTTCAAGCTTCTCCACCTTCACCCACTCAGCTGGTTCAACAGAAAAGTCGAGGCGGAAGACCTTAATGGTTGTGTCAAATGAGCCATCCAATTCGCCAGAGCTTAACACTTGGTCAACCATGAGAAGCATGTCACCACAGACCACTAACCATGAATGAAGAGGCGCAAACTCCAATTTAATTGCAACTTCTTGCATGCTGAACTGAGGCGTCAAGTGTATAGTGTGGAGCCTCATAAGACCATCTATGACAAAGATATCACCTTTGAAGAACACAATCTGATAGATGTTTTCATGATCAAGAGTAAGAGGGTGCTCTGACCAGGAGTTTGTCCCAACCTGCCACTCAAACATGGAAGCTTTCGAGCAAAGGAGGAGGCGAGAGTTTGGTGAACTTAATGGAGCCGTAAGGATGCCTATGCCACATAAGAATCCAAGCCTGTTGTTGGGTGGGAGTTTGGGGGGTTTCACCTTGGTACCAGTGTACACATCGACAAGGAGGCAGTGCTCCTCATAGGAGAAGATAAGATACCCATATGAGCAACCCAAATAATGCATTGTATTTGGATCATTTTCAGGCACTGAACACACGAGGGATAAGTTTTTTTTGCTGGGATCCCTGAGCTGCCATTTGCAATTAGATAAAAGGATGGGCTTGATACCGCTTCTATGTGGACGAACATAAGGACCATCTGGTTTCAAGTGGAATGGCGGGAAGCCGAATGTGTACACAGAGGGAAAGGTGGAGACTGCAGCGCGCCAAGAGCGGCAGGTGCCGGCGAAAGCAAGGAAGTCATGGAATGAGTTGAAGAGAGCAATAATTTCATGAAGCAGGCTATCCAAGAGATCTGCACAAACATAAGGTACAGGTAAAGCCAAGGAGGTAGAGGCTGAGGCGAGGCAGGTGTTCTTAGAGGGCCTCTCCATAGTGGTAACTTCTCTGCCACATAAGAAGTCAAGAATAGATTAAAATAAAGAACTGAAATATAATAGAGTTAATAAATATTTTAGGAGTTAATACAGTACAAGAAATGAAGTTTTAACTGAACAATAAGGCAAATGGGAGTGTCAACTGGGACATTCCAAACTTCAATCAGAAGAAACTACTCGAGAACCACCTAAACCTTGATTTTTTTTTCTACAATAGCATAACTGTAAGATCTTCAGTGTGCCAACGTTATGTACTATACAATTGTATATCTTCAAATCATGACGGAGGTTGCCTTGTAGAGTATCCTCAAAATAAATAGCAATAAGTAATGATTTTACTTAACACAAAAGTGCAATGCGATGATCCCCTTCATCTAGAAAACTTTTATGCGATCATTTACTTATGTGTGATTCATTTGGTCGTTAAACAGATGTATGCAATGTTCATAGCAGCACCATGACCATGAGAAAGACCAAACTAACAAGAGACCATATACATTGGAACCAACCCAAGCGCGCAATAAACTGAATCACATCAAGTGATGAAATGAGAGACACTCTTTGCTGATTCTACTTTGGATCCAACCCAACCCACACAATGAACAGAATCACATCAAGCGATGAATATACATTTCCATCACACAAAAAGGATAATAATCCCTCCACTGTTTACGTGGGCAACCTTGATAAAAAAATGCCTTCTCAATAATCAGTCACCATAAAGGTACCCATCAAATCACATTTGAGGTCGAGTTTCAGTTCATGACTTAACCAAGTGAGCACAGTTCAAGGCAGCAGCCTGACCACGACCAAACAAAAAGTTATCAAAACTGTAATACTCGCTTATGTTGTAATTAAGTTATCAATAACTGATCCGAGCGAACTTGCTCCATATTACATTTGTTAGTACAAACGCACTAAATCAGAATAGTACCAGGCTGACACACCTTGGAGACAAGTTGGTGGAGATCCAGATTCAGGGTAGAGCAAGAATACCCTAAATTTCACTACGAAATAGATCCAAATCCATGAACTAACTACCTCTACTAACCCACAAAAATAACCTAAATTTCACTACGAAACCAGCGAGCAAAATGACTGACCCTAATTTCTAATTTCGATGGACCACCCTAATCAAGATGTGGAAGAAAAAAGAGAGACGGGGAGAGGGTGAGGGTGCAGACCTGGAGATGAGAGTGGCGTCTGCCAGCGGCGAGGGTTCGGCACGCTGCTGCAGCAGACGCGCTCTTCCGCGGCGGCGGCGGCGGCTTCCGACCATGGGGGCGCACCGCTACTTTTTGTTTTTTTGGAGCGTTCGGGGGCGCACCAGTTGCCACTCCCCTGCTCCTCTTTGGAGAGCTTCTATGGCTTGGCTAGTATGGGCCTTAGCCTGCAGACAAAAGAGGCCCACTTTATTTTTTTTCTTACAGATTATGAGGCAGACAACTCTTTAAAAAAAAGAGGCAGGAAACAATAAAAAAACGTTTTGACAACTTAAGGATAGTACAGAGTGCTATAGTAGTACAACATAAAGTAGATGTATTTAGTGAAAATTTATGAACCACGATCACAAAGAAGGGCCTCAAAAGAAGGAAAATTATAAAGCATCATCTTCCTCGTTGTTGTCTGCCGGTGGCCACTACCATATCCTCGCCGCCGCCCTAGCCTAGGTGCCGCTGTCACTTCCTTGTATGATCCCTTGATATGCATTTTAAAAAGTTCTAGGTTGTTGTTCCTCGGGTCGGCGCAACTCTGTGGAAACATAAGCGAGAAGGTGGTTGTGGTGTCATGTTGCTCATTGTGACATCACACAATTTTGTAAAAAAATGACCACTAATGAATAAAGTTGAAGCCAACCATTCCTGCAATTGTACACATGATTTTTATAGAACCTTCTACATGGTCGACCAACTGGGGTGTACCACATGAAGCCGCTCGCCAGCCTTCAAGGTCAAGCTTATGGCATGGGTTGTCATCGAGCAAGAAAGCACTAGAAATTTGCGATGATTTTTTGTGTTTTCAATCAAGGATTTGAATATAAGTGACAATGTAAGACTTTAGGTCTTCATTTCTCAGCAACAAGAGGTTTGCAATATCTCTTTACTTCTCATTTACTCAATTTTGTCCTATATGAGCATTTGAGATTTATTTTGTTGTGTGAACAATGAAGTTACTTTTAACTTAAACAATTTGCCGCGAGGCCCTCTTAGGGGCTCTCCGTGTCCATGATGGGTAAATTTTCTTGCAACAGTTGTATGTATCAAAGGGTGTCTTATGATCACAATAGTTTATTTGATCGTTATTGGGGTTTCCAGTGTTAGCTTTTTCGATCCCGATGTAATGTGTGTTATCTTAGCTACAAGCACAAATTTAATACACAACCAGACTTATAATTAACCTATGTGCAGTGCAAGAGATGTTCGTCACTGCTATCTGTTGGAAATATTAGCACATTTCCGACTAATCTAATCCACGAGTAAACAGTAAGCATGGCAAATACGATATGCATCTCATACCGATATCTAAGCATGTGAGCACGTACAGTACATAGAACCGAAACATCTATGAACAGCATATATACGGCTAGCACATGAATGAGCAAATATGGGATGAACGAGTCATACCCTCCGGTTGGCCAGGCCAACGCGGCGGCGGTAGTAGCAGCCTCGGCATCAGCCAAGGCCTTCTTCTTGGCGACTTAAATGCGTCGACCATGGAGTCGATGTAGAGGAAGTAGTGGAAGCAGAGGCGAGATGAAGACGGGACGGATCGGGAGCGATCGGCGTCGAGACGCTCCCAAAACCTTATTGCCGCTTCTCCGGGCCGGATCTCGAACGACAGGGTTCCGGAGGCACCTGCTCTCCCGACCAACCGTGCACGCGGTCGTCGGGATGGGATCGCCGGAAGCAGCACACCGAGAAAAACAGTAGATGACGGCTAGGGTTGTACGAGAGGGAGTGAGTGAACTGAGTTAGGGTTCACTCCAATGGCCAGCGCCTTCATATCCAATTTGAAGCACTATACCCCTCAAGTACCGTCGGGTACCCAGAATAGTGAATTCCATAGTTCGCAGTACCTTGCAAATAACGCATCACTCGCTCAACAGCATGCCAATGCACATCTCCCGGATTGGAAACAAACCGGCTCAGTTTGCACACAGCAAATGAGATGTCAGGACGAGTAGCACATGCTAGGTACATCAGTGAACCAACCACTTGAGAATATCTTAATTGATCTATAGCTGTGCCTTCGAACTTTCGAATCCGCACGCTAGGATCATATGGTGTTGCAGAAGGTTTGCAGTCCGAATATCCAAAACGGCTCAAAATCTTCTCAGCATAGTGGGATTGCAAAAGTGTAATTCCACCCTCAAGATTTCTCAAGAGCTTGATGTTCAAGATAACATCAGCCACGCCTGTGTCTTTCATCTCAAAGTTATGAGATAGAAAAGCCTTGACCTCCTCAATTACTTTGAGGTGGGTCCCAAATATCAGTATGTCATCAACATACAGACACAGTATAACTCCTTCGCCCCCACCATAGCGATAGTATACACATTTGTCAGCTTCGTTGACAACAAAGCCAGCAGATGTCAAAGTTGTATTAAACTTCTCATGCCATTGCTTAGGCGCTTGTTTCAGGCCATACAAAGATTTCACTAACTTACACACCTTTCTTTCCTGACCATTTACTACAAAGCCATCTGGCTGTTGCATGTAAATTTCCTCGTCTAGCTCTCCGCTAAGGAAAGTCGTCTTAACGTCCATCTGATGAACGAGAAGACCATGCGAGGCAGCCAAAGCGAGTAACACTCAAATGGTTGTCAGTCTAGCCACAGGTGAATAAGTGTCAAAGAAATCATCTTCTTCTTTCTGGGTATAACCCTTTGCCACAAGCCTAGCCTTGTACTTCTCAACAGTACCATCAGGCCTAAGCTTCCTCTTGAACACCCACTTACATCCCAATGGTTGGCAACCATAAGGACGATCAGTGATCTCCCATGTCCCGTTAGCCATGATGGAATTCATCTCGCTACGGACAGCATCCCTCCAGTAGTCAGCATCTGGAGATGCATAAGCTTCTGAAATGGAACCGGGAGTGTCATCATCCACGAGGTACACGAGGAAATCATCACCAAAAGACTTTGCAGTCCTTTGTCTCTTGCTCCTAACAGGAGCTTCCTCGTCATCCTCTGATGAACTTTCATCACTTTTGTGTTTATAATATTCCATCGGAATGGCAGGTTCAGGAGTCTCATCAGATTCCAGTCTAGAACTGCTTTGCATATCTCTCCTCAAAGAATGTAGCATCCTTAGACTCTATAGTTGTACCGACCTTCTGGTCAGGTACCTCAGATTTCACCACTAGAAATCTATAGCCAATGCTATTCTTAGCGTAGCCCAAATTAACGCAGTCCACAGTCTTTGGTCCAAGCTTACGCTTTTTGTGGATCGGCACATTGACTTTCGCCAAACAGCCCCAAGTGCGCAAGTAAGAGAGTGTAGTTCTTTTATTTTCCCATTGCTCATAGGGAGTAGTTTCATTATCCTTCGCGGGAATTTTATTCAGGACATGGCATGATGTCAATACAGCCTCCCCCCACCATGCCTTGGATAAACCCGATGTATCTAACATGGCGTTAGCCAAATCTGTTAGAGTACGGTTTTTCCGTCCGGCCACCCCATTTGACTGGGGTGAATAAGGAGGCGTCCTCTCATGAATAATATCATGTTCCGCACAGAATAAATCAAACTCACTAGAAAAGTACTCTCCACCACGATCAGACCGGACTCGTTTAATTTTCTTCTCAAGTTGGTTCTCAACTTCAGCCTTATAGATTTTCAAGTAGTGTAGAGCCTCATCCTTTGTGTTTAACAAATACACATAATAGAATCTAGTGGAATCATCAATCAGAGTCATGAAGTATTTCTTTTCACCTTTAGTCAACACACCATTCATCTCACAGAGATCTGAATGTATGAGCTCTAGTGGTGCCAGGTGTCTCTCCTTCGCAGGCTTGTGAGGCTTACGAGGTTGCTTTGCTTGCGCACACGCATGGCACTTAGAGCCTTTGGCTAAAGTGAAACTCGGAATTAGATTCGTCTTAGCCAGCCGCGTCATACAACCGAAATTTATGTGACAAAGACGTGAATGCCAAACCTCACATTCGTTCACATTAGAATGAATTTGGTTCACAACTTTATTATAGAAATTCTCCAGGGAAAGGCGAAACAAACCACCACAATCATATCCTTTTCCAACAAATAGTCCATACCGAGATACGAATACTTTGTTAGACCCAAATACTAACTTAAACCCTTCTTTACATAGAAGGGAGCCACTAACGAGATTCTTCTTGATGGCGGGGACATGCTGCACGTTCTTCAGTTGCACGATCTTTTCCGAAGTAAACTTCAGATCTACCGTGCCAACACCATGAACAGAAGCATGCGAGCGATTCCCCATCAGGACGGAACAATCTCGTGCGACCTGGTAGGAAGAAAACAAAGACACATCAGCACACACATTAATATTTGACCCAGAGTAAACCCACCAATCTGTGGAATGACAAACTGAAAGTATTGTAAACAGATTACCATACCCGGATGCTGCATCATTGTTGCTCAGAGTGACATTCACAGACTTGGAGTCCTGTGCTGGCTTCTTATACTTGTTTGGGCACTTGTTTGCCCAATGTTCATCTGAACCACAAGTAAAGTAGCCATCTCTCTTTTTTTCTTTCTTCTTACCCTTCTTCTTAAAGGTAGTATTCTGCTGATGAGTTCTTTCCCTTGAACTTGTGGAAGTTCTTACGCACCACATTGGCGCGGAAGAACCCTCCGCCTTTCACGTGTGAGTCCTTTGCTCTCGAGTTCTGCTCAACACTGAGATGGCCGATGACATCCTCAACAGAGAATTCACGTCTCAAGTGATTGAGAGAAGTATCAAAGTTCCTCCACCCAGGAGGGAGTTTTGCAATAATGCAACCCGCGACAAACTTGTTCGGTAACTCACACTTCAGGAGCTCCAGCTCCTTAGCGATGCATTGTATCTCATGGGCCTGGTCCAATACAGAACGGTTATCAACCATTTTGTAATCATGGAACTGCTCCATAGCATACAACTCGCTTCCAGCATCGGTTGCGCCGAACTTAGCTTCGAGCGCATCCCACAAATTCTTGGCAACACACATATTGAGATATTCGTCGACTAGCTTGTCTCCGATCACAGTAAGAACGGCTCCAACAAAGATGGTGGTTGCCTCCCTAAACGCATTCTCCTGTTCAGGAGCAATCGTTACCGTGGGAGACACACCACCAACCCAGAACACGTTCATTGCTGTGAGCCACAAGGTAGTCCTCGTCTGCCAACGCTTAAAATGCGTTCCAGTAAACTTTTCCGGTTTCAGAGTAGCGGCAAAGCCATGAGTCAAAAAGTGCCTAAAATAAGGTTTTTGGATTGTTGGAAATATTAGCACATTTCCGACTAATCTAATCCAAGAGTAAACAGTAAGCATGGCAAATACGGTATGCATCTCATACCGATACCTAAGCATATGAGCACGTACAGTACATAGAACCGAAACATCTATGAACAGCATATATACGGCTAGCACATGAACGAGCAAATATGGGATGAACGAGTCATACCCTTCGGTTGGCCAGGCCAACGCGGCGGCGGTAGTAGCAGCCTCGGCATCAGCCAAGGCCTTCTTTTTGGCGACTTCGTCGTCAGCCATGGAGTCGATGTAGAGGAAGTAGTGGAAGCAGAGGCGGATGAAGACGGGGACGGATCGGGAAGCGATCGCGTTGTGATGCTCCCCAAAAACCTTATTGCCGTTCTCCCGGGCAGGATCTCGAACGACAGGGTTCCGGAGGTACCTGCTCTCCCGACCAACCGTGCACGCGGTCGTCGGGATGGGATCGCCGGAAGCAGCACACCGAGAGATACAGTAGATGACGGCTAGGGTTGTACGAGAGGGAGTGAGTGAACTGAGTTAGGGTTCACTCCAATCGGCCAGCCTTTCTTGTATAGGCCGTCGGTGGATGGGCCAGGCTGTGCCCACGACCGAAGTCATGAACAGCCCACGGTCCAACGTCTCGGACAGTGGCGCTTCCGTAAGCGACTCGTTAATTAATTATAATTAATTAACCATTCCTGAGCGGCAAAAATAAGCTTCGGCTCGGCTCATTCCCGCAAGAGGAGGAGCGCGCGTGTACAGCTCCTATTCCCAAGCTCCCAATAGCAAGTGGTAGAGCAGCCCTTATAAAGAGGTCTCACTCTTCTTACTGTAGCAGTATGGGACTAAACTTCCCACACTTCCCACCACTTGCCGTACACATGCATGGGCCTTAGAGATTAAATAGAGATTATTGTTTTATATATGCCTAAGCCCATCCATAATCCATCACTATCGACTAGCTCGAGGTTTGATTCCACCGATAAGGAGCTAATGGAGCACCTGGATGCGAAAGTCGGGGATAACGGCCAGAGTAAGATCTCTCACCCTCTGGTTGATCATTTTATACCCATCATGGAAATTAGAGAAGGCGTATGGTACACTGATCCTTGGATTCTTCTAGGTTAGGCGCACATAAAATTGTCTGCTTTTCATCGGCGTGATCGCTGTGATTCTTCATTGCGGCATGTGATTGTGCCTTTGTGCAGGTGTAAAAGTGGATGACAGGACCAAATATTTCTTATTCCTTCCTTCCAAGCCGTGCAGCGCTGGACCAAGGAAGCATCGCAAGATTGACACGGAGCCTGGAGTGAGCGTGGCATGGCACAAAACTGCTAATACACTACCATGTAAGGTCAAAGGCTCACATATAGATTGGGAGAAGACGTTCGTGTTGTGCATTGAGTATGGTGACGAGAGGATGGATACCAAGTGGGTTATGCACCGGTATCATGTTGACAACGACCATAGTTTGAAGGAAGGAGGGCTCGTGGTACGCAAAATCTACAATCAAACACGGCAGGCGTTGCCCCACTCAGCCTCACTGTTAGGCAATGCCCAAACGAAGGAAGGCTAGAGCAGGGGAAAAAACACTTGCCATCATTTAAGGGTGGTTATCACTGTTTGTTGCGTTTCTTCGTTTTTCTTCCTTTTTGGTTGATTTTTATTGGTTTCTTTTTTGTCGAACACAACTTAACTGTGTTTTCAGTATACGTTCAACATTTTTCGTTTACATTAGAAACATTTTTTTAATACACGATTGACATTTTTTGAAAATCTATATCTTTTATGTATACTTTTTTACATACATATGGTATATTCTAGGTATATGTCTAATGCATTTTTTCAAATACAATATGAACTTTTTTAATACATGGTCAACATTTTAGTATACACATTTAACATTTTTATCAAATTCTTGATTAACATATTTCAAATACAAGATTGATATTATTTAATGCATGGTCAATATTTTTTCTATACACATTTAACATTTTTCAAATGCTTGATTAACATTTTTCAAATACAAGATTAACATTTTTTTCCGTACACATTTAACATTTTTAAAATGCTTGATTAACACTTATCAAATACTTATTTAACATTTTTTTCAAATGCCTTATTAACATTTTTAAATACATGATCGACTTTTTTCACACACACACACATTGTACATTTTTGCATACATTTTTCATATACATGAGAAACATTTTCTCTATACGCATTTAACAATTTTCAAACATGTCAAATACAATATTAACATTTTTTTCTATACACATTTAACATTTTTAAAATGCTTTATTAACACTTGTCAAAAACTTATTAACAATTTTTCATATACTTGCTTAATATTTTTTCAATATATGATCAACTTTTTTCATACACACATTGTACATTTTTGCATACTTTTTTCATATACATGAGAAACATTTTCTCTATACGCATTTAACAATTTTCAAATGTTTGATTAACATTTTTCCAAATGTTTTATGTAAAATGTTTTTATAATATATTGTTTAGAATATTTGGAAGTATAGACAATCTAGGGCATGGCTCTGTTGTTTTTTCCCTGGATTCATTGCTTTTGTTTTTTCTTTTCTGGTTCTTTCTGCTTTCTTTCCCCATTTTTTTCCTTTTTCTTTACCGATGATCTTTGTTAGGATAAGTCAAATTGAAGCCACTCTTGGAGGAACCTCTCATGTTGTTCCAGCTCATGCTCAAGTGACAAAAATCTTGTGGTCAAACTCGTGGTTGTTCATCATGGGGACATAGATAACTAGATGATGCCCCGCGCGTTGCTGCGGGATTTTTTCATGGATTTTCAAGGTAACATTCAAACATATCAAAGAACATAACAATTTGAATAAATAATATGATAAATTTCATATACATATATATATATATATATATATATATATATATATATATATAATGATTCAAAGAAGTTACTGAATTACAGACAGCTAGTGTACAACCTTAATGAGCTGCAACTTTTAATTCTTTTCGGGCATGTGATCTTCAGTAAACCAAAAGATTAGTTCTATATGTATAGCATTCAGATTGCATGGGAGATAAATATTGTATAGCAGAAGCAAAAATACATAGATATAGCAGAAAAATAGTGGCAATTATCTTACGAACATATGAGAAAAATCATTGGAATTAAGAACCTGCCCTGACCTGTAAGCTATATATCTTGTCTTTCCTCTTTAATAGAAAGGATGGCCAGGCCAGAATCAAGGGACGCCTCAAGATAGAGGGTGAAGAGATAATCTGATACAGAGAGGGGTGGCCATGTCAAGGGCTGCGGATCTGTCCTCGCCAACATACGCAGCGCCAACAGGTAATGGAATGTTGTTGACCATGGTAGACCATAACTGAAAATCACCAAGATGGGATCAACGTTGTTTTGTGGTAAGCAAGCGAGCTGCAAAGTACAAAAAAAATATCAAATGAGAACTCTGGTGTATGCATATGTAGTTCATATCTGGTTCCAAGCAGAATGAAAAAATACTCTCACTAATTTTTGCTTTGAGATAACACCACAAAACTTCTGTTTAGATGATACCGGAAGTATCAATAATTGTTAAAGATCAGTGGCAAAGAAATAACTGAAAGAAACATATGTTCAAGCACTGAACAAATCTACTGATGAAGGCTGATATTTGTACTCTTATATAAACAATATAAATGACCATGTCCATTGTTAAATAAGGGAGGTTTGTACTACGGAAAATTCATGACTCACTTTATTGTAACTAAGATCAGTGGAAAATAAACAACTAAAATCAGTGGCAAACAAATACCTGAAACAAAAATACATTCTAGCATGAACAAATCAACTGAAGCACTAATACTTGATAAATCGTGTGGAGCTTTTCATGTGGACGTTGGTGCTGGTCAGCCAACATATGATGAACCCACTTGGGAGGACAGCAAGCTGTGCAAAGATGCGACGGTGTGCCATGCATGGGAGGGGAGCAGAGGTGTGCACACCAAGTTAGAGAGACGACAGGAACGCTGTAGCTCCACTGCTTAATTGGATAGGAACTGTGTATTTGGATATGAGAAAGGAGAAGTAGATCTACCTATTTCTGTTGCAAGAAATTTGTGGGATCAGTTGGAGATTGGAGACGATTGAAGACGGGGAGAGGATGCCGGGAAGTGACATAAGAGGCTGTGATGGAAACAGAAGACCGCTGTCGTGGTCCATGGAGAAGACAGGAAGTAAAGGAGGCGCTGCGATGGGGAAGAAGAATCGGAGCGGTGCGTTGGGGAGCTGCGATGGGCAGAAACGGAGCGGTGCGATGGAGAAATAGAAAGAAGAGGTGTCCGTTCAAAAAAAAAAGCAATTGTTCTCTTATTTTTTTTTTCTTTCGCAGAAGAAGAGAAGGGTGGGCGTCGGTCCATTAACTGGAAACACCATCTGATATGGAACAACGGTGACTTGAACAGCCATTTCGATCCATCCGGTGATTACGGAAACCGCTCGTCGCGGCGCTCCGGCCGGTCTTTTCTTATTCCCACGGGCCAGTAACGTGCAAGATGGCCACTTCCAACGAACCAACCAAAGAGGTAGCTTTTTTTATGAATAAAAATAACAAAAATGCTAGAGCCCACGGAAGACAATTCGGCTGGGGCAGGCTGTCAAAAATGACAAGTCGCTAGCAAACACCAAGTCGCTTCGTACAGCCCAGCCGGTCATCCACTCGTTCCTCCTAGTTAGCCGGTAACTGAATTTGTCTCAAAAAAAAAAAGGCGGTAACTGAATGCTTATGTGGCCGTTCTGTATGGCACTAAGCCTCATGTTGGTCCCTCATGTAAGCCACTAATGGAACGATGATGTGGCAGTGCTGCTGAGGTGGATAGGCTGCATGTCAAGAGAAATACTATAGTGAGGGTGAACTATTTAGGCTGAATAAGTATGAAAAATTATTGACCAAGAATTTGAAAAATGTTGAACAAGTATTAAAATGTTCAACAAATATTTTAAAAATGTTTCAAATTATAAAAAATGTTCGAATGAGTATTAAAAATGTTGAAAAAGTATTTGACAAATGCTCAATAGTTATTAAAAAAATGTTGAACGAGTATAAAAAAAATGTTGAACACGTATTTTAAAATGTTCAATAACTATTAAACATGTTGAACAAGTATCTGAATAATGTTTAATAAATATTAGAAAATGTTGAATAAGTATTTGAAAAATATTTAACAAGTATTTGAAAAATGTTGAACATGTATACAAAATTTTTTATCACTTATTAAAAAAACTTTTTCACATATGTGAAAAAGTGGAGTGAAAATAAAAACAAACATTAAAAAAACAAAAAATGGAGAATAAAAAAGAAAACCAAACAAAAAATGGAGAAGAAAAAAGAAAACAAACAAAAAATGGAGAAGAAAAAAAAGAAAACCAAAGAAAAAACAAAGGAAAACAAAGATAACCCTGTCAAAAAAAGTTCAACAATGTAACATGAGAATGAGATTAACATCTAATGACGCAAGTGTATATGTGCAAGCATAAATTAATGAACTTACTTTTCAAAGCAAGGCGCGATAAAGTTGTGCTTGTCCCGAGTACTTGGAAGAATTGTCTTGTGGAGGTAATTTGCCATTAGACACTGGCCTTTATCAGAATCAACATTGCCACAATGCATGATATACGGATCAAGGAAGGCAACTTCTTCATTCCGGAGTAATGGATTTGTACCATGCCGTAGCGACCAAAGCCTCATTAAAGATGGATTGACTATGTTGACGTTGAAAATATTGTCGTTGACAACATTATTAAATGTGAGATATATTTTATCAGCAGGGAACATGTTGACAAATCCAACAACCTCTATAACTTTGGCGGTGTAACACATCTCACCCATTTGTGACCTAGCTAAAATGAATTTCAATGCTTAGTGCTCTCAACTTGTGTTCTGGTAACATCGGTGTCCTAGAAGGGGTCCTAGGCACAAAAATTGAAGAAAATTTCAGCATGACCTTTGCTAACAAGAGGACATAGTGAGTGCCAGAAATTCGGCGAAACAGAAGTTAATCGACGTCTCGCAAAAACATTGGCTCCCATGTCATAACCTGCGACTATAAGCCAACACACTAGAAGGGATCCTAGGCACAAAATTAAAGAAAAATTCAACATGACCTTTGCTAACAAGAGGACGTAGTGAGTGCCAGAAATTCAACGAAACAGAAGTTACTTGATGTTTCACGAAAACATTGGCACTCATGCCATAACATGCGATTATAAGCCAACACACTAGAAGGGATCTTAGGCACAAAATTAAGAAAAGTTCAACATGACCTTTGCTAACAAGAGGACATAGTGAGTGCCAGAAATTCGGCGAAATGTAAGTTAATCGATGTTTCGCAAAAACACATTGCCACTCATGTCATAACCTACGACTATAAGCCAATGATACTACAACAGATCTAATACACACTTCTCAAATATAATCCATGCTAAATATCGATCAAAATGCAGTTCTATTTACCCTAAAGACAAATAACACTAAGAAACATTTGCATGTATTTATAAACTACTAGTATTTACCCTAAATACAAATTTGACCATGCATACCAGAGAGGTGCGGCTCTTGATGTTCGAATGCAGCGCGAGGTCTCCAATGCTGGCGGGGGAGGTTGACATGGCTGTAGGGCACCTATCCATCGGGGTAGAGCTCTGCGGTGGCGACGGTGATGATATCGGCGGCGACGACAAGTTGCCTCCTCTGGTGTTGGAGGAGGAGGCCATGCCCGCGGCGAGGAGGGGCGCGGCCGCGTGGAGCGGTGGCGACAACCAGACGCACGGTTGCGAGGAGCGTCAGTGACGACCCGGGGGGGGGGTGACTCAAGTAGATTTGAGGGAGGAGGCGGAGGCGGGGGATGCCTGTTTTTTTTGGGGTGAAAATTGAACCACCAGAGATGTGGGTTTAATAGGATAGAGCCCGCCACCCAAATAGCGAGAAGCTGTGGCGGGTAGTCCATTGCACCCGCCATTGCTAAGATGACCTCCTTTTCGAGGGTACCATAATTTCAGCTGTGGATGAGAGGAAGGCTCGCCCACCATTGTTGGCCCACCGAGCAGTGGTGGTCAGTTTTGCCTGCCCGCCACTGTTAGGTTTCAACATGTGGCCAAATCTGAAAAGGCTTACCTGTGGTAGGCTCTGTTTTCCGCCCGCCATAGCTTACTATGTAGCAGTGGCGACCATGCATTATCACCCGCCGTTGATGTATTTCCATATTGGTTGTGGCTGGTGATACACTACGCCCGCCACTCAAATGTGTTGACCTATAAGCCCTTTCCCAGTAGTGAAGGTAGGGCAGGACCCACCACCGGGGGGTGAATACCTTGACGGCATGCAGGATCTAGCCATTAAAATCCACGGAATCACACGATGCTGGAAATACTCAATACTTGGCACGGTGCCATCGTATGGCCCTTGTAGGGTGTGGTAAAATTTTGAGCATGTTTCGCAGAAGCCTAACCGGAGGCCGCTTGTAAACTGCACCATCTATGAGGTAGTATCTGGCTATCAAGAAAGAACGTGTCTCATTTGTGATGGAAGTGCGTTTACCCGTTGCTCCCTTGACTTCAAAACTTATCATGCTCTCAAAGGAGGCCATTGCATGACACGTGCCAGGACATGGCATTTTTCGGGCCTGCCTGCAATATTTGAGACATTAATTGGATTCGTAGGGTTTCAATGCGGGAAATTGCAGATCTGTGCGGCGGTCACCTAAAATGATGTCCAGAAGTGGTTTGTAAAATCATATATGATGTCTTTGCGGTATGTGTAGGCCTGGTGTAACCAAAGGAGGGGTGGGACCCACCACCGGGGGCCGAATGTACCTTGGCGGCATGCCGCATCTAGCCGTTAAAATCCACGGAAAATCATACAATGCTGGAAATCCTCGAGACGTGGCACAGTGTTGTCATATGGCCCTTGCAGGGTGTGGTAAAAGTTTGAGCGTGTTTAGCAGAAGCGTGCCACGAGGGTGTTTTCTATAAATCTGATGCATAAATGATTTCAGCTTATTCAAATTTTAGAAAAAATAGTATAACAACATAATCCTTTCAAGATTTTGATAAGAACCATACAATTTTTTTCAAAATCGATGCAAGTATTAATTATTTGTGACTTTAAGAAAGTATAACGACCTATATACAAAAGTACATGAGGTCACATTTCTAACATACTCAAAAACAAAAACAAACTTAATATTCATAATCTATGAAACATTCTACAACAAATATATATAAATTTGTGTATGTTTAAATTTAGATAAGTCAGATCAAATTTTAACTAAAAAAGAAAACAACTTAAAATTTGAAAAATAAAGATATAATCTACACCGACGGCCACCGTCAGGGCCATCGGCATAGATTTGACGACGTCAGCCGACTGTCGGAGGCCGGGTAGCCAGTGCCGCCTATATGCCGACGACCTTCTATAACGACAGGAGTCGTCGGCATAGATTGAGGTATGTCGACGACTGCCGTCGACATAGATGGAGGTGTGCCGACGGTTTTTCTGTCTCGGCGGTTTTTCCCAAGCCGTCGGCATACATCAACTATGCCGACGGCCCGACAAAAAGCCGTAGGCATAAAGGGTTATTCCGGTAGTGATTCTAAAAAAATCCATCCTTGCCTTAATAAACCTCTTATCCATCGCATATTACTCACAAGGAGAAAAAAAAAAGGAGAGCACAACCCTAACTTTATCAAGGATCCCGTCCCAAGCGGCGGCGGCGCATAGAGATGAAGCGCAAAAACAAGGAGCAGAGGAGGGCCGACGGAATCACCGATAGAGGTAGTGATTCGCTGGAGACCATGCGCCCGAACAAGAAGCAGAGGCTCGGCGGTAGCAACGAGGAGACCTCGCCCTACCTGGTGGTAGGCCATGGGAGCGTGAGCCCTGCCTTCTCCGTGTTCAAGGTGGAACCCCTACACAGACGGCGGCGGCGGCGACACCCCGGTGAGCATCCCGCGCCGCCTCGCCCGCCTCAAATGCAAACACAACATGTGTTTCGTCCCTTTGACATTGAAGGACCGCCGGTGGATCGTCGGCGTCGGCGGCAGCTCAACCAAGAACTACTACGGCCCGGGGACCATCGTTTTCGACACCGAGAAGCAGTTGGTGATCCGGGGCCCGGAACCTAAGTCGATCAAGAGCCTCCCGATCCTGCTACCCATCGACCAGAAGATCTACTCTCTTTCCCGAAGCCCCTCAGTGAAGGGACCGCTCGATTACTTGCCCTGGTTCGAGGTCCTGGACCTCTCCCAGGCACAGGTAGTCGACGGCTGTCTAACCAACTGCAAGTGGAGCTCCCTGCAGCGGCCGCCCTTCTTTCCCTGGGAGCTCACCCCACGGCAGTACTGTTGTCCACCGAGGGTTGCCGTCAAGTCATACGTCGCTGTGGGCTCCCACATATTGGTTTCTGTGACCGGACAGGTGGGCACGTACGCTTTTGACACCAAGGGCTCGAAGAAGTGGGTGACGGTGGATGACCAGAACGACCTGCCGTTCAGCGATGGTGCCATCCCGCATGGCCGTGGGCTCTTCCTTGGCTTATCAAGCACCACAAAGGCCATCACTGGATACAAGATTATAATGGGCACTAGTTCACTCTCTGTTGTTGAGATTCCTGTGGTGTCCGACTTGGAAGATGAAGAGCCGGTCGCTCGCTCACACAATTTCGTGTCCCTGAGGATTGATAGTGGCTTCTGCTTGGTGACCTGTTGGAGCGTTGACGAAACGCCGTATCCCCCGCATCGCCGGGCGCACATCAGGGTGAGGACGTACAAAACAGATGATTTTGTGGAGTCGGAGGGGAAATGCTTGGTCGTCTCCAAGCAGTGGATGCGGGTTTACAAGATCTGCGATTTGATCCGGACACTAGATGAGCCATGTCTGGTTGGTGTGGTCTACATATGAGTAAGCCCTTTTCACATCTGTCCGACTTCATGGATAATTTAATCTCATGTGATTGCAACTGTATTTGCACCTGTAGATTCTCGTGAATTTGTTAGAACAAGGTGCATATAATTCTGGATTGTCATGATAAATTTCTCTCACTTTCTGTTAAGTTATTACTCTTGTCATCTTGTTTAAAAATAATATTCCCTTCTTCTAATAGATTAGCAAACTACAATATGTTATCATCAGTGGTTAGTTGGGTCTGGATGCTGGAGTTAGCTGTTAGAAATCCTGATGTTAATCATCATTACCGGTAGTTTTTCGAAGATGGCATGAATGGTCCCGAATTGTTTGTGTTAGCTCATATCTAGATGTCCATGAAAGGATTGATTTTGGACATGTATTTGGAGGTAATTAGACTGGTAAAAATGCCACAGGAAGGCCATAGCCTCGAAAGTGGCACCAAGTTAACGCACCTCATGCAATTAAGTACAAAAAATCATTTTGTGTACCCTTTTCCATATTCTCTTAATCTGCCATCTTTAGCTAAAATGGAGCTGCAAACGCTAGTTATACCCGATTCGTGATTTGTGTTGTTCCCTATGAAAACTAGAAAATACCCCGCGCGCTGCGGCGGGAATCCTCGAGAACATTTATAGATAATCTGAGTAGTTGAGAAACAAACGGAAGTTAACAGCAAAAAAGAGAGCAAAATAAAGGTAAGTTAAAATGCATAGTGTAATAGATCCAACATGAAATATCTTTTGTTTTAGTTAATTCTCAATATTTTATGTTATAGCCACCAAGCAATCATCGAGGGATGACACAGAGGTACTAACCCACATAAATAAGTTCTTAATCATAAGCAAAAGTCTGATTATCTATGATGGTTACATTGATCAAACACAATCACTAGAATATGCCAATGGATAGATAAAGTACATCAAGAACAGGAGGTTAGGCCAGGAGACGAAGTGTTGATGGATCACATGGTTTCAATTGTAATGATGTGCAAGCTTGCATGTGAAGGAAAGATAGTTATTCAGGATCAATTTTACCATTATAGGATAGAATACAGGGTCGTGTAGTGTCATAGAAAATTGAGATGTGTGCATGTATCAGTGCGTTGTTAATTGATATGCAGGTAAGAACCGTCTCACCTTGCTCACTTTCTTTCTGGATCATTTTATTCTGCTATTAGAAAATGAACTACAGTCTATGATCCCAAATAAAATTAACAAACACTGGGCAGATCAATAAAGAAGCAAACATTACGAAGGGTACAAATGAAGATATAGGTAAGAACAATCTCACCTTATATGTTTTTTATGGACCTTTTTATCCTGCTGTGCTGAAAAATGAACTGCAGTATATGATTCCAAATGAAAATAACACATACCGTGCCCATCATTAAAGAAACGAACTGATATCAACATGCAACCAAAGTGAGCTGATCTTTATACATATGGCATTATATTAGAACTTATTAGAGGTAACAAAATGATCTATGAGCTTTACCTATCAATAACCATGCAGCAAGGTAGACTGAAAAAAAGGTCGTTATGATAAACTGTATAATATCAAGGTTTGAGAAGAAAATGGTCTATACTATTAGAGTGAACTAGCACATATGCCCGTGCGTTGCAACGGGAGAGATGTTTCTTTGGAGAAGCAATGGGAGAGATAATTGGTGTGTCCACCAAAAATGATCTCCGTAGCGGTGCAATAGAGAGAGTAGTTGTGGTCTTCTCGCGGATCATGTTTATCCCGCGAGATCTTGATATTGGTGAGGTTAGTCGGTGTGGCGGCAATCATCCAACTCGTGCCTTTTTTTCCCTTGGGGTCCGCCTCTACGTAGGGGTTGTGTCTGCCTCCTCATTTGGTAGCTATGCGGTGACCTTCAGGGCACAGTTGCTTCGACCATTCTCTCTTACGATGGCATAACCGGATGCATTACTAATTGTAGCGCGTAAATCCCGTTTCAGTAGCATATTTAGCACATAACCAGACACCAATGTCCCTTCTCTATTAGTGTTTATTCTCTTTGATTATTTTAGCGCTCGCGCGCCCATAATTTTTTTATTCGAGCCAAACCAGCATATTCTCTTTTATTGGTCCAAGGAAAAAAATTGCTCCCTCGAACGACCCAGTAGGGGAGTGCAGCTGAGGCATAATACAGCCTATGCGACGGAGTAATTTTTTTCTTGGGCCAACTGCGTGGGGGCTACTACATGATGCTAGTTAGGTAAAATAGCGCATGAGACGCACACTTGTAGGCGCCAAGACGACCTGTGTTAGTAAGTCACGAAAAAATCAAAAAAAATGATGAGTTGAGGGATCAAATCATGCCCTCGAAGACCCGACTACGTGCTGCTACCCACTCAAAGAAAAGAGTCCTACCAACCAATGGCCCGCTCATACCTTTAAGATCATACACCAAGGTCAGATTGGAAACAATTTTTTTGGACTGTTTAAAAAATATAAATTGTTGAATATTCCTGGAAACGTGAATAATCTTGAAAATCCCAAACATTTTTTGAAATTATTTATATATTCATAAATACACAACAAAATATGAAACGCTCAAAATTCACAATTTTATTAGAAAACATAAACCTTTTATAATAACATGAACATGTTTTGAATTTGTGATTTTTTTAAATGAAACACATTTTGTACATTCAGAACAATTTTTGAAAATATGTTTCTTGACATTATTTAGAATTTGCGAACATTTCACTAAAACAAGAATATTTTTCGTATTTGGAACATTTTTTAAATATATTTTTTTGGAAAATCTCGAACAACTTTAGAAAACACAAAGAAAAATAGAAGATCGGTATATATTTAATGTTCCTGAACATTTAACAAAAATCTAAACCAATTTTTGAATGAGAACAAAGATTTAATGTTCTTAATAATTTTTAGAGCGGTATATATTTTAAATTCCTGAACATTTAACAAAAGATCGATTTTGTTGATATTATAAACTTTTATGAAAATTTTGAATTTGCGGAAAAAAGGCAGAAAGAAAAATAAACTTGAAAAAATATAAATGAATAGGAAAGAAAAATAAACAGAAATAGAAAAGGAAAAAAATAGAAACATAACACAGAACAATAAAAATGAAACGGTTCAGCCCAGCTCGGATGCCCTGTGCGAATTTGCGACTATTTTGGAATGGGAACAAATATTTAATGTTCTGAACATTTGTTAAAACGGAATAAATTTTATAATTTGGAACATTTTTAAAAAAAGTAAAATATTTATGATATTATGAAATATTTTCAAAATTTTGAATTTATGAAAAAAGGGAAAAAACTTGAAAGGATAAAATACGAAAGAAGAAGAGAAAGAAATGAAAAATAAAAAAAGAAACATAACACAAAAATAAAAATGGAATAAATTTTATAATTCTGAACTTTTCTGAAAATTCGAATTTTATGATATTATGAACTTTTTTCAAAATTGTGAATATACGAAAAAATGGAAGAAAGGAAAAAAGACCAAAGAATAAGAGAAAGAAAGGAAAAAGAAAAATAGAAGCATAACATAAAAGATTAAAATGCAAACGGGCCAGCCCAGCTTGAACCCCTGTGTGAATTTGCGTCTAACTAACGCTCGAGGCGATAAATAGGGTTTTCCCACCTTCGTGGACACGAAAATAACTAGGCTGACTTTCCTATGGCAGACTTCAAGCGGCCCATGTACATAATCTGGCATTTTTCATTTTTAATAGAAGAACAGACACAAGTTTAGTACCACCTCGAATAGAAAAAAATCGATGATGAACGGATGAAAAAATCAGAGAAACGCACCTTGCTTTATTAGTAGGTATAGAATTTGTTAAAATGGAATAAATTTCATAATTTGGAACATTTTGAAAAAAAGTAAAATATTTATGATATTATGAAATATTTTCAAAATTTTGAATTTATGAAAAAAGGGAAAAAACTTGAAAGGATAAAAGACGAAAGAAGAAGAGAAAGAAATGAAAAATAAAAAAAGAAACATAACACCAAAATAAAAATGGAATAAATTTTATAATTCTGAACTTTTTTAAAATTCGAATTTTATGATATTATGAACTTTTTTCAAAATTGTGAATATACGAAAAAATGGAAGAAAGGAAAAAAGACCAAAGAATTAGAGAAAGAAAGGAAAAAGAAAAATAGAAGCATAACATAAAAGATTAAAAAGCAAACGGGCCAGCCCAGCTTGAACCCCTGTGCGAATTTGCGTCTAACTAACGCTCGAGGCGATAAATAGGGTTTTCCCACCTTCGTGGACACGAAAATAACTAGGCTGACTTTCCTATGCCAGACTTCAAGCGGCCCATGTACATAATCTGGCATTTTTCTTTTTTAATAGAAGAACAGACACAACTTTAGTACCACCTCGAATAGAATAAAAATCGATGATGAACAGATGAAAAAATTGGAGAAACGCACCTTGCTTTATTAGTAGGTATAGATATGGAAATACATGCAAAAAGCAAAAGTCATACAAGACCCAAGCTATGCCTAAGCGGAAAAAAAATCTGAAACGATCAACACAACGATGGATAATCTATGACAATGACCATAGCCGCACCAACCATCTCTTGACACTATAAGGACAACGAGAAATATTCTTCAACAGCAACGCCTTTAGGAAGGAAACACCACTCAAACGTCGTCGTCACTGGATCCAACCATTAAAGGTTTTTTCACCTTCAAGAAACAAATCTGAGTACATCCAAGCAATGCCCCCAAAAACATCGCCATTGCGAGGTATAATCAGTTTAGGTCAGACCTCAGGTTTCCACCCCAGAACTGGAGACCAGGTACTCGAGAAGCACCACCAAATCATCATGTCTTGTCGCCACCACTTTTCGCGTTCCCAACTGCTACAAGCGTGGTATTATCTTCATGGCTACACAACCATATCCTCTGTGTCAAGCCACCATCCATATAATTTATCTCACCTTTGAATGCAGACTAACTGGAATGAGTGCAACCAAAACTCATAAAAGAGCCTTCTGGTTGCATCTCACAATCTCGCTCCACTGGCCACCACAATTTGCATCTCGAGTGGCCGGATGGTTCCACCACGGTCATGACGATGAATGATCCTTCGCGATTGGACGAACCACCTAGCGGCCAAGCGCCAAGCATCAGCATGCCAATCTAAGACCCGATGCGCCACCACTTACCACCCGTGGCCTTGTGATATGCCGGTGGCGAGCGTCTTAAGGTTTTCATAGGACACTGTGCATCAGAGAAGGTGGATGACCCTTATCACCAATGCCGTCGTGCTCAACATTTGGACAACTGGAGTAGCAGTGCGCCAGACTCCAAATAGGACCTTGAGTGCACATGGTGCTGGAGCCTCCACGAAACGAACATGGAGGATGATGGCCATCTCCACCCAGGCCGTTGCCAAGGTTTGACCATGCCGCTCCAGAACGCCACCCAGTCGCTACGCGCAGATTGCTTGAGCCGCCCGCCACTGTTTGAAGATTGTTGCAGATTCGTCGTCCGCCCTCGCGCGTGCCTTGCGTCAAAGCCGTCGCCTGGAGCCTCGTCACCGCCTTCAGCCGCACGAGCTTTGCGCGATAGTGTCGTCCGGCGGCGGCGAGGGAAGCGGGAGAAGTGTGGAGATCGCGGAGAGATCAGATCGAAAGTAGCCCGTGCTGCCCGTCCGGACGACGCGGGGGCGGTTGTGGCAATGAGCTATTGGTTGCTAGCACCAACCCCCTGTGTGGTAGGTATGCAGATTGTTTGACTTGGACATTAAGCGTATGTTTTTCTTTGTTGCTCGAAATTTATGTTCGTGACACATTTATGTTAGGTACTTATGAGTATGGTAGTAGTTTTGTTATAGTTTTTGTAGTAGCTCTTTAATTACGTTCACCTCCACCCCCTCACCTCCACGTCACATGTTGTTTTTTTTCCCTTCGATTTGGAATCAAATTGTAATTAATTATGTCGCCTCCATATTAACAAATCAAATCATAACTTGCCAATTAGCACTTACCAATTGATAATCTAAGTGCAAGGAATTGTCGCAGCACTTTTCAAAGATGGAGGTGGTAATTATGGAGTATCGAACCAACAAGTAGATAAAGGTAGGATTAGTATTCTCTTAGGTCCTATCTGTTGGGTCACAGGCCGGACTACACATGCGAACACGGTGGAGAGGAACGAGAGAGAGGCGAAGACGAACACTGGAGCACCAGAGTTTTGCGAGGCGCAACTTTCAGCCTCTTTTCTTGTTATCTCTTATTTATACGGTCAAATAAATTGCCGTTTTGTTACAACAGAAAATAATGTAAACACAGCGGAGAACGGGTATAACGGACGTGCCATCCCACGAAGCACAAACGGCGGCCACATCTAACTAACTAAATACTAAGCCAGGACGTGTACATGCACACGTTGCATGGCACGATTATTTGCAAAAAGAAAACTAGCAAGCGAATAGCCGAGCTACACGCCTAACAAAACCATGCAACCTAGAACCTGCACTACACATACATGCTAATGCAACAGGATTATCCAACACTATCTGCCACTGATACAATCCTACGTACACTATGTGTTTGCTTTACCTAGAAAATAAAACAGAAGTACTTAGCTGGTACGAAATGGCAGCTTTGCAAGATAATGAAGACTTGTAAATAAAGTTAGTTGCTGAGTTGTTAAAGAACTGTAAAATAAAGTTAACGGATGTGGAAAAGCGGTGGTAGGATGTGCGGAATTGTCCCTAGGCAATTGGATATGAAACTAAAGTGATAATCATCTATTGCAGTTTTATATGCAAGAGAGGCCTATGCTAACATGTAGCAAAATCCATGTGCAAAGAAAAAATAACCTTGGAAGAGGGCAACATAAGAACTTTTCCATTGTTAAAGAGGGAAAAAAATGAAGGCGGCCGAGTTAAATTTGGATCTCTTAGCTACATCTATACTTATTTTTTGCAATTGATTTCCATTTTCATGAACCCTTTTCCCCTTACTGCCAGGTATGTAGAAGCCAAGAAGTTCGGGGCAAAGGAAAGAAAACAAGTTGTGGATGTGAAAACAAGTAGAAAGTAGAGAAAGACTACTAAAGGCCATCTAGATGTTGTTAATGAAAAGAAGGCAAAGAAGTGTCTGATGTTGAGGTTTTCACTCTTTATATTTGAACGTGGTGTCCTTTTTTGTGGTACTCCGTGATGGAGCCAAAGGGGGCGTTGGAGGGAGCACGCCCCCCCCCCCCAAGATTGAAATTTTTCTACATATACCCTTGAAATTTATGTATAAAGCATCAAACAATTTCTACTTTGCCCCCACCCCCGCGGTCATTCTCTCATACTTCGTGCAACCTGTTTAAATGAAGGTTAGTCGTGCTAATATTATGTGTGAATGATACTTTTGATGTTTGTGATTTCTTATTGTCAGTGAGTTGTTTGTTGGCCATATGATTTTTCCTATGTCTACAATCTCATCGTGTACATGCTCTATATCAAGTTTGTATTACATGTTGATTCCGAGGCGAGTTTGCCAAGGGGACATCGTCATTTCCCGTGGAAGGCCTAGAAAATCAAATTTGAGCACCGCGAAATAGGCCATCCAAATCCGGTGAAGAAGAGCCCTCTGAAGCCCTTCAAGGCAGGTGGACACCTAGAAGACCCCGAGCCGAATCTCCTATTCTTCGCTCGTAACGAGACATAGAGTGCATTCGTATCAAATCATACATAGGCAATCTTTGTGGGCCCGTCAAAACAGGACAATGATTGTCGAACAAACGGATACCGAGGGCATGTCTCCGTTGTTTTTTCCTTGAGTTTTCTGCTTTTGTACTTTCCGCATTTTTTCTTTACCAATGATCTCTATTAGGATAAGTCAGATTGGAGCCACTCTCGGAGGCACCTCTCATGTTGATCCTGCTCATGCTCAAGCGACAAAATCGTTGGGGTCAAAGTTGTGGTTGTTCATCATGGAGACATGGATAAAAACGAGGCTTCATTGTTTTTTATAAACATTGTTTAAATGCACAAACATAAATTCACGAGCATCTAAAAAAAATGACAGACTCATTTATTTCAAAACCTTTTATTTTCTGCGAGGAACGGTTCAAAAACCTAACAAAAAACAAAAGGTTTTCAAACTGGTTGCTTCCTCCATGTTTTGGCCGCCTCCGACGATGGAGATCACATCCAGTAGATAACTACTCGTCGACGCATCAGTTCCTGCACATTGGCGCACTCCTGGTTTTTCTTGTTGGGCAGTACTCTGCGCCGGCGCACCGGCCCAAATTTGTGCCGGTCACGCGCGAGCCATCGGCTCGCTGCACCCCTGGCCGTCAGATGCGTTCCCCATCGCCTCTTTTATCCCCCGTTCGCATCTCAAAAACACAAAAGCAGGAAAACATGGCGGCCCATCCTCCTTTTCCCATGCAGTACCCGTTCCTCGACCTCATGCTAGGTGGCCCGACCGGCCGTCGCGGCCCTCGCCCCCGTCGCTCGCCGTCGACGCTCACCATCAGCAAGTTGCAAAAAGATAAAATGCTCCAGACCCTGTTGCAACTTTTTTTCTCACGTTCCTGTTGCAAATATGGTGTCTCCTCAGCGCCGACCATGATGCCATTCCTTGCCGGAGCCGCCCCACCCCAGGTTGCAGCATCAAATGGCGCCGGTGGCGTCGATAGTGTTGCTCGCAACCAAAAAGTCAGGGTAGAAAAACAAAAATGTTGGTTCTAGCAAAAGTAGAAGACTGCGGTAGTAAAACAAAAGCTGGTTCCAGCAAACATCAAATACGGTGGTAGCAAAATTTCTGGCTGGTTCCAGCAAAATCAAAGAGAAGGTAGTAGCAAAATTTCGGGGCTGGTTCCAGCAAAAATCCAATACAGTGGTAGCAAAAAGTTTGGCTGGTTCTAGCAAAATCAAATAAAAGTAGTACCAAAAATTCTGGCTGATTCCAACAAAATCAAGAGATGTTATAGTAGCAAAATACGAGGCTGGTTCCAACAAAACGCAAATACGGTGGTAGCAAAAAGCCGGGGTTGGTTCCAGCAAAAATCAAACACGGTAGTAGCAAACTGGTACACAGGTTCCAGCAAAAACACACTATGGTAACCAAAAAATGGGTTGGTTCCAGCATCTTGACGTGCGATCACTAGCGAAAAACAACCTTGCCTGTGTGCAGCAAAAATTCCTACCGGTTCCAGCAAAGTTTATTGTCGGTCCCAGCAGTTCTCGACGGTGTATGGTTCCGGTATTGGTCGAAGCTCGTCGTTGCAGCACCGTGCTCCTTCTCGGCAGTGGCATGCCAGGTTGCTGCACCGCGTGTCGCCGGTGGCAGCTGTGCACGCTCCAGCTCGCAGTTCCAACGCCATGACCATCATGGGGGAGAGAAGGTGAAGGTAGGCGCGCGGCCATGCGGAGAGCGGCCCTTGGCTTCGTACCTTGCAGCATCAGTGGCCGCACCGCCCCTGCAGCGTGCGACGGTCCGATTGGTGCGGTGGTGTGAGCGGGGCTATGGAGATTTTCGATCTGAGGCAGAGGAGGAAGAAACATGTGTCGGGCTCTCTAGAGACGAAGAGATATCCAGAAATAAGAGACGAGTGGATGCCGGAGGCTCCTCAGCGATTAGCGACTCTCGGCCGTCCGATCGTTTCCTTGATTGCGTTCTGGCCGTTGGATCTCGGGCTCGGTCGTCGTGGGCCGTCGGATATTTACCGGATCGTTGTGAGCCGTTAGATAAAATTCAGTGCGCCCCGGTCGTGCCACCAGCGTAATTCTAAGCGCCCCACGAGGGCATTTTCGTCATTTCGGCGTCCTGCGGTATAAAAGGGCCGCTCTGTGGAGAGGAAACCTAGCCGTCGCTCCTCCCGCACAGCTGCACTCGCGCCGTCCCCTTCCTCTTCCTCCCGCCTCACCTCTCTCTCCTTCCAAACCCTAGGCCTGAGCCCGCCGCCGCTGCTCTGCCCGAGCCCGCCGCCGCTGCTTCCTCCTTCCCCGCTGGCGCCCGGCCTCCTTCCCTCACGTCCTCCTCCTTCTACCCCCTCCCGCCCCGGCCCCGGCTCATGCGTTCACCCCCATCGATTTCCCCCGCTAGGGTTTCGATGGTGGGGGTGGGCCTCGCCTCCGGCGGCCGGCTGCTCGTTTCCCCGATCTCTCGATCCCTATTGATGCGTCCCTGCAGAAGAGAAGATGCGGAGGGAGGATAGGAGGAGGTAGGCGCCTGGGTGGGGTGGTCTCGCCGGCGACGATAGGGCTGGCCGGCTGGAGTTGGATCGAGATCCCGGCTGGCACGCCTCGCCTCCACCTCCCTCTCCCACCTCTCTGCTCCCAGAACCCTAGCAGCTCCCGCCGTCGCCGCCGTCTACTTCGCCCAGCCTGCCGGACCGCCTCCGTCCACTTCCCCGGTGTCGTCGCGGTCGTCCTCGCCTGCACACGGCAAGAGGAGCGCCCCCGCCCTCTCCTCTCCTCCTCCCCTCATCACGAGCCAGGACAGGGAGGGCCACCGTGGCAGGCAGGTCAGGTGGCGCGTCAGATCACCGAGGAGCCGCCCAAGGTCGGCCATGGCGCAACCGAGCAGCAGGTGAGGAGGAGACGCGGGTTCCTCTTTCCCGCTGCTTGGTTCGTCAGCCTTGGCTCCGATGGACTCTGGCGGCTCCTCTCTGTCTCCTTCCTCGCCCCCACGCTGGCTCCACTTCCCGCTGGCCATGGGGCTGGCCGGCAGCAGCGCCTCCATCCCTGCCGCTGCCAGTCCCGGCGCCGCCGACGGGTCCATAGGCAGGTAGCCCCACCACTCCTTCCTCCTCCCCCTTCCTTCACCATGCCCTCCCTTGTGTTTGATTAGTTGAGCTCTCCTCCTCGGCGATTGGCTGAAGGAGGACCATGACGTCGAGCTAAGATGGGCCGCATCTGACTCGCCCTGTTGCAGTGGGGTGCCTTGCCTCCTTTGACACTCAACATGAGACAAGGTTATCTGGTGTTGGTTCTTAGGTTCAGAGGTTATAAATGATCGGGGTGGTGTCTTTGGATGATTGTGCCTTGGTGCTATTTCCTGCTGGGTGTATGAATGAAACGTGATTGATCTTTGCCCATTAACCTGTTTGATAATTTAATTCAAGTTAGCACAAGCATAAGTTTGTTAATAGTATGTTTTATGTTTTTTTACAAGAAGCATTGTATGCTGCAACTATTTTGGATGGAATAGTTACTATAAGAGTGGGCTATATGTCACCAACCATCTAATTGTATATTGTATTATCTGAAGTTTGGTGTTGTTTCATAAGCATTTCTTTCAATGTCAGATTACTGTGATTCTGACGCAACAAGGTTTTGATTCATGCTTATGATCACATTATGAAGTTGTACTCTGCTTCAACTCATGTTTCTACCCTAATTTTTCTAACTGGTTCTTTTTATTTTTGTGAACGAGGTATGTCAAGGCGGCGTGGCGGCACTATGGACGACATCAGCATGACCAGATCAGTGGTGAAAATCCCAGGTGAAAATACTCTCTTTATTAGGTCTCATTTTGTTGAATGAATAGTTATTTTATATGATGCTGGTTAGGGTTTGTATGGAGATAGCAGCTGTTATGTTTGACCATCACTTATATATATATATATATATATATATATATATATATATATATATGCATTGCCTGCTATTTGCAAAGTTTGTTGGCTTTGGTCTGCAACTACAACTTGCACAATAAGTGCAATCGGATAAATGACACAACTTGCACAATAGTTACTTGATATGAGCTTATGGAGAAGCTTGAGGAAACACAAAGGTCAATAGGATGCATTTTACTAGAGCTTGATCGTGCAGATTTTCTTGGATTTTGCCTACTGATAAAGCTAAGGTTTCTATGGTTGAAAGGGATTATACCAATTTACATGACCCAAAGTGATAGAAGATTCTGCAGCTGTGGAAACCACCAGGTACATTTAGAACGCACAAAATGATACCTTCTAAGATGAACCAGTACCTTAGGAGTTAGAGAGCACACGTGAAATTACTATCAGTTAGGGTTATCAAGTTTATTAGATACACAACATCAGAATGAGTGAGCGAGCACATGTAAAATTGCTTTGAACAGTGAGCGAGTCCCGTACCAGTTTTAATGTTGTATAGATTATGTGTACTTATATTTATTGAACTGGATTACTTAATAAATTTTGAAGACAAATTTAAGATGATTCGATGAAGAAAAAATAGAACTTAAACGGTGTCATGTCATGTGTTAAGCTTAGATGATGCCTTTCTTACACTAGACGCGTGGTTCGGCCGTAGGCTGTCAACTGCCTTTCGCCAAACAGTGTCATGCCATATATAAAGGACACAGCCAATAGCATAGCACCCTACTGCTGCCATTACATGTATGTATGAATTCTATGCTAACTTTAGGTTCTTCCTCATGGCCTTTCCTCTAACCATAAGAAGTACAAAGAAATGTAGTTGGTTTTTGTTATGTATTTATAATTTGATGTATTTATCCAATGAAATGAAAAAGCTTCCTTGCTTTTCTAGCTTACAAAATTCCCCATTTATAGTAATACTTACATATTATTGAAATTAAGCACTAAGATCTGTGTGAGATAGCAATTTGGGAGTATGATTTACTTATATATCATCTGGATCATGTTTAATATTTTCTTCTAAGATTCTTTGTTCTTATCCTATTAGATACCAAATTTGCATCTTCCCTTGATTTAATTGCCTGCTACTTATTCTTTTGCATCTTTCTTTTGTCATTGGCCATGTATCAATAATGCTTATTTTTCCTGCGACACTGGATAAACGTAAATGTGTTTAGCTCATTTGCATCGATAAGATTGCCATGCGCTACTATGTGTTGTGGTTGAATTATACTGAGTCCAACCTATCTTTGTGCTGCAGGTGCAAGGCCTGGATAGGAGGTCCGTGGGTCTGCGACAGGCTGGCGATGCTTGAAGACGCAGTAGAGGTGCAGCCTCCTGCCCACGGGCGACAACACCGAGCAGCTCGCCATGCTGGAAGGGAAGATTAAGGAGCTGTCGAGCAAAATGAGCAAGGTTTGTAGTCCCATAAAAGCTGATATTGTCATGCTCCTTAGTCATGTGTTCTTAAAAGAAAGGGATTTTGCATGGACATATGGAACCAAAAATCTTGGGAACCTGACACCATTCATTTTTATCATGGGTGCTGCTAGATCTTGTGTAACTGAATGTTCTTTTCCATTCAAGGTAATAAAGTATCCATCTGCATTCATGTCAGTGTTAGCATTGCTGAAAGAAAGAAAAGGCCCTTTTGATTCTTGCAGTACCCAGGATCAAAATTTGCACATATATTATGCACTTTAATCACACTAAGTACAGCTGACTATGTTTTATAAGTGGCATGGAAGTGAGACTACTTGGAAGCTACAACCATAAATAAAAACCTCTGTTCTTTCTTTTCCCATATGAATCACTATCTTGGTAATTACTTATCTGGTATGGTGAGTCTATACACGTAGATGTCCCTTACTCTCTTTATGATAGGTTGCTCATCTATTTTATAGGATTGAGCAATTGTTAGAAGAACTTATTAATATTCTAATTTAGTTGTTGTTCAAATTGGTAAGAGTCATATAGTTAGAGCCCTATTACAGTCATGCATAGCTTATCGTGAACAGTAGGAGAAGTTTCCAAATATTATGTGCAGCTTATTTCCTAATTTTTTGATCCCAAGTAGATGTTACAATCTACTTGCTAGGTATGCACGCTTCTTTTCAATTATACATAGATTCTTATTTATTTTCTTTGCTTTGGTAGATTATTCTATGCTTGCCCTGTTAACCATCTTCTTCATTTATATAGAATATTTTGTGTCTCATCATATTTCATTGGATTCTGATTTAACAATTTAAATGGTTGTATCTTAAACTATATAGCTAGAATATAGCTGGAATGCTTACATGCGTAGTTAAATCTGAATGCATATATTATTTTGTGCAAGAGTTCAATCTGTATGCCTGCAGTGTTGCTACTTGATTCTTCTTTTCTCGGTTGTATGGAGGTGTTAGTTTTTTCAGGTCAATTTATACTGATTAACAGAATAACTAGAACAACCACTTATTTGGATAGTCGAGTGTAACTTTTCTGTTTACTAAGTACTAAAATTAAATAATGCACCTGATGACAGGATACATGCCAAACTATGAAGTTGTGGTGTTAATCGCAAGCAAATAAGGGCAGGACACGCACCATTTATATATCATTAAAATTTATTGCAGCTTCTATGTTATTCTATTTCGCCTCTGGTACTACATTGTGATCTTTCAAGGAATTACTACTTCATTTCTGCCCTTGGATTTTTTTCTTGGATATTGTAGCCTCACTAGGATGGATTAAGAGTGTCATTTGCTCCCTTTCCCTAATCAAATAGGACTTCCAAAATAATGAGACTTGCACTCATTTTTATTTGTTGATCTCTTTAGTTTCTGATTACAGCTTATGTTTCACAAATGTATGCAGGTTTCTACTCTGTTTTAGTGGTCCTTAGTTGATCTCTTTGATTTCTGATTACAACCTATCTCTGTGATTATAAGTGATTTTGGTGTTGTTTGTAGTTGGCACTTCTCATTTCAGAAATCAGTAGTGATCCTGGTATTCAACCATGCGAGTTTAGCGAGAACAACCAAATGAGGAACAAGCTCAAGACATGTTTAGCAGCTTCTACTAAGTAAGTCCCCCTAAACCTTCAAATCCAAATAAAACAAAATTTTAAGAGTATGTTCTCCACATATGAAATAGATAAATGCTGACATGCTTGCTGCATCTCATCAGATTGCGGGTCCAGAAGTTAAAGGACGCAGCTTGTGAATCATGGACAACCTCGGCCTGGTACGGGGGCTCGAGTTTGAGCTCTTGTTTGGCTTTAGGTGCAAACATGGACCTTCAATTCACCTAGAACAAGAATCAGATCCTTGTGCCAATTATTGTAGTGATTGGAGGCCCATTGTGTGTGATCATGCTGTAGGCATTCACTCTTGGATCTAAGAATAATTTGTTGATCCTGTCCGGAAGATAGTGGTTCAATAGTGATTTTAGCCACTTATTTATAGATTTTTTTTCTTTTGTTGTGTTATGTATGGAGATGCAGATAGTGGTTTTAGTTTTGGTAGTTGTTGCAAGTGATCCTTGCTTAGCATGGTGACCTCAAGGATGCCTCTTGAAAATTAACATCCTTATTATGAGACTGAGGCAATGTAAACTTGAATTCTGAACCAACTTTGTGCTCTTGACGAAAATGTGTACTGAGTTTATTTGTTTTGGATTTGGTGGGTTGGATCAAGGCTCTTGTATTTTATAGGGCAATGCATTATATCATTAATGTTCTGCATATATGATTGCAACCTGTGTTTGATTTTTATCCGCTTGGCCAAGTCGTTGGGGCCGGTACCCTCGCGCCAAGGCGCGCTGTCGATCTAGTGGATAAGATGAGGTTGCAAGCGAGTACGTGGCTAAGGCTGGTCACAATGGGGAGGAACTTAGGAGCAACATCACACACTCCAATACAACTTTGCTTATGTGGCACATATTTAATAAAGAGAGAGATGCTTGTGGTAACTAGCTAAGTTACCGGAACATTACACACTTCAAGAAACAATAAGTCTATAACCTAATAAATACATCGTTGCATGACACTACATAGATGTTCCTATCCATTATGAAGGTAGTAACATAGTCTAGGGAAATGTGTAAGTTACTGGCTTATGTTCTTACCCATTGTGACCAGCCGAACTCCTCACGTTTCGTGAACGCCTGCGTGGCCATGCGACCGGCGCGTCGTTCGGCCAGCGCACCGGCCCCAAACGATTCCCTTTCTTGTTTCCTTTTCGGGCGGTAGGGGAGCAGAGCAGAGGCGGCCGCACACGACGCGCGAGATGGACGAACGTCGCTCGCTCTGCCGGCAGCCGAGAGAGGCAGCGTTCCAACGCTTGTCACCCCACGTCTCGTGATTCTTGATTCGTTGGTTGCTCGTAATTTGGTGATTACCCTCTTCTCCCGACAAAAAACAGATGCTAAATCACTCTGCCTCCGTCTCTGCTCTATTCTAGCGGTTCGGTCGGTAGAATTCGATTCATTTTCGTTTTAAAAAAAGAAGAATCAACATGTCTCGGCCCAACGTTGGCCCAAGAGAGGCGGGGAGGCAGGCAATCCTCCGGCGCTAGAGAAAAAAAAAACTCGCTAGGGTTCGTCCGTCCGTTCTCAGAGCAGAGCAGAGCAGAGGTGAGAGCCCAGACCTCGGCCGCCGCCCTCTTCTTCTTCTCCGCAAACCCAGCGACAGCGAGCCACCCATAATCCTCTTCGTCCGGTAAGGTAAGCACGTTTCAATCAATCCCGGATTCGACTCCGTTTGTTCGCATCTATCTCTCTGACGTGGGGGTGAGTTTGATTGAAGGGTTTAGCTAGGACTCAGTCGACTGAGACTTGGCGAAGTCTCAGTCGACTGACGTCAGCATCGTACTTATAGGCCTGCCTCGATCGATCGATTTTCCTGTTCGTTCATGTGGGCTGTGTGTACGAGGCTTTTCTTAAGTGGGCTGCTTTCCTTTTGTTTTGTTCTCCCAAAAGCTTGTCTCGTGCTGGGCTGTCTTCTTTTCTGGTGCCTTTTTTCTTAAGTGTGTTGGGCTGTCTACTCTCCTGCTTAGTTGGTTACTCTTTTTTTTGTATTTGGCCTGACAAATACATCAGTGTCTGTGTCAACGCTGCCAGGCATGGGGTGCGTCTCCATGAAACATAACCATGCATTAAAAAATAGTGTGTTTGTATTACTTGAGCACATAATTTTGACACAAAAAATGGAAAAATAAATTAAAGAACATCTTTGGTTGAACTAAAAATGAGCTTCCTGGTGCATGTCGTAAAAACTGCTAAAAAAGGGGAAGCAGGTAGTAGAAAACTGAAGGTCACTCTCTGATCAACAAAAATGTAATTTGGAACAAGACTAATGTTGCATATGCCTAGTCTAGGACCATCTACTTCTTTCTTAGTGTATATCACTAGTTTTAGATGATCCGTGCGAAAATAAAACATATTTTAAATAAAATAATAAGTTACACACGGATGACGGACAAGCAATTGCGTGTGATCAACGTGTGAGCGATCAGATGACACTATTTTGAGAAAAAAAAGGTTGCATAGAAATGACGAGCATGCAATTGCGCGTGGACGATTGACATGTGGCTGGCACGTGCATAACCAGTGGCACTATCTTATAAAATTAAAAATATATTAAGTTGTACATGGTTGGGCATGGCCAGAGTACAGGCGACTGTGCGGCCCATGGGTGTGCAAGTCAAGTGGCGTTATTTAAATAAAAATCCTAGACATCACTAATAAGAAAAGGAAAAAACACAAAAAAAATAGAAAGTAGAAAACGAAAAAGTTAAAAATAAACCTATCATATCGATCTGCCCAAGCAACCAACCGCCCGCCCCGCACACACCCTAGGTTTGCTCGGGTGGTGTCACTTGCAATTGCATGCAGACTACAACATACTCCCTCCGTTCCTAAATATGTCTTTTTAGAGATTCCACTATGGACTACATATGGAGCAAAATGAGTGAATCTACACTCTAAAGTATGTCTATATACATCCGTATGTTGTCTGTAGTAGAATCTCTAAAAAGACTTATATTTTGGAACGGAGGGAGTATGTGGTTGCGCATGGGAGGACGTGCAACTAGTGTCGGACATGCAACTGGCCGCTCCCTCTCCCACCGCCCCCTCCGGCAAAACAAAGGTCCAGTTGCAACTATGTTGGAGGACATGCAGTTGCGGTCAGGTGCGGCGCTTGTAGTTGCATGCCTAGTGTCGAACATGCAACTGGCCCGCCCCCTCTCCCGACGCCCCTCCGACAAAGCAAATATCCAATTACAACCATGTTGGGGGACATGCAGTTGCGGTCAGGTGCGGCGCTTGCAGTTGCGGGGTTGTTGTCGGGCTTGCAACTGGCCCGTCCCCTCTAGCGGCGCCCCTCCGACAGAACAAAAAAGTCTACTTGCTGTCGGCGGACAAGACATGCAGTTGCGGTCGGGTGCGACACTTGCAGTTGCATTCCTAGTGTCGGATATGCAACCGCCCGCCTCTCCGCCTCCCCTACCGACAAAACAAAGGTCTAGTTGCAACCACATTGGGGGACATATGCAATTTTGGCGGGTGCGGCGATTGCAGTTGCGAGGATGTTGTCGGGCTTGCAACTGGCTCGCCCCCTCTAGTGGCGCCCCTCTGATAGAACAAAAAAATTCAGTTGCGGTCGGGCTAGAAGACATGCGATATGCGGTCGGTGCGACACTTGCGATTGCATGCCTAGTGTCGGACATGCAACTCCCCCCAATCAAAACAAAGGTCCGATTGCAACCATGTTGGGGACATGCGATTCGGTCGGGTGTGGCACTTGTAGTTGCGGGGCTGTTGTCGGGCGTGCAACTGGCCCGCCCCCTCCGACAGAAAAAAAGTCCACTTGCAGTCGGGTTACAAGACATGCAGTTGCGGATGGGGCACGACAATCAGAGTTGCGTGCCTGGTTGTATATATGCAACTCCACCCTCACCCCCCACACACACGTAAAACAACACATAGTTGCATTACGAGGCGATACTCGCAGTTGCATGGCTAATATCAGACATGCAATTGTCCCTCCCCGACAAAACAATACAGAGTTGCAATTGGGTTGAAGACTTGCAGTTGCAGTCAGGACGCGACACTTGCAATTTCATGCCTAGTGGTACACATGCAATTGTCCTCTCAACAAAACACCATAGAGTTGCACTCGTGTTTGAATCATGTAGTTACAGCCGAGGCACGACAATTAGAGTTGCGTGCCTGGCTGTAGAAATGCAACCCCCCCCCCCCCCCCCCCCCCCAAAAAAACAACAACACATAGTTGCATTACGGGCCGATACTTGCAGTTGCATGGCTAGTATCAGACATGCAATTGTCTCTCTTCGACAAAACAATACAGAGTTGCAATTGAGTTGAAGACTTGCAGTTGCAGTCAGGACAAGACACTTGCAATTGCATGCTAGTTCCAAGCATGCAACTGTCCTCCCGATGGAACATCATAGGGTTGTAGTTGGCGGGCACTTGGAGTTGTGTGCCTAGTGATAGACATGCAACTACCACATCTTCCGATAAAACACCAAAGAGTTGCAATCGCGTTGAAGATGTGCAGCTGTACCTAGGGGTGACCCTTGCTAGCTACTCCCTCCCCAACAAAAACACCATTGAGTTACGATCATGTTGAAGACATGTAGCTGCAGTCGGGGCCGATTGTGTAACCAGATGGCAACATTTCCAATTTTCAAAAGTGAAACGAAAAAAATGAAAAATAAAAAAGGTAGCAAGAAAAAGGTTTGAAAAGAGCAATAAAAAGAAAGAAAGAAACACCTCATCGACGTGGCAAATTGCATGAAAAACAAAAGAAAATTAAATATCCCACTGGATGTCGACTTCCATGTGGATGGGAAAAAGAAAGTACAAAAACTATAAAATAAAATAAAGTTAAATAATAAAAATTTCCCATATTATGCGTGTTTCGGTCTCATCGCCACACAAGTCTCGTCACAGTTGCGGACGCGTTGTACCCCTTGAGTTGCACGTAGTTTTAGATGCATGCAATTGCATACGTGTTGCACCCTCGTATTGCATGGATTCCGATAATTCTAGTTATGCGTAATGGGAACAAGAGTTTTTGTAACAAATAAAAAGAAAAGGCAACAGTTTGTCTGTCAACCTGACGTAGGAAAAATAGGGCATATCATACGAAAATATATTCCTGGGTAATACATGAATGAAACAAAAAAATTACCAAAAAAGGGAACATACAAATAAACAAAAAATCCATGTACAAAAAAGAACAAGCAACATACAAATAAACAAAAAATCCATGTACAAAAGACATCAACAAAGCGAGCGTAAAATCCTTCATGCATTTAAAATAATTCTGTTATAAAAAAATTATATATTAAGTATTGCCAAAAGATAAAAAGAAATTACAAGTAAACCATTTTAACAAAAATAAATTGATGATTATATACACTAAAATAGAAAAGGGAAATAGAAATTAAAAAATAAAGTACAGGTATATAGGAGAGTGGGCTGCGCTAGCAAGTTTCCTGCTTGTTGTAGACAAAAGCAAAACAACGGAAAAGGCCATCCAGCCGCCCGTAGCCTTTCGCGGCAAAAAAAAACAAAAAGGAAGTGGGCTGGTGACTGTCTTAACAGGCCGAATTTATACAAGACACTATATTACATGAATCTTGAAGCGACAAACATCGAACGGCTAGACTGTCGACTGAGACTTCACGAAGTCTCAGTCGACTGATTTTTAGCGTCTCCGTTGATTGAATTTCAGGAGGATATACTCTGGCGCCCGGGTCAGTAGCGCGCCAGATCTTTAAATTTCCGCGGGAGGATTGATGTTCTGCACGTCCACCTCCATCTGTCCACGCCGGATTCGACTCCGTTTACCACTATCTGTCTAACGCGGAGGTGAATTTGAATTTCAGGACCAGTCCGCCTTGCTCTGGCTGGCGCCAGGCCTTCCTTCTTCTTCTCTTCATGGGAGTATTGCTGGTTATCAATTTATTTATATGACCGGATCAATAGCAGAAGCGGCATATAAGCAGAGGATTCAACCTCCCGAGTGCAAGCCAACTCGGTTTTGCTCCGGTGTACGGATAACTTATTTGTTTTTGGAATAATAAGAGTATAATAATCGGATTAGGACCCCTCCCTCCCTTTCCAACTGGGAGGGGGCTTTGCTGCTCCCGGTGCAGCGCTAATTAAGTTATTATAAATAGTGGCAGAGTAAGGACGAGGATTGGCCTGTGATAATCGAGCTTCCACGCTCGCCTCAAAGATTTCGTTCAAAGCCTCGTCGGGTTTCAGCGGCCTCACACTCCATGGAGGCCATAAATAACGGTTTCAGCGACAGTTCCCGCAGCCAAGTAAGTTCCCTCCCTTCTTGTTCACCATGCCTCTATTCATATTTTGTTCTTATTAACATTCCACTGTACGTACAATGCCAAGAGCACTATATAATACGGTATAACTCTTGACAGTTATTGTAGCACTCCATGTAAATGTTAAGTTGTTTGCCTAGCCTGTTATCAGCCAAATTACCTATAATTTACGTGGTTTTGACAGAGTGAAGTAGTGAATAAACAGAGTAAAAAAACTATGGCCAGATTTGGGTTCAAAATTTCACCATGCCACGGTGTCTTCGTTTTGTTTTTGCCACCTTGTAAAACTACGAACCTGGCCATAATTTTTCTTTTGGAGCCTTTACATGATTGTGCCGGAAGGACAACAGAAAGCAATGATGACAAAAGAACACACGCCGATCTAAAGAGATGTCTCTGTTTGTTCCGACGATATAAATCTCCAGTTTACATCTTCCTGTTGTTGCCAGAGGCAGTCATGGGAATGCTTTTTATTTTATTTTTTGCGCAACTCCTGCAACCATTCTCTTGAAAGCTTTTAGACGATTATTAAGTTTTGTGTGGATTGATGCATACTTTTCATAATGAAGTTTGCAAGTGTCGGAGGGCGACAATTAGCAGGATTTCTTTATATGGCCACGGAGATTGTACCTAGAACCATACACAGAAGACTGCACATTGCTTACTTTAGATGGTATTGTAGCCGCTAATTTAGCCGTCAGATCGTTACTAATCAACACACCATAGTTGTGTTTCCATCTTGGAATTCAAAGTTTCAGAGTTGTATGGTGTAGTAGTGGTACAGATAATCAAACAATTTACGCGTTAGAGAAATTGTAGTTCCTGTCACCATGTGTAATTATTCGCTGTTTGGTATTTCTGTATAAAGTTATGTGGCAGCTGAATAATGGATGCTTGATTTATGTTGCAGCAACTGGATGACGAAGATAGGCTCAGCACCCTCACTGATGATATCTTACTGTCAATCTTGGGGAGAGTCAGTTCAGTTGTGGCTACAAGGACAAGTGTGCTCTCTACACGGTGGAGGCATCTGCCTTGGTTGCTGCCTGAACTCAGCATCGATGTCAAGGATTTCCTATCTGCTCCGTGTGCTGAACCTATTGAGGCAAATGATATGGAACACGCTATGGCGTCTTTAACCAAAGCAACCAGGAGTTTGTTGGATAAACAACAGAGAGAGTCCAGTATCTCAAGTTTGCACCTTGACCTCTATTTGATTGGCAATTTCCTTGGCGAAGTTGGCCAACTGATAGGTGATGCAGTCGACAATGGTTTGTTGAAAGATTTGGATCTCACCGTTCTTGATGAGATGGAGCCTCTCGACTGTAGCGAGGAAGAGCTGCAACAGCGAGCACAAGACACAGATGCTTTTTTCACTGCCTACCCTAGTGTGCTCCTCTGCCTCACAAAGCTCTCTCTAAAAAATGTAGGCTTTGACAAATTGGACATGCACCATCTCCTGTTTGACTGCTGCAAGCAACTGACGCATCTAACTCTTCATCATTGTGATACCGGTTCCTTCACTAGTAGAAAACAGGGCTATGGTTCCGGGCTAAATTTCACATTAGTCCCGGTTCAACCACGAACCGGGACTAATGTGAGCATTTATCCCGGTTCATGCGGCTAAGGCATTAGTCCCGGTTCACCTGTGCCCTTTAGTCCCGGTTTGTGCCTCAAACCGGGACTAAAGGGTGCGATGCCCATTAGTCCCGGTTCATGCCTCAAACCGGGACTAAAGATTAGACCTTTAGTCCCGGTTTGAGGCACGAACCGGGACTAATGGGGTTGAGACCTTTAGTCCCGGTTCGTGCCACGAACCGGTACTAAAGGTCCCATTTTCAAACTCTACCCCTCGCCGTGGATCGCTTTTTCAATTTTAAAAAATAAAAGAAAATGATGGAAATGTCAAAAAATAAAAGAAAATAAATTTCCCATGTGATATGTGGTCTAGTTGTTGGGAAAAATTTGCAAATGTGAATTTCGACTTTATTTGCAAAATCTCTCCGGAATTTGTAAATATGGGCATAACTTTTGCATACTAACTCGGATGAAAAAGTTTTTATATGAAAAATCATCTACTCGAAAAGTTACATCCAAATTTAACGGGGAACCCTGTTAAACATTTTCAAAATCCTCAAAAACCTAACAGAAAAAAAAAAAGTTACGGGGCTTTTAATATCTAGAGTGGAAAAAATCGAAAAAATTTCAAACTGTGGTCAAACAATGGTCAAACCATGGTCAAACTAATTATTCTAGAATATTAGTGTTACTAAATAATTTGTTTAGTTATTTTGAATTTTGGTCAAATCTGGTCAAACTGTGGTCAAACTATGGTCAAACAATGGTCAAACTATGGTCAAACCATGGTCAAACTAATTATTCTAGAATATTAGTGTTACTAAATAATTTGTTCAGTTATTTGAATTTTGGTCAAATCTGGTCAAACTATGGTCAAACCATGGTCAAACTAATTATTCAAAATAACTATTGTTTTCTAAATAATTATTGTTTTTGAAAACAATAGTTTGAAACTCAAACAGTGAAATGTGTCAATTCATGCTCAAGCAAAATTCCTGAGGCTTAATAGGATTGACATCTTACTATTGTCAGGAAAACAACAAGTGCAGACTTTGAAACGAGGGAGAATAGAACCCGGAAGTTAAGCGTGCTCAGGCTGGGGGAGTGGGAGGATGGGTGACCGTTCGGGAAGTTAGGTGATTTGGAATGATGAGGGTGATTAGAGAAGAGGATAAATTGAGCAGTGATGACGGGTGCTGATTAGAGATTAGGGGTTAAAATAATTCAGAAATTTGAAAATAAAAAATTATTCAAAGGTGGAGCTCCACATGGCCGCGGCCTTTAGTCCCGGTTCACCAACCGGGACTAAAGGCCCTTACCAACCGGGACAATATGCCCTTTTTCTACTAGTGCTTCTCTTTCTTTAAAATCGATGCACCGGCCCCTTACCAACCGGGACAATAGGCCCTTTTTCTACTAGTGCTTCTCTCTCTTTAAAATCGATGCACGGGGCTCAAAACTCCGTGTTCTAGAAATCGAGAAGTGCCGCTTTCTGAAAATCGACCTGGTGTGCCTCCCAAAATTAGAGTTCTTATGGGAGACCTGGTTATCTCAGGTTGCCCCATTGACCTTTGGTTTTGTCCCATCTCTTGGGGAATTAGAACTCTCAAGTGCTTCGAATTGTCATCAACGCTTATTTAGATTAAGTGAGCTTCTACACGGAGTAAGAGGCATACATACTCTCACATTGGATTTCCAAGGAGAAACCGTAAGTACTTCTTTATTTTCGCTAAATGGTACTTTATTTGGTATTCATCATGTCGTCATAGATATGGAAGTTATATCATGGATGTGTTTATGTATGATAGAGAACAAACAAAGCTGTAAATTCTTTGATAATCTCATTTCTGTGCTTGCAAACTATCAATACTTATTTTGTTTGTTCATTTAATGTTGTGGTCAGCTTTGGTTGCAACCTGAAATGGAGGAACTCCGCACCGCATTCAGCAAGCTAAGGAAGCTGTTCGTACGTGGTATATTTGTTGAATTTGACATTTTATGGACGGCAGCTTTTCTTGTAGCAGCACCATCTATCGAAATGTTGCATATTGAGGTGATGTATTTGTCCATATTTATTTTCTTGTCCACATTTGGAGCTTTAGTTTTTCACAAATTTGAGCGGAAAGTTGTTTAAAACTTGGATTCAATGACATATCTAATGAATTGGTCACACACGTACAGGTATGGGAACATACATGCGATGCGGACGAGGCCAGGCTTGCTACCTACCATGAAAGAAGGAACCCTCAATGGGAAATGCACTTGGACAGCAGCTCCGAGAACATGCTTCTGAAAGAGCTCGAATTCGTTGGATTTAAATCACTTGAACAACAGTTTACATTTATTAGATCCATATTGGAGCGATCTCCCAACTTGCAGAAGATAGTTCTGAGAGAGGAGGAGCAGTGTGATGATTGCGATGCCCTTAAGGTACCTCGTCCTTCGAGATTTCCTATGAAGAAAGTTGAGCAAGAAATGGTGGTTAAGCGGATTAGAGATGGCATGTTCTCGCCAGAGATATTTTTTTACAAATATGATAAGTTGTAAGTTGTAAGAGAAATAACAGTTTGTATACTCCATGTCATGTTGCTTTAATATTCCTCGTTGCCTGACGGCTGAGCATCTCAGATTAGGTTTCGACTCTGCACATCTTTTGATGTTATCAAAAGGTAAGCTCGAGAGTTGATTTTTATACAAACTTTGGTAAATATATCATATTACCAAAATATTTTGCTTGCCAATATTTGGCATGGCCGCTTCTTGCTTTTCCTAGTTGTTAACACTAATAACTAGGAGTTAATCTTCCAGATGGTAAGATCACTTAGATGAATGTAGTCATATCAATAATATTTTTTATGAGAAGTTTAATATACATCGTTGAATTGATCATGCCAAATCTCCGCGTGATAGATTAGTACTTGGTTATCCTACTATATGGATCCTATATAATTTGTATATGTATTAACCTCTTCCTGGGAAAGACCTACATGTGTAATGGTTTGAACTTTGAACAAAATAGTGGCCTGTAGATAGTCAAATGTGTCTTATTCCGATGGTGAAATTAACTCTGCTTTTTTTACATGCCCTTTTATCACTCCAAATGGTGAATAATGGCGTTTCGGTGCCCGGGTGCATCTGCACCCGGTCAAAAAAAAATTCGTAAAAAATTCAGAAAAATTCAAAAAATTCCAAAAATAAATCGGGTGGTAGACGATTTGATGCGTGAGGTACGCTCCAATTTTCAAAACATTTGGACTTCTGTGCAGCTCTCAGCAAAAAAGACAAATCAGACCAGAACAGTATATGAACAGTACACATTTTTACAGACCTCCGATTTGTCTTTTTTGCTGAGAGCTGCACAGAAGTCCAAATGTTTTGAAAATTGGAGCGTACCTCACGCATCAAATTGTCCACCACCCAAATTTGTTTTGGAATTTTTTGAATTTTTTTAGTATTTATTTTGATTTTTTTCGTGAGCGTAGGTGCAGATGAGCTCGGGCTCAGATTCGAATTTTCGAATCAAATTTACCTATTCATGACCAGATTTTCAAAAATTTGTGTGAAAACAATAATTGCTGTATCTAGTTTTTTTTTTGCCATCATATGACCCTTTACGTCTTACTTTTGCTTCTCTAATTTTGCTGTATTCATGTCTTATCCTCTGCTGTAAGCTGCAACTGACTAATTTGCAGTTTATGTTGTTTACTGGGAAAAGTCAAATATGTGTTGGGATCTGTTCTGCATATGGATGTCAGGCTACATCTAGCTTTTGTGGTTTTATTGGTGCTGCAGATGCAGTCATTTTGAGTGGTTATGGGGTGGAACTCACCCTAAAAAAACATGGAATACTAGGCCACGGCTGACACTGCTTTAAAGAAGGGTAACTCTGTTTTTACTAGCTTGTTACTTTATAAGTAAATTTGTATTCTGGTCACATGATCCACCTTGTTACTTATAAGTTCTAGTGGATTTTGCTGGTTTAATTTGCTGCTAACAAATTTGTAATGCTATAGTTTTAAGAACCGATTAGATGTAAGTTGTGATAATCCTCTTATGCTGTTTTTCTTTATCTTTTGCACAGCCTAATTTATGTTCTTCATCCGAGTGGATCCAACTTTGCTTACACACTCATCGATGCATCAACCCTATGCATGAAAATCATGGTTATGATCAGCCTTCTATGTTTGTATGACCTGGAATCCTGCTATTGTTCAGTACTTAACTTTGCCGCATACTTGTTTTCTTGCCGGTGACTGATCTAATCGCAAATATTGACACATTGGTAGCATATCCCTTCATGCCAGTAGAGATACATATTTGGATATAGGATGCTGGAGGGCTGCAGCACCGTGAAGGACAACATTATTCTAGAGAAGTCCACACTTATTTGCATCCTCCAAGGTATGCATATCCGTCAAGACGCCGGGTGGCAATATTGTGACGCTAGGTTGAGAGCTCAGATACTATTGAAAATGTGAAGAAGATTTTCAATGCGACATGTCTTCACCTAGATATGCAACAAGTCGGCATTCCAAATAAGGGATTGTTTTTTTCTCGGGATCCCTTCACTTTCCCGCCCAATCTACGGGGCGTCAGCACCGCCTCCTTGTGCTGCGTCCTCCTCCATGGGGCTCCGGCGCTCCGCTGCTTCCTTGTGATGCCTCCGCCGCCCGTCTAGGCTGCTAGGATTTGATCCCTGATCCTTCTTCGTACAACTGAATGTCCTTTGGCTCCTTCAATAAATCTCTCTCTAGCGCTTACTACTCTTTAGATCCTTCAGGAATCATTACTGTTTGTTTATGGACATTGGTTGTTAGCTTTTTGCACAATTCATTGAGATTATTATGACCCAGGCAATCTGAATTTCTGAATAGAAACACCACTGACGGCCAAATTGCTTGTGGTTCTGGATCCCTAGCCCACGATGGACGACGGTGGTTTTCTCCAGTTAACCTGACAGCTGCCACGTGCAAGCTCCTTATCCTGTGCCTAGAGGAAATGGAGCCGCACCCTATCCACCTCTTTGAAGAATTTCTGTAGTGCTCTGAGGATGGTGAGAGCGAAGGTGGGCATGGTGCTTAACACTGACCAGCTGATGAGCACCCTACGGCCGCCAAGGAGAGTAGCCTTCCCTTCCAGCCCTGTTGAGACTTTATGCGATCAATAAAGAATTGCAAGCACACCATTCGGAAACGCGATAGTTTCAGACTTTCAGTGGTATGCTCATATGGCTGAACATAGTTTCGGACTTCCAGTGGTACGTTCATACTAAATACTGACTGAATATAGTTTCAGACTAGTTGGTATGTTCATCTTACTGACCATAGTTTCAGATTTACCATTTTCTATGTTCATAGTGTCACTTCCAGTGGTAGTTAGTATAGGCATATTGCTAGTGCTGTTTTATATTTTTATAGATTTGTAAATTTCCTTGCATTTGCTGAGTCTGGTTGCACTTGAGCCTAACACTGGATGTCTAGTACATTTCACTTGTTGAGTTTTAGAGCACCTGATCCAAATACGCACGTACAAAGTTAGCACCAACCTTGCTTGATCAAATCCGCTAGGATGTGTTAGACTGTTAGTCAACTGACGATTAGCCGATTGATTCTAGACAGAAACAACACACGCATGCGGGAAATTAGTTGGATCGCCACATGCCTGTATCCCGCCTGTTGTTTAGGCTTTAATGAATTCATTCATTCACTGGTACGTTGATTACAAAGGACAGACAGCAAGCCCTCCAGCCCACCACTGAATTGGTAGCCAAGGCCCATAATGAAAGAGACATGGTTCAGCACGTCGGCCTAGCCCACGATCGCATCCTCTCCATTTCTTCTTCCTCCTAGCGACGAACAGATGCAGCTGCATCCACGGATGAACTGGACATGGCCGGCAATGTGTACCTATATGAACTTTTTCTGCCAAAAATCAAGGTAGTGCGTCCGCCCCACCTTGCCCTACGGGGTCCTCTGCGAGTGCGTGAAACAAAAGAAATTTCTTGCCAATACCTATATATTTTTAATAGAGGTTAGTCTGTACAAGGAGGCAGGGCCAAGATACCCAGAGAAATAGGGGGAAAGTAAAATACCTCTTTATCAATAAAAATTTATAGATATGTATAAATACAAAGCCACTTTGTTTTGTATATGTATAAGCTGAAGAAACAAATACAACGACACTGCACTTTATCTGTATATATGTTGACGAAACAATTACAAAGACACTTTATCCCTATATATACGCCAGCGAAACTTTTACAAATGCACTTTATCGCTGAAGAAACGAATAAAAAGGCACTTTATTTATATGTACGTTGTAGAAACATATACAAAGACACTTTATTTGTACATATGCTAAAGAAACAAATACAAAGGCACTTTATTTTGTACATATGCTAAAGAAAACAAATAAAAAGGCACTTTATTTGTACATATCATGAAGAAACAAATACAAAGGCACTTTATTTGTATATATGCTGAAGAAACAAATACAAAGGAACTTTATTTGTATATAACGTGAAGAAACAAGTACAAAGGCACCTTTTATTTGTACATAAGCTAAATAAATAAATACATAAGCACTTTATATGTATATGCGCTGAAGAAACATGTAAAGGCATTTTTTTGTGTATGCACTGAAGAAACAAGCATAAATACCCTTTATTTGTATATGCGCTAAAGAAACATGTACAAACGACACTTTATTTATTTTTGTATATAAGCTGAAGAAACAAATACAAAGGCACTTTATTTGTATATAACTTGAAGAACTTTATTTGTATATAAGCTGAAGAAACAAGTACAAAGGCACTTTGTTTATATATACGCTAATAGACAAATACAAAGACACTTTATTTGTATATATGCTGTAGAAACAAATACAAAGACACTTTATTTGTATATAAGCTAAATAAATAATTACAAATACAGTTTATTTGTATGCTAAAGAAACAAATGCATAGGCATCTTTTCCTTGTATATAAGCAGAAGAAACTAATACGAGTATTGTCAGTGAGTGCAGCTGAGCTGTTCTGGGCTGGTTTTGGTTCGTCGCCCTTGGCCTCCCCTCTTTCCCCTCCCTCTTCCCTTTACCCCCTACTCCGTCCAGTTCCTTTCGCCACGCCACTGTTGCGCCGCGCCCAACGTCAACTCCGGTGCTCACCCCACAAGCAGGTACCACCACCTCCTCCTCCTCCTCTGCCCAGTCTCTACTACTGCAGACAGTACAGTGAAATTGGATCAAAAGTTAAGTAAATTAAGGTGATTGATTATCATAAGGGGAAGGTTGGACGAAGGAGTAATGGAAAGGAAAGTGAAAGATGAAACCTTACATTTTTTTAAGTAAGATATAGAGATGGAGATAGAGATATATAGATATAGATATAGACAAATATAGATATAGATATAGATATAGATGTAGATATAGATATAGATATAGATTGCTAGGCACTTTTCATTTGTATATAAGCGGAAGAAAGTCATATGTGTGTTGTCTTCTGGGCTGGTTCTGGTTCATCGCCCTTGCCCTCCTCTCTTTCCCTCCCTCCTTCCTTTACCCCCTCTCCATCTAGCTGCCATCGCCACGCCACCGCCCTGCCGCACCCAACACCAACTCCGGTGCTCGCCCCACAAGCAGGTACCATGTTCTTCTCGTCCTCGTCTCTACTACTGCAGACAGTGCAGTCTCTCTTGTTTCATGCTGCATCCATCGACCAGGGTTTAGGTCTGGCAGCGATCTCTCTCATGGTTTACCCAGATCTGAAAACCAGGCTGCAGCTGCGATCCCGGAAATATTTGACATGCTAAGCTTACTCGCGACTTTACTTGTTATGGATATGTTAAGCAGGACCCCTACTCTTTTGTGGAAATTGAAATGCCGCATCTAGTTTGAGAATAGCTATTTAGGCTGCTTCATTCCACATCTAGTTTGCTTCACCCTAGCTAGGACACTAGGCTACTTAGATTTTTACAAATCTCTGCTCAACGGGTATCAGTTCATACACCTACCACATACTACCTTGGAAGTACCTGAATTTATGTTCTTTATACTTGTTTTTCTTCAATTAATGAATCTGACTTGCTTGATTACTCAAAAATTCTAGTATCTTATTCTCACACTCAAACTGATTTTCGATTAATCTTCCTCAGGGAACAAGTACAGGCCAGGAAGACAAGTAAACAACAACGACACTCTATAGTTAGGCATCCGGGCTCCAGATTAACTAAATGGAGGGCTGTGCCTGCATCGAGCAGTTCCGGCAAACTGACGAGCTCCTCATCAAGTACCAGTACATCTCGGACTTCTTCATAGCCCTCGCCTACTTCTCCATCCCACTTGAGCTGATCTACTTCGCCAAGAAGTCGGCATCCTTCCCCTACAGATGGGTGCTCCTCCAGTTCAGCGCCTTCATAGTCCTCTGCGGGACCACCCACCTCATAAACCTCTGGACCTTCACCAAGCACACCAAGACCGTCGACATTGTCATGACGGTAACCAAGGTCACCACGGCCGTCGTGTCCTGCGCGACAGCCCTCACGCTCATCCATATCATACCTGATTTGTTGGGTGTGAAGACGAGGGAGTTGTTCCTCAAGAAGAAGGCTGATGAGCTCGACAAGGAGATGGGCCTCATAAGAACGCAGGAGGAGACCGGGAGGCATGTCAGGGTGCTCATCCATGAGATCAGGAGCACGCTTGACAGGCACACCATCCTCAAGACTACTCTGGTTGAGCTCGGGAGGACGCTGGGTCTGGAGGAATGTGCTTTCTGGATGCCGTCGATGAGCGGTTTGAGCCTTGAGCTAACTCATACCATGCGCCACCACATCCCCACGGGCTCTTCTGTGGAGATTAATCTCCCTGTTGTCAACCAAGTCTTCAGTACCAACCGGGCGATCATAGTGCCACATACTTCTCCTTTGGCGAGGATCCACCCTGTTCAAGGGCGGCATGTCCCACCCGAGGTGGCTGCTGTGAGAGTCCCGCTGCTGCATCTTTCAAACTTTCATCCCGAGCTTTTGGCGAAAAGCTACGCAATTATGGTTTTGATGCTCCCATCTGATAGTGCGAGGAAATGGCTTGCTCATGAACTCCAGCTCATCGAGGTCGTCGCCAATCAGGTTGCTACTACACTTTCCCCTGATATTTTTAGAACACCATTTGTCTTGAGTTAATTTAAAACAAAACCCTCTTCAAAGTAGAATAATCAATAATTTAACGTTTGTTCACTGCTGCGCACTGAATAATTGATATGTGAAAACTGCAAACAACAAGAAATAGCTAGCTATACACTGTTGTAGTGAATGAAACCATATGCAAGTCTAGAACGCTTTTGTTAGCATGCTCCCTGCGACAACCATGTTTGTTGGTTAGGAATATGGTGTTATTTCATAATTTGCTTAGAGGATATATCATATATGTTCAACTTCTGATACAGGTTAAGTCGAGCATAAGTTATTTCCTTAGCTTGGGTACCATAAGCTTAAATTTATTACATAAGTTGGCACTGTGTTATAGCTACACATCAATAAGAAGAGGAAAGAAATACAACAGTACAATATTAGGAAAGATGTGTAGCTAATAATGTTTTCTGATGAACATAAATCAACCTTCTCTGTAGTTTTTCTTTTTCTTTTTTTCAGTCGAAACGCCATGTTAAAGAGTTCTAACAGTGTGATCCTCTGAATAACTGCCACTGGCACTTCGATTTCTTTTAAATGACCTGTGCGTTAAGCCTTCTCTATCTATCTAAAAAGAATGTACAGTCCTAGAAAAACTGTTCTCTATGCAGAAAATAATGTCCTGCGTTAACATTCACAAAAACTAGTTACCTATAGGTCCTATACTCTCCTTGTCCGGAAATACTTGTCGGAGAAATGGACGCATCTAGACGTATTTTTGTTCTAGATACATCCATTTTTATTCATTTCTCCGACATGTATTTTCGGACGGAGGGAATATATATTGATATACATAGTGTACTAGCATTCTACGCGGGTTAAAAAAAACTAGCACTCTACAACTTATTTCAGGTAGCTGTTGCCCTCTCTCATGCGGCAATTCTTGAAGAATCAATGCAAGCACGTGATCTACTGATGGAGCAAAATTTCGCGCTGGACTTAGCTCTGCGAGAGGCTGAAATGGCAATACATGCTCGCAATGTCAACAGGGTGGGGGTTGAACTTGTGGGGCCTGAGGACGCAGACAACCTCGCTACCATCGACTCATCTGCTTCTGCAGCCAAGGTGCACAACGCCAAGCCATGATCGACGAGTCTGCCCCAACTTCGCCCGACACCGATGGGTCACTTCTACCCACCAAGAAGTACTCCTTGATTCAAATCCTACTCTCTAGTTGCCCTTTGCTTGCACCCTATAGGTGCCCCAAAGGCCCAAACTGTTTCCTTTGCTGCTGCTGCGACAGCACTATCTATCTGAACCTATGTAGTTTATATTTGGCCCTGCTGTGTGCAATCTATCTGGATTTGTGCTAAGTTATGCTATTTATCTAGAAACGTGTGCTTACCTTGTGGTGCATCTCGGTGCCGATGGCGAACACAATGCTATCCTTGATCTCTTGGTATGTTCGTGAAAACTGCAAACAGCAAGAGATAGCTAGCTATACACTCCCGTAGTGCATGAAACCATATGCAAGTCTAGAACACTTTTGTACATCTTCAATGGAGTGGACATAATCAACCTCTGGTTTTCCCTTTTCTGTTTTTCAGTCGAAAAGCCATGTTAAAGAGTTGTAACAAAGTGTGATCCTCTGAATAACTGCTATACCGGCACTCTGTTGTCTTTTAAATGAACATCTTCTCTCAGAAACAGAGCATAGAAACTGTTTCTTACAACTTATAAGTACTGAACATTATTTGGCCTCTCTTCCTATTCGTAAAAAATAATTTGACGCGTCAACGGCTGGCTTACGCCTGCCTGAACCTTTATTAACCACCGTCAAAGTGTGCCAAGCATAGGGAACAGAAATATAGGGGGTTTTGGTGGCAATGCCCCGTCTGAAACGCCTAGCATTCGTGAACAAGCGGTCCTTGTGGGCGAGCTAGACAAAAATTCGGCATTTATTTGGTGCGTAGTTTCTCCAAATGGCCGGCGCAAGGTTGTCCTGGGGCCGCGACTTCCAAACCGCTTGGTAGGCCAGCTTGGTGGTTAACGGCTTGCCTGCCTCCCTCGAAATTCTTCTGTCAGCAACCTGCAAATTCACGTTTACCGAAGCCAGAACATTGCGAAGATCAACAAACTCGCACTCAGCCGTGTGAGACAGCCTGGGGGTCAAGTCCAAGGTTAGGTTGTGCGAACCCAGAGCACGAGCCACCGGAGTGTGGATCCGATTGGAGTGAGAGAACAAAGCCGGGAAAAGTTGTGCTAGGGTTTGGGTGGTGTTAGGGAGCCAAAGGTCGAGCCAGAATGAGGTAGTGGCGCCGTTGCCAAGTTGCACTCGAGTGTTTGAGCGAAAGAAATCAAGGCCTTTCATGATATCCCGCCAGATAGGGGTAGAATGACTATCGTCCGTTCCCACGTCATGGGTGCTAGACCATCCATAATTGGAGACAAGGTAGGAAGGTTGTCGCGAAGCCGCACCGTCGTGTAGCTTGGAAATGTGTTTGAGGAGGAGGCAAACATTCATTTGCGTTAGAGAGAGGAAGCCGAGGCCTCCATTAGTGAAAGGAGCGCACACGATGTCCCAAGCAACTTTGCAGTTACCCCCGGTAACCGTGTCTTGGCCCGTCCAGAAGAAGGCTCGACAGCGTTTCTCAATCTCTTGCACAGTGCCGGCGGGAAGAAGAAGAACGCTCATAGCATAGATTGGCAGGGCCCGGAGGACGGAGCGTACAAGAATTGCCCGCCCGGCCAAGGACAGAAGAAGTCCTCGCCAGCCGGCCAAACGTCGGTCGACCTTATCAATGATAAAGAAAAAATCCGCTAGAGTGAGTTTGTGGGTGGAGAGAGGCAATCCTAAGTAAGATTGCGGAAAGGAAGCGACCGGGCAACCAAGAATGGCCGCAAGGTTGTTAGATAGCTCTGGGTCGACGTGAATAGGCGCGAAGGTGCTTTTGTGGAAATTGATGGTAAGGCTGGTGGCCTCGGAGAACTGAAGTAGGATTTGCTTGAGGGTCCGCAGTTGCGCTGCATCTGGAGGAAGGACAATAAGAGTGTCGTCAGCATATTGCAAGACGGTGCAAGGGATATCGTCCGCAATTGGGTGGGAAAGAAGGCCATTTGAGGAGGCCTGGAGAATTAGGCGCTTGAGGACATCAGCAACTATAATGAAAAGATAGGGGAGAAAGGGTCACCCTGCCGCAAGCTTTGCCGATACGGGAACCAAGGGCCCGGCTTGCCGTTCAGTAACACAGCCGAGGTGGACGAAGAGTTTAGGTGGTCAACCCAACGGCACCAGGACGGTGGAAAGCCTTTTGCGCATAAGATCGCGGCAAGGGCGACCCAAGACACCGAGTCGAAAGCCTTGTGGAAATCGAGCTTGATGACGATTGCGGGGAGACGTCGTTTAAAACAAGTTTGGACAATGTCCGCAGCATGGACAAAGTTTTCGGCGATCCCACGGCCCTGAATAAAACCCGTTTGCTCGTCATGAATGAGGTGGTCGATAAGAGGCTGGGCCCGAAAGGCGAGGCACTTAGACGCAAGCTTGACGGAGCAGTTTTGAAGGGACACAGGGCGATAGTTTTCCGGCTTAGCAGCGTCGGACTTCTTTGGAAGGAGCACGATGTGAGCTGTGTTCAAACGCATAAGGTCTGCTGAGCCAGCATGAAAGTCATTAAGCAAATTGAGAAGATCCAATTTAACAAGATCCCAGTTGCCTTTGTAGAAAGCGGGCCAAAACCATCCGGCCCTGGGCTTGCATCGTCCTTCATGGCCCAAAGAGCAGCCTTAATTTCCTCCAAGGTAAAAGGAGCAGATAGGTTGGAAGCCTGAGCGGAAGTAATTGAGTTTGGGAGAAGTAGACTATCGAGATCAAAGGAAAAGGAGACCGGATGGCATACGCCAATCAGGTTCTTAAAGAAGTTCAGAAGAACAGCCTCCTTGTCACAATGCCCAGTAAAGGTAGTGCCTTTGTTTTCAAGGGATTTGATTTGGTTTTACGGTGTCGACCGAGGCACAAATATGAAGGTATGCTGAGTTTTCGTCACCGAAGACGCAATCCTTAACCTTTGCCCGTTGCCTCTAGTAGGCTGCAATGGCAGCATTATGTCGGTGCAGTGAAAGCTTGACCGCAAGCCGAAGATCGGATTCGAGAGATGACAACGTCCTGGCCTCTTCCAGCTTGTCAAGGACGTTGATAGTGGTATGGCAGTTTAAGGCTAAGATCTTAGGCGATCTCCTGTTGGACAGCCACTTTTTGCCATATCCCCTGCACGCTTTAATTTAAGGGAAAGAATTCCAGCAGATCCAAGGTGGGCATGCCGAGGACCGACGCTTCCCAATTTGCGCCACCCGTTCCTTGAATAAAGGGACGTTGAGGAGAGAGCGGTCAAGGCGGAAAACCGAAGATCTAGGGATGGAAGTGGCTGCCGTTAGCCGGATGGGAACGTGATCGGAGGTTGTCCTGGCAAGAGAAGAAAGAGAGGTATCCGGAAATTTTGAGGCCCAGTCCACGCTTGCCAGAGCCCGGTCAAGCCGGACAAGAATGGGCACCTCCTGCTGGTTTGACCAAGTAAAGCGTATGTCGAGGAGAGGCGGATCCTGAAGCCGGAGAGTGTTGATAGTTGAGGCAAAAAGGTTTGCCTCCTGCATATTGAAATGTGTTGTGGATTTGTCCGACGGCCTAAGGGTGATGTTGAAATCCCCGATGATAGTCCAAGGGCAGGAGATTTGAGGTTTGAGATCCACGAGGGATTGCAAGAAGGAAGGTTTATATGCGTGGTCGCAGGGCCCGTAGACGTTAGTAATGGTGAATGAGAGGTCGTCCACGTGCGATTCAAACCAACAAGTAAGGGCGAAAGTGTCCACGAGCACTTTGTAGCAGGAGAGGAAATTGTCGTCCCATGCGGTAACAATCCCCCCGGCCGAATCGATAGCTCGGATGGAATGAAAGTTGCGAAGATTCGGGGGAAGAAAAGAAATAGCTTTGAAGTTGGAGATGTCCTGGAGTTTTGACTCCTGAAGGAAAATTACGGAGCAAGGCGCAGAGGAAAGGGTTGCTTTCACATCGGTGCACTTCTTGTGCCTACCAAGCCCTCGAACGTTCCAAGAAATAACAAAGACTTCCCTAATCATTGGAAACTAAAGTAGCAACATAGATTGGCCGAGCAAGACAAGCCCAAAGTAAAAACAATGGAACGGTCGTTAACTGGAACAAGGCGGTAGGAAAGTAAAGGGAAAAAAGAGAGAAACTCGGAAAGAAAAAGACTAGTAGTTGGGATCCCAATGAAGTAGACAAGCAGACGGCGCGTCCTGTGAAGAAAGCTGCAGCTAAAAATGTGGGTGTAGCTGCAGTCGTGAAGAGCAGCAAGAAAGGGGTGGCGCCGTTGCGTAGGTGGCTCGGTAGGGTCTTCACACATCGTCATCGGCGGGCTCCATGTTGAGGTCGATCTCGGGGACGCCACAAGCCATGGCAAGTTGGAGAGCGTCCTTGCGCGGGAGCGGCGGAGGTCCCTCAGCAGCAAGCTCCATGAGCTCCACCGCTGGCAGCAGCAGCTCCTTGCGCGGGGCCGCCTTCTTCTTGCCTTCCAGCTTCATCTCCTTCCGAAGAGTGGCCTTTTCCAGCATCGTCATACGGTTCGGGGGCTCTCCCTCCCGGAGGCGAGCGCTGCGGCGCGTGAAGAAGATTGTTGGGGAAGCAGCCCGAGGAGGGAGGTTGGCGATCGGAGGGGAGGAAGGAGGGGAGAGCTGCTGCGGGATGTCGTTGTGCGCGTCGTTGGCGATAAGCAGGGGCTGCGGCCCTGGGATCAGAGGGAGGCCGGCGTCGTAGCGAGCAACGGCTTGCATGACCGCCTCCTCCCCGTCGCAGCCCAGGGTGAAAGCGCGGCCCCGGAAGTCGCGGCAGACCACCTCGGCATCGGTGAAGGGGGCGTGGGGGGCCCCGACCGTGGCCACCCGGTCGAGGTAGCCGATGGAGCAGGCTGCCAGGTTGGCGACAACGAGCCGGGGAGAGCCCGCCGGACTCATCGGAATGCGGTAGAAGCCGCGCTCGCCGTTCACGCCCTGGACGCGCACATCGTAGAAGCCCTTGAAGAGCTTGACCTGCACCGACCTCGGGCGAGCCGTGAGCGGCACGACACAAACCAGAAGCTTGTGGTTGGCCATCATGGTGAGGCCGCCCGGCAGCTGCACCACCTTGTCGTCATGCCCCTCGTCGGTTGGAGGAGGGGGAGGGGCCGACAGGTCCGGGTCCATGCCGCCGGGGAAGTCGCTGCTCCCCCCGTCGCCGCCATCCCCGCCACCGCCACCGTTGTTGTCGTCGTCGGAGTCGAGGCCCGCGAAAGCAGGGTCGGGCGGTATCTCTTGGGAGTGGATGACAAGGACGGAAGCAATTGCACCGAGGCCAGAGAAGCCATGGACCGGGATGGTATGAGGGAAGTTAGTGAGGGTACGAGATTTGACGGAGACAAGGACAATAGAGTAGTCCACACCGGTAAGGCAAACAGGGTCAATCTGGATGCGACATGCGAAAGGAACAATGGAGTTGATGATGGTAGGAGTAAACCAGTACTCGAGAGGGAAATCCTCGATATGAAGGGCAGAGACCGTGCCAAGACGGAAGAGGAAGCGATTCTCAGTGTCTTCGTGGCGCACAAGGCTGACGGTGTTTATGGGGCAGGAAAGAGGACTGTTGAGGATGGAGATTTCACGCTCATAGGCCGAACCAAACACGACCAGCCCCGCCCCGTAGGAAGAGGCCCGAATCATCACCGGGGGGTTGCCAACCCCGGTCTGCAGAGCACGGCGGATACAAGCTTGGGGGAGGGATGGGGAGGGTTGACAATGGCGTTTGCGAGGTTTTAGAAATGCTCGATGGGGGTGAAGGGCATGAAAACATTGGAGAAATCCCGACGGTGCCTAGGAGGAGAAGAGAGAAAGGCAGATTGGGTTGCGTCCGAATCGGTGGATTCCTCCCCCGATTCGAACTCTACCTCGTCCGGGTCCTCCTCCTCCTCAAAGGCCTCATCTTCAACTTCCGCCGCGTCGGTCTGCTCCGGGAAGGCAAAGATGCATGGTGGGGATGCGTGGGCAGGGACGGCGGCTGCTCGTCCTCGGAGGAGGAGAGCTCCAGGGGGATGAAGTCAGCCATGGGGGTCGGAGCGGGCTGGGGAGGCGGTGGAGAGCTCAGGCCAGGTTGTGCGAGAGGGTTGGGAGCAAAGGCGGGCGCAGGGATGAAGAGAGGCAAGGTGTTGGCTGGGGGTAAAATAGCCGTGCACCCATGCTGGGTGTGGCCCACACGCCAGCATCGGCGACACCTCACGGGGTCTCGGCAATCGTGAACTTGGTGGTCAAGAGCAAGGCATCGGAAGCAGCGGTTCATGGCGTTGAGATTTTTGGGCGGGAGGGACGAGCTGTGCCGGCGCATGCAAGGGGGGTGCATGCTATAAGAGGAAGCAAGAAGGGCATGGGCATAAGATTCCAGCGGTCCAGCATGCGGGCTACCGGCGTGGGAGGGAGACAGTCGAGGCGGCGTCAGGCAGCCGGCCTCGGTCTCTTCGTTGTCACATCCCGTGGTCTGCGGCCGGACAGGAGGCGGGCTGTCATGAACCTTAGGCTGACGATTGAGAGAAGTTGACCATGGGAGTGGGCCCGGAGGCCGCGGCAGGATCCGAGGGGCAGAGGCATCGAGCATGGGTTGCCACCTGCGAGGAGGGAAGCCAGGGCGCCTCGGGCTGGCCAAACCCAGAGGAGCATGCATGCGCCCTGCAGTCTGCGATGGCGTGGAGCGGCATGCCAGTTGGACCAGTTGCAACGGGCCAAAGGGGAGAGCCAGGATACCGGATGTAAACGTCCAAAATGGGAGGCCGAGGTGCTGCGCTGGTGCCAACGGAGCGACGAGCCACGTGGCGGCACAGCGGAGGGGGGCAATCCTCCAAGCAATTATCACCGATAACGCCATGTGAGATGGGCAGGATAGACGTTGGGCAGGGTCGCGACAAGGAGGGGGCGTCCCGAGTTGCCAGGCCCACGTCAGGATAGAGCCGGAACGGAATCGCACGCGGGGCAGCAACACAGTCGACGCTCCAAGTCGCATCAGAGAGGGATGACGACACGGGTTGACAGGCCCGGGTTTCAGGGGCATGGGGGAGAGAAGTGTGCGCAGCAAAAAGACGAGGCAGAGGCAGTCCAACAGGGGGAGGATTAGCCAGAAGCGAACAACTAAACCCTTGTAGTTAATCCCCACGAGCGACAGAATGAAACTAGCAATGTTATGATTAGCCACGGTAAAAGAGAATAAGCAGTCGCTAAACTGAACAATTAAAGGGTAAGCAAAAGGCGAGCCAATCCAACCACTGAGCAGGGCTACAACGGCGGAGGACGGCGGCGGAGGCGCCGGCAGCAGGACCTCCAGCCAAACCTTGGTAGGCGATGAAGGAAATATGCCCTAGAGGCAATAATAAAGTTATTATTTATTTCCTTATATCATGATAAATATTTATTATTCATGCTAGAGTTGTATTAACCGGAAACATAATACATGTGTGAATACATAGACAAAACATAGTGTCACTAGTATGCCTCTACTTGACTAGCTCGTTTATCAAAGATGGTTATGTTTCCTAACCATGGAAAAAAGAGTTGTCATTTGATTAATGGGATCACATCATTAGGAGAATGATGTGATTGACTTGACCCATTCCGTTAGCTTAGCATTTGATCGTTTAGTATGTTGCTATTGCTTTCTTCATGACTTATACATGTTCCTGTAACTATGAGATTATGCAACTCCCGTTTACCGGAGGAACACTTTGGGTGCTACCAAACGTCACAACGTAACTGGTTGATTATAAAGAAGTACTACAGGTGTCTCAAAAGGTACATGTTGGGTTGGCGTATTTCAAGATTAGGTTTTGTCACTCCGATTATCGGAGAGGTATCTCTGGGCCCTCTCGGTAATGCACATCACTATAAGCCTTGCAAGCAATGTAACTAATGAGTTAGTTACGGAATGATGCATTACGTAACGAGTAAAGAGACTTGCCGTAACGAGATTGAACTAGGTATTGGATACCGACGATCGAATCTCGGGCAAGTAACATACCGATGACAAAGGGAACAACATATGTTGTTATGCGGTTTGACCGATAAAGATCTTCGTAGAATATGTAGGAGCCAATATGGGCATCCAGGTTCCGCTATTGGTTATTGACCGAGAATAGTTCTAGGTCATGTCTACATAGTTCTCGAACCCGTAGGGTCCGCACGCTTAAGGTTTCGATGACAGTTATATTATGAGTTTATGAGTTTTGATGTACCGAAGGAGTTCCGAGTCCCGGATGAGATCGGGGACATGACGAGGAGTCTCGAAATGGTCGAGACGTAAAGATTGATATATTTGACGACTATATTCGGAGTTCGGAAAGGTTCCGAGTGATTCGGGTATTTTTCGGAGTACCGGAGAGTTACGGGAATTCGCCGGGGAGTATATGGGCCTTATTGGGACATACGGGAATAGAGGAGATAGGCTAAAAGGAAGGAGGCCTGCGCCCCCCCTCTGGTCCGAATTGGACAAGGGGCGCAGCCCCCCTTTCCTTCTTCCTCTCCCCCTCTTTCCCCTTCTCCTACTCCAACAAGGGAGGTGGAATCCTACTAGGACTAGGGAGTCCTAGTAGGACTCCACACTTGGCGCGCCCCCTCCTAGGGCCGGCCTCCTCCCCCTTGCTCCTTTATATACGGGGGCAGAGGGGCACCCCATGACACACAAGTTGATCTACGGATCGTTCCTTAGCCGTGTGCGGTGCCCCCTCCACCATATTCCACCTCTGTCATATCATCGCGGAGTTTAGGCGAAGCCCTGCGTCGGTAGAGCATCATCATCGTCACCACGCCGTCGTGCTGACGGAACTCATCCCCGATACTTTGCTGGATCGGATTCCGGGATCGCCATCGAGCTGAACGTGTGCTGAACTCGGAGGTGCCGTGACGTTTGGTACTTGGATCAGTCGGATCGTGAAGACGCACGACTACATCAACCGCGTTGTCATAACGCTTCGCTTACGGTCTCACGAGGGTACGTGGACAATACTCTCCCCTCTCGTTGCTATGCCATCACCATGATCTTGCGTGTGCGTAGGAATTTTTTGAAATTACTACGTTCCCCATGATGGCATCCGAGCCTGGTTTTATGCGTAGATGTCATATGCACGAGTAGAACACAAGTGAGTTGTGGGCGATACAAGTCATACTGCTTACCAGCATGTCATACTTTGGTTCGGCGGTATTGTGAGATGAAGCGGCCCGGACCGACATTACGCGTACGCTTACGCGAGACTGGTTTCACCATTGCGAGCACTCGTGCTTAAAGGTGACTGGCGGGTGTCTGTCTCTCTCACTTTAGTTGAACCGTGTGTGGCTACGCCCGGTCCTTGCGAAGGTTAAAACAACACCAACTTGACAAACTATCGTTGTGGTTTTGATGCGTAGGTAAGAACGGTTCTTGCTATATTTGCAACAACAAAGTAGAGGACGTCTAACTTGTTTTTGCAGGGCATGTTGTGATGTGATATGGTCAAGACGTGATGCTATATTTTATTGTATGAGATGATCATGTTTTGTAACCGAAGTTTTCGGCAACTGGCAGGAGCCATATGGCTGTCGCTTTATTGTATGAAATGCAACGCCTGTAATTGCTTTACTTTATCACTAAGCGGTAGCGATAGTCGAGAAGCAATAGTTGGCGAGACGACAACGATGCTACGATGGAGATCAAGGTGTCGGCGCGGTGGCGATGGTGATCACGATGGTGCTTGGAGATGGAGATCACAAGCACAAGATGATGATGGCCATATCATATCACTTATATTGATTGCATGTGATGTTTATCCTTTATGCATCTTATCTTGCTTTGATTGACGGTAGCATTTTAAGATGATCTTTCACTAAAAATATCAAGAAGTGTTCTCCCTGAGTATGCACCGTTGCGAAAGTTCTTCGTCTTTGAGACACCACGTGATGATCGGGTGTGATAGGCTCTACGTTCAAATACAACGGGTGCAAAACAGTTGCACACGCGAATACTCAGGTTAAACTTGGCGAGCCTAGCATACACAGATATGGCCTCGGAACACGGAGACCGAAGGTCGAGCGTGAATCATATAGTAGATATGATCAACATAGTGATGTTCACCATTGAAACTACTCCATCTCACGTGATGATCGGACATGGTTTAGTTGATATGGATCACGTAATCACTTAGAAGATTAGAGGGATATCTATCTAAGTGGGAGTTCTTAAGTAATATGATTAATTGAACTTTAATTTATCATGAACTTAGTCCTGGTAGTATTTTGCAAATTATGTAGTAGATCAATAGCTCACATTGTTGCTTCCCTATGTTTTTGCTTCCCTATGTTTTTATGTGTTCCTAGAGAAAATTGTATTGAAAAATGTTAGTAGCAATGATGCGGATTGGATCCGTGATCTGAGGTTTATCCTCATTGCTGCACAGAAGAATTATGTCCTTAATGCACCGCTAGGTGACAGACCTATTGCAGGAGCAAATGCAGACGTTATGAACGCGTTTGGCTAGCTCAATATGATGACTACTTGATAGTTTAGTGCACCATACTTAACGGCTTAGAATCGGGACATCAAAGACGTTTTTGAACGTCATGGACCATATGAGATGTTCCAGGAGTTGAAGATAATATTTCAAGCAAATATCCGAGTTGAGAGATATGAAGTCTCCAACAAGTTCTATAGCTAAAAGATGGAGGAGAATCGCTCAACTAGTGAGCATGTGCTCAGATTGTCTGGGTACTTCAATCGCTTGAATCAAGTGGGAGTTAATCTTCCAGATAAGATAGTGATTGACAGAATTTTCTAGTCACCATCGCCAAGTTAGTAGAACTTCGTGATGAACTATAATATGCAAGGGATGACAAAAGTAATTCCCAAGCTCTTCGTGATGCTGAAATCGACGAAGGTAGAAATCAAGAAAAGAACATCAAGTGTTGATGATTGACAAGACCACTAGTTTCAAGAAAAGGGCAAAGGGAAAGAAAGGGAACTTCAAGTAGAATGACAAGCAAGTTGTCGCTACCGCGAAGAAGCCCAAAGCTGGACCAAAGCCTGAAACTGAGTACTTCTACTGCAAAGGAAATGATCACCGGGAGCAGAAATAACCTGAATATTTGGTAGATAAGTAGGGTGGCAAAGTGAACAATGGTTTATTTGATATTCAGGTGTTTTATGTGTGCCTTAATAGTGTTTATAGTAGCCCTGAGTATTTGATACTTGTTCGGTTGCTAAGATTAGTAACTCGAAACAGGAGTTACATAATAAACAGAGACTAGTTGAGGGGAAGTGATGATGAGTGTTGGAAATAGTTCCAAGATTGATATGATCATCATCACACACTCCCTATATTTTCGAGATTAGTGTTAAAAGCCAAATAAATGTTATTTAGCGTTTGCGTTGAGCATGAATATGATTTCATCATGTTTATTGCAAAATGGTTATTCATTTAAAGTTAAAGAATAATTTTTATTCTGTTTACATGAATAAAACCTTCGATGGTTATACACCCAATGAAAATAGTTTGTTGGATCTCGATCATAGTGATACACATATTCATAATATTGATGCCAAAAGATGCAAAGTTGTAGCGACCCGACCCAAAATCGGTCAAGTCTCTGTGTAGCTGTACCATCCCAAGATCATGCTGGCACACACAGTACATTGATGAAAAGATTCAAAGTTCAATCACACCTGAATTTATTACACGATTCTCATATCGAGTCTTTATTGCAAAATAATAAATTCGGCCGAAGGCCAACTCATGAGAAATAAGCTAAATAAAGCTGCGGAAGCGTAGACGAATAGCGAGTACATCCGACTCCATAGGCCAGTCGCCAAGCGTGGATCGTAGCCTCACTCCTGATCGGAAAACTCCTCTGCAACATAAGACGTTGCAGCCGTGTAGGTCAGCATTTTGAATATGCCGGCAAGTCAAAGAGAGAACAACAATAAAATTACTTACACTATTTGCTATTTTGCTGTGGGGCTCTAAGTTTCATTGTTTTACGAAAAAGCCAGTTTTTCCCTACAACAAGGACTTGTTTGCAAATACTACAAAATGTTGGTAGTTATTGAGATGGTTCCGCCAACCAATGTCTCATTCCCAATTATTAAAATAACCTCCTCAATTAATTTATTAAGTTCGGTGTTGAGATATCCGAAATACTCCAAGTTCCAGAGGCTCAAATTGTCCGTAACCAGGGACATGGCTAACCGATTAGATCTTCACTCTGCAGAGGTTTGCGTACTTTACCCGCAAGAATCGTTCCCTCCTTTAAGTCTTCGCACTTCCTGGTGTTTGAAGACGGACGAGCAACAGGGTCTTCCGAAGGGTTCCTCCGGGCCATCACGGTGCCCATCCAATCCTACCGTTCTTCTACATCTCATAGCACCGTCCGGCCAGAGTCACACCTAGGGTCGACCAAGCCAGAGCCCATAATGACTTGCGGCTGCACAGGTAAGCTTCCGGTCAAAGGGGTATCCATCTGTCTCTTCGTGGCTGGGTGAAGCTTTCCGCAAGATGTCATGGCGCTTCTCCATGCATCCTGGCCAGCCGCTGGTTTCTCCAGGTGCCCACAACCGCCCTCCACCCAAAGAGTGAATTTTGAAGTCCATCTTGAGCTTGAAGTCATGGGGTTGTCATCATCTTGACTCTCACATCTCCCTTATGAATCACTCAACCAACCCCGTCTACGAGCATAGCAAAATAAACTATTTCATCCCGGGCCATGGTAACAAGGGGAATTGGTTTCATCCTACCTCATGATACTACTCAAGAACATAACTTAAAATTCTCCTACTGCATGCATGGTGGGGAGGTATAATTCTAATGCAATAAACTCATAGGTATTGTAAAAGAAAACATGATCAAATGACTTGCCTGGCTGACGGTCTTCGAAAGTTAGGGACTCGTGATAGCAGGCTTCAGACTCGGAAATTCTACGAAGCAAACAACAATCATATAAGCATAAAAACATACAATCACTTAACTTAACAGCATGCTAACATAAAACACACAAAACAATCGAACCAAAAACCAAAGAGAACTCGAAGAAATCCAAGCCAACAACTAACAAGAAAATAAAATAAACTTTTTATTTTCTGTAAATAAAAGTTCAAGTTCTAAAACTACAGAAACTAATCTAAAATAAACTATAACATAGGTAAAATAAAATTATTTACTAAATAAAACAATAGGAAAACAGTAGCTAGTTAAATAAACAAGAAACACATGATTTCGACTAAAACATTTTTTTTATCAAAAATACCCAAATAAATTCCTACTGCTAGGCAAAGTCAAAACAAAGCAGTGACAAAAGAATCATTAAAATAAAATAATCCTAACTCATTTTATAGCAGAAATACTAATCTGTCTAAAACTAAAATAAAACAATTTCTAATAATTTAAACATGGTCAAACATATTTTCTACAGAAACTACAACAAATTTGCAAACTAACAAAAAAGAATCAACTATAAATATTAAGTAACCTAAAAGATAGGGATTTTACAAAACTGTAACTATTCTGTTAAAACAGAAACGAAAAAATATAACTAAAAAGAAAAATTAGCGCTAACGGGCCTATCTAACGCTCAGGCGTCATATAACTAAAGCGTGCCCGAGAGAATAAACCGATCGGGCCGGTCTAACTAAACCGCTAACAAAACAAAAGAAAAACGTAACTAAACTGGTCTTTTTAAAATAAAAACGTACCCCTTCGTAGATCTAATCTAGGCCGTTCATGCGCGATCCAACGGTGGTGGGGGGGTTCCGGCGGCTTACCGCGGTGGCGACGACGGCGAGGGACGATGGCGGCTCGGGCGGCGACGGCGCGGTGGCTCCGGTGGTCGGGGACGACGGCGTAGACGTCCGGCGGGTGCGGCGGCTCGAGGGGAGGTCGGGGGTGGAGTCGTTGGAGCTCGGGGGGGTCGGAGACGAGCGGGGCAAGAGCAATGGCGCGGCGGTGGCGTCGGGTTCAGCGAGGAATAGCGGGCGAGGTAGAGGGTTTAGGCGAGGAAGGGTGGGAACGGGTCGAGGAGGCGGGTACTTATAGGGGCGCGGTCGACTTGGAGGAGCGGGCGAATCGGGGAGAGAATCCCGAGATCTCCGGGATTCCAGCGGTGGTGGCGAGCGCTCTAGCTTGGGCAAGGGGAAGAAGAAGGAGTGGGGCCGGCGCGTCAGCGAGAGAGGGAGGAGGGGTTTCGGTCGGGTGACCGAGGGAGGGGATCCGGTGCGGCTCGGGCAGGCCGGCTCGGGGCAGGCCGGGCTCGGCTACCGGGTGGCTGCGCTGCCCATTGGCTGGGCTGCGCCGGCGCTGGCTGGGTTGGCTATTCGGCCGGGCGCTGGGGTTTTTTTCTTTTTCCTTTTTTTTTGAATTAGGGAGAGCAGGGAATATACAAAAAAAATATATTTTTTTATATAGGACATATATATATCAAAATTATCAGGGGAATTTATCCTACAATTTGAACATTTTTCCAGGGGCAAAACTCAAACTAAAAAAAACATTTTCTAGAAATCCCAAATAAAATCAAATTTGAATTCCATCTTTTTGGCAAAACTTTTCTTCTGACATTTTTGGAGTGTCATGTTTACTCCTCTCGTACTTTTTCTCAAGTATTTGTCAGGCATTGTTTTGAAGTAAATTCAACTGCCAATTTGAGTTCAAATTCCAACAAACTCAAAAGCCTCTGAAATAATTCAAATGTCACTCAATTCAAACAGTAATGCATAGATGCTTAGATATAATTGTAAAACATTCCAAATGGGAAATTTGGGATGTTACAAACCTACCCACCTTAAGATGAATCTCGCCCTCGAGATTCGGGTTGGCTAGCAAATAGGTGCGGGTGGTCTCGGCGGAGGTCTTCTTCTCGCTCCCAGGTGGCTTCCTCCTCGGAATGATGACTCCACAGCACCTTGCAAAACTTGATGATCTTGCTGCGGGTAACTCTGTTCGCAGTCTCGAGAATTCGGACGGGTTTCTCCTCATAAGTCAGATCACTGTCGAGCTATATGGCCTCTAGGGGCACTGTGTCTCTCAACGGAATATCGGCCATCTCGGCATGGCATTTCTTCACCGAGAAACATGGAAGACATCATGAACTCCGGACAATCCTTCCGCAATTCCAACTTGTAAGCAACTTCTCCACGACGTTCGAGGATTTTGTAGGGCCAATGAACCGGGGTGCTAACTTTCCTTTAACACCGAACCTCTTGATTCCACGAAGTGGGGACACACGAAGATATGCCCGGTCTCCCGCTTCGTATGTTACTTCCTTGCGTTTACTGTCGGCATAACTCTTCTGCCTCGACTAAGCTACCTTGAGTCTATCTCGAATCAGCTTGACTTTCTCTTCGGAATCTACGATAAGATCGGGACCGAAAAGTTTTCGATCTCCAACACCATCCCACAAAGAACGGTGTTCTGCACCTCCTTCCGTATAGAGCTTCAAAAGGGGCCATCTTCAGACTGGTCTGATAACTGTTATTGTACGAGAACTCCGCGTATGTCAAATTATCATCCCAGCTAGACCCATAGTCTAGCGCACAAGCTCTCAACATGTCCTCCAGGATCTGGTTGACTCTCTCGGTCTGGCCCATCCGTCTGCGGATGAAAAGCTGCATCAACTCCAGCCTCGCACTCCAAAGTTTCACGCAAATGATTCCAAAACTTTGAGGTAAATTGTGTTCCTCTATCGACACGATACTCCTCGGAACTCCATGCAGACATACGATCCTGGTCATGTATATCTTGGCTAACTTAAGCGCTGGTATAGGTAGTCTTCACGGGAATGAAATGAGCTACCTTGGTCAATCGATCAACCACTACCCAGATGGAATCATAACCTGAACGGGTCCTGGGTAATGCTGTGATAAAATCCATTCCAAGTTTTTCCCATTTCCACTCGGGAATCGGCAAAGGTTGAAGTAACCCTGCTGGCTTCTGATGTTCCGCCTTTACTCGCTGGCAAACATCGCATATTGCTACGTACTCAGCAATATCCTTCTTCATACCTGTCCACCAGAAACTTTCCTTCAAATCCAGATACATCTTGGTGTTACCGGGGTGAATCGAGTACGGTGAATCATGAGCCTCCTGAAGAATTAGCTTCCTGAGTTCGGGATCATTGGGTACATAAATACGATCCTCGAACCATATAGCTCCGTATTCATCCTTGCGAAACCCTTTAGCTTTTCCTTCATTCATCCTTTTCTTTATCTCATCAATTTCCTTGTCCGACTTCTGGGCTTCACGAATTCTTTCGGCCAAAGTGGACTGAACTTCCAGAGCTGCAACATATCCTCTCGAACTATCTCCATCGAAGATCTACGAGGTCATCGACTAACTCCTGGGTAATCCTCCGCTATAAGAGTATTCACATAACTCTTACGGCTCAAAGCATCTGCTACAACATTAGCCTTTCACGGGTGGTAATGCAATCTCATGTCATAGTCCTTGATTAACTCTAGCCACCTCCTCCGCCTCGAGGTTCAACTCTTCTGCGTGAAAATATACTTCAAGCTCTTATGATCTGTGTAAACATAACAACTATTTCCGATAAGGAAATGCCTCCAGGTCTTGAGTGCATGCACTACGGCCGCTAACTCCAAATCATGTGTGGCGTAATTCATCTCGTGAGGTCGTAGCTGTCTGGAGGTATAAGCTACAACTTTTCCTTCCTGCATGAGTACTCCTCCGAGTCCTTGGCGAGAAGCGTTACAATATACCTGGTAATCCTTGTGTATGTCCGCAAAAAATCAAGATCGGGGCTGTAACCAAACGTTTCTTCAATTCCTGGAAACTGGCTACACAATCCTTGGTCCAAATGTACTTGGTGTCCTTCTTCAACAGCTCAGTCATGGGCTTGGCAATCTTCGAGAAATTCTCAATAAACCTCCGATAATATCCTGCGAGTCCGAGAAAACTGCGGATCTCCTTGACTGAGGTGGGTGACTGCCATTCGGTGACTGATACAACCTTGGTGGGGTCAACTGCTATTCCTTCTCCTGAAATAACATGTCCGAGGAATCCGACTTCCTTCAGCCAAAATTCACATTTGCTGAACTTGGCATACAATTGATGTTCTCGGAGTTTCTCCAGAACTAGACGCAAATGTTCCTTATGCTCTTCCTCGCTCTTGGAGAAAATCAGTATATCATCGATGAACACCACGACAAATTTGTCCAAATATTCCATAAATACCTTGTTCATCAAATTCATAAAGTATGCAGGGGCATTAGTCAATCCGAATGACATGACGGTATACTCATATAAACCATACCTGGTGGTGAATGCTGTTTTGGGTATATCCTTTCACGGATCTTCAATCGATGATACCGATCAAGATCGATCTTGGAGAATACCTTGGCTCCAACTAGCTGATCAAATATGTCATTAATCATTGGCGGAGGGTACTTGTTCTTGATGGTCACGCTGCTCAACGAACGATAATCCACAACCATTCTCGTGGTTCCATCCTTCTTCTCTACCAAAAGAACTGGGGCTCCCCAAGGTGACGAACTTGGCCGAATATATCCCTTCTCCAATAGCTCATTAATTTGCTTCTTGATCTCTTCCAAATCGTTCGGGGGCATCCGATAGGGTCTCTTGGATATTGGGGCTGTGCCGGGCAATAACTCAATCAGAAATTCAATGTCTCCGTCCGTGGCATTCTGGTAATTCCTCCGGAAACACATCGGGAAAATCTTGCACCATCGGCACTTCCTCCTGAACAACTCCCGTGAGGGAATTCACCGATTCTTCATCGGGATACGCTCGATACATACTTGATCCTCTTCTGCTCCAGAGTGGTGAGCAGAATCGTCTTGCGGGCACAGTCTATGTTTCCTTCAAACTTCGTCAACCAATCCATGCCTAGGATTACATCCAAGGTCTGGGTTTCGAATACTATGAGGTCTGTGAGAAATTTATGGTTTCCGATGTTAAGGGTTGCATGACAGCCTAAGCCTGCCATCATTTCTCCTCCTGCGGAACTGACGTGAAGAGGGCTTCTAAGGGTTCTAGTGGGCAACCCGTACTTTTCCACAACTACCCTTGATATAAATGAATGCGTTGCACCAGAATCAAAGAGTACCAATACTGGATGTGAATTTAATAAAAACTTACCAACCACGATTGTTCCGGCTGATCATAGACGCCCTCCACGTCAATGTGGTTCACACGAGCACGAGGAAAAGGGTTGGGCTTCTTTGCTGAGCTTCCATTGCCGCTTCCATTCCTCCGCTTGGCCTCCGGGCAGTCGGTGGCATAGTGCCTGTTTTTCCGGCACTTGAAACAGTGATGTGACTCAGATCCTTCTGAACCGGGGCAGGATGATGCTGGTTGCCATTGCCGTTTCCATTGCCTGTCTTGTTGTCATGGTTGCGGTTGTTCCCATTTCCTCCATGGTTATGTCCTCCATGGTTATGATGGGTATGCCCTCCCGAGTATGGGGCATAACGGGGCTTCTGCTGAGCTCCAGAGTTGTACTTCCCTTGGCCATACTTCCGCTTGCAGCTATCAATCTGCTGCTGCTTGCCTTCAAGTATGGTGGCCTTGTCTACCAGCTCCTGGTAGTTGTTGAAGGTAGCCACCATTAGCTGCATACCCAGCTCGTCATTGAGTCCCTCGAGAAACTTTTCCTGCTTTGCGGCATCTCGTGGCCACATCATCCGGCATAGCGAGCTAACTTGCTGAACTCATCCACGCATCGCCCCACAAGACGGTTCACCGGGCGAAATTGCGGAATTCACGCTTCTTCAGACTCATGGCTCCAGCTGATACATGAGCGGTGCGGAAAGCCTGTTGGAACTGATCCCACGTGATGGTGGCGATGGGATAAGTGGCGGTGTAGTTCTCCCACCAAGAGGCTGCAGGTCCATCAAGTTGATGTGCGACAAAGCGCACCTTCTCTGCATCTGTGCATCCAGCAGTGGCTAACTCCCTTCCGACCTTGCGGAGCCAATCATCGGCCACAATCGGCTCAGTGCTGCTAGAGAACATGGGCGGATTCAGCCTTAGGAAGCGGGTCAAGTTGTCAACAGGGGGTGGTGGCGGTGGATTGTTGTTGTTGTTGTTGTTCTGGTTCTGGATGAGCATCTGCATAAGGGCATTCTGCTGCTGGATCAGCTGGGTGAGCTCCGGCGGAAAGTTGAAACCGGGGTCACGTCTCGGAGGCATCTGGTGTTTTGGAGTGGATCAGAAAATTAGAATAGAACAAGGGTCTAATGAGAAAGTATCACTACCCATATGAATGCACAATCATAATCACACCAATTATTTATTCAATCATCTCAAACATGGTTCAATCTCGGATTACAAATTCTCACGACTAATCGAAAAATAACGGCCTAACTGATCGACGGAAAAATAAAATAACATGGCGGTCGACTAAATGTCTTCATCAATTATCCTTGCGTCCTCTGGTGCGGCGTCCTCTGGTGCGACGCCTCCTTTTGCGGCTTTCTTCGGTGGAGCTCTCTTCATAATCCTGGTCATTGCTCACGAGGGGTCTGTCATCTCCACTCGGAAAAAGGTCTTCTCCCAGGTCCATCTTCTCCTCTAATGCGGCAACATCCATCTTCAGCTTGTCGACTCTCTCCATGAAATCCTTGATTTCTTCTTCATGGTCAAGGAAGTCTGCGTGTGCTTTCTCCTCCAGTTCCAGTTCACGGAACAACAGCCTCCTGTGTACCTTCGAGTTACGGCAAGTCCGGATTTCCGCTTCCTGAGGAGACGCTCCAAGTCTTGGACATATGAGAGAATGGAGTCGTCCTCTCACAGATGCAGATGATATCTCCATTCCTAGCTCTGCGAGAAATCATGGCGAGGTCTCGATGGGTCGAGCTCGCCCTGCACTCTTCTCGGAGATGTCCAAGTGCACGATAAATCGCCATGTCTCTTCCGAGGATCCAATTGAAATCGGTAAACTCAAAGTCAATGGGCTCTGAATGTCCTCCGAAGGTCCTCCCTGGAATGTGCACCTTAATCCTGTAGCGGGTATCCATCCGAAGTGCATTGGTAGGCTTCCCGGTGATTGAGGGCAGAGCAATCTTCAGCTTCTTCACGATCTGAACCAGCTTCTTGCCGAGAGGCATCGTCTCATCTGGCTGGCAAAACTCCAAAGTAGCGTAACTGGGGTGAACTCAACGGCCATCTATAATGTTGAAAATCCGAGAGAAGTCGAGAAATGAACAGGGAGAATTACGGAATGATAAGGACATAAAATAAATAGTCTCTTCCTATGGCTTTCCGATCCTAGGGGTTACGCCCTATGGTCAGCGTGTGCTCGATACCATCTCAGAGCGACCCGACCCAAAATCGGTCAAGTCTACGTGTAGCTGTACCATCCCAAGATCATGCTGGCACACACAGTACATTGATGAAAAGATTCAAAGTTCAATCACACCTGAATTTATTACACGATTCTCATATCGAGTCTTTATTACAAAATAATAAATTCGGCCGAAGGCCAACTCATGAGAAATAAACTAAATAAAGCTGTGGAAGCGTAGACGAATAGCGAGTCCATCCGACTCTATAGGGCAATCGCCAAGCGTGGATCGTAGCCTCACTCCTGATCGGAAAACTCCTCTGCAACATAAGACGTTGCAGCCGTGTAGGTCAGCATTTTGAATATGCCGGCAAGTCAAAGAGAGAACAACAATAAAATTACTAACACTATATGCAATTTTGCTGTGGGGCTCTAAGTTTCATTGTTTTGCGAAAAAGCCAGTTTTTCCCTACAACAAGGACTTGTTTGCAAATACTACAAAATGTTGGTAGTTATTGAGATGGTTCCGCCAACCAATGTCTCATTCCCAATTATTAAAATAACCCCCTCAATTAATTTATTAAGTTTGGTGTTGAGATATCCGAAATACTCCAAGTTCCAGAGGCTCAAATTGTCCGTAACCGGGGACACGGCTAACCGATTAGATCTTCACTCTGCAGAGGTTTCACTTTACCCGCAAGAATCGCTCCCTCCTTTAAGTCTTCGCACTTCCCGGTGTTTGAAGACGGACGAACGTAAACAGGGTCTTGAAGGGTTCCTCTGGGCCACCGCCGGTGCCCATCCAATCCTACCGTTCTTCTACATCTCATAGCACCGTCCGCCAGAGTCACACCTAGGGTCGACCAAGCCAGAGCCCATAATGGCTTGCGGCTGCACAGTAAGCTTCCGGTCAAAGGGGTATCCATCCGTCTCTTCGTGGCTGGGTGAAGCTTTCCGCAAGATGTCATGGCGCTTCTCCATGCATCCCGCCAGCCGCTGGTTTCTCCAGGTGCCCGTCAACCGTCCTCCACCCAGAGTGAATTTTGAAGTCCATCTTGAGCTTGAAGTCATGGGGTTGTCATCATCTTGACTCTCACATCTCCCTTATGAATCACTCAACCAACCCCGCTTCACGAGCATAGCAAAATAAACTATTTCGCCCCGCCATGGTAACAAGGGGAATTGGTTTCATCCTACCTCATGATACTACTCAAGAACATAACTTAAAATTCTCCTACTGCATGCATGGTGGGGAGGTATAATTCTAATGCAATAAACTCATAGGTATTGTAAAAGAAAACATGATCAAATGACTTGCCTGGCTGACGGTCTTCGAAAGTTAGGGACTCGTGATAGCAGGCTTCGCACTCCGGAAATTCTACCGAAGCAAACAACAATCATATAAGCATAAAAACATACAATCACTTAACTTAACAGCATGCTAACATAAAACACACAAAACAATCGAACCAAAAACCAAAGAGAACTCGAAGAAATCCAAGCCAACAACTAACAATAAAATAAAATAATATTTTTATTTTCTGTAAATAAAAGTTCAAGTTCTAAAACTACAGAAACTAATCTAAAATAAACTATAACATAGGTAAAATAAAATTATTTACTAAATAAAACAATAGGAAAACAGTAGCTAGTTAAATAAACAAGAAACACATGATTTCGACTAAAACATTTTTTTATCAAAAATACCCAAATAAATTCCTACTGCTAGGCAAAGTCAAAACAAAGCAGTGACAAAAAGAATCACTAAAATAAAATAATCCTAACTCATTTTATAGCAGAAATACTAATCTGTCTAAAACTAAAATAAAACAATTTCTAATAATTTAAACATGGCCAAACATATTTTCTACAGAAACTACAACCAATTTGCAAACTAACAAAAAAAGAATCAACTAAAAATATTAAGTAACCTAAAAGATATGGATTTTACAAAATCGAACTATTCTGTTAAAACAGAAACGAAAAAATATAACTAAAAAGAAAAATTAGCGCTAACGGGCCTATCTAACGCCAAAGGCGTCATATAACTAAAGCGCGTTCGAGAGAATAAACCGATCGGGCCGGTCTAACTAAACCGCTAACTAAACCAAAAAACCGTGAATTAAACCGGTCTTTTTAAAATAAAACGCACTTCTTCAGAGATCTAATCTAGGCCGTTCATCGCGCGATCCAACGGTGGTGGGGGTTCCGCGGCTTACCGCGGTGGCGACGACGGCGACGGATGACGACGGCGGCGGGCGACGGCGCGGTGGCTCCGGTGGTCCGGGGCGACGGCGGAGGCGTCAGGCGGGTGCGGCGGAGCGAGTGGAGGTCGGGGGTGGAGTCGTTGGAGCTCGGGGGGTCGGAGACGAGCGGGGCAAGGGGAATGGCGCGGCGGCGGCGTCGGGTTCCGGCGAGGAATCGCGGGCGAGGTAGAGGGTTTAGGCGAGGGGAAAGGTGGGGAACGGGTCGAGGAGGCGGGGTACTTATAGGGGCGCGGTCGACTTGGAGGAGGGGGCGAATCGGGGAGAGAATCCCGAGATCTCCGGGATTCCGGCGGCGGTGGCGAGCGCTCTAGCTTGGGCAAGGGGAAGAAGAAGGAGTGGGGCCGGCGCGTCAGCGAGAGAGGGAGGAGGGGTTTCAGTCGGGCGACCGAGGGGGAGGGGATCCGGGTGCGGCGGCTCGGGGCAGGCCGGCTCGGCGCTGGTGGGCTGCGCCTGCTCACTGGCCGGGCTCGCCTGCCCGCCGGTCAGTTGGCTGGCTGGCGCCTGGGGTTTTTTTTCTTTTTCCTTTTTTAATTAGGGAGAGGAGGAATATACAAAAAAAAATATATATTTTTATATAGGACATATATATATATCAAAATTATCAGGGGAATTTATCCTACAATTTGAACATTTTTCCAGGGGTAAAACTCAAACTTAAAAAAAACATTTTCTAGAAATCCCAAATAAAATCAAATTTGAATTCCATCTTTTTGGCAAAACTTTTCTTCTGACATTTTTGGAGTGTCATGTTTACTCCTCTCATACTTTTTCTCAAGTATTTGTCAGGCATTGTTTTGAAGTAAATTCAACTACCAATTTGAGTTCAAATTCCAACAAACTCAAAAGCCTCTGAAATAATTCAAATGTCACTCAATTCAAACAATAATGCATTGATGCTTAGCTATAATTGTAAAACATTGCAAATGGGAAATTTGGGATGTTACAAAAGTTAATAATGATAGTGCAACTTATTTGTGGCACTGCCGTTTGGGTCATATCGGTGTAAAACGCATGAAGAAACTCCATAAAAGATGGATTTTCGGAATCACTTGATTATGAATCATTTGATGCTTGCGAACCGTGCCTTTTGGGCAAGATGACTAAAACTCCGTTCTCCGGAACAATGGAACGAGCTACTGAATTATTGGAAATAATACATACCGATGTATGCGATCCAATGAGTGTTAAGGCTCGCGGCGTGTATCGTTATTTTCTGACCTTCACAGATGATTTGAGCAGATATGGGCATATCTACTTGATGAAACATAAGTCTGAAACATTTGAAAAGTTCAAAGAATTTCAGAGTGAAGTGGAAAATCATCGTAACAAGAAAAATAAAGTTTCTACGATCTGATTGTGGAGATGAATTTTTGAGTTACGAGTTTGGTCTTCATTTGAAACAATGTGAAATAGTTTCGCAACTCACGCTACCTGGAACGCCACAATGTAATGGTGTGTCCGAACGTCAGAATCGTGACTTTACTAGATATGGTGCGATCTATGATGTCTCTTATCGGTTTACCACTATCGTTTTGGGGTTATGCATTAGAGACAGCTACATTCATGTTTAATAGGGCACCATCTAAATCCGTTGAGACGACACAGTATGAACTATGGTTTAACAGTAAACCTAAGCTGTCATTTCTTAAAGTTTGGAGTTGTGATGCTTATGTGAAAACTTTTCACCTGATAAGCTCGAACCCAAATCGGAGAAGTGCGTCTTCATAGAATACCCAAAGGTAACTATTGGGTACACCTTCTATCACAAATCCGAAGGCAAGTTATTCGTTGCTAAGATGGATCCTTTCTAGAGAAGAAGTTTCTCTCGAAAGAAGTGAGTGGGAGGAAAGTAGAACTTGATGAGGTAATTGTACCTTCTCCCTTATTGGAAAGTAGTTCATCACAGAAATCAGTTCCAGTGATTCCTACACCAATTAGTAAGGAAGTTAATGATGATCATGAAACTTCAGATCAAGTTGCTACCAAACCTCGTAGGTCTTCCAGAGTAAGAGCCGCACCAGAGTGGTACGGTAATCATGTTCTGGAAGTCATGTTACTAGACCATGATGAACCTACGAACTATGAGGAAGCGATGATGAGCCCAGATTCCGCGAAATGGCTTGAGGCCATGAAATCTGAGATGGGATCCATGTATGAGAATAAAGTGTGGACTTTGATGGAGTTGCCCGATGATCGGCAAGCCATATTATATAAATGGATCTTCAAGAGGAAGACAGATGCTGATAGTAGTATTACTATCTACAAAGCTCGACTTGTCGCAAAAAGGTTTTCGACAAGTTCAAGGTGTTGACTACAATGAGATTTTCTCAACTGTAGCGATGCTTAAGTCTGTCCGAATCATGTTAGCAATTGCCACATTTTATGAAATCTGGCAAATGGATGTCAAAACTACATTCTTTAATGGATTTATTAGAGAAGAGTTGTATATGATGCAACCAGAAGGTTTTGTCAATCCTAAAGGAGCTAACAAAATGTGCAAGCTTCAGCGATCCATCTATGGACTGGTGCAAGCATCTCGGAGTTGGAATAAACGCTTTGATAGTGTGATCAAAGCATATGGTTTTATACAGACTTTTGGAGAAGCCTGTATTTACAAGAAAGTGAATGGGAGCACTACAACATTTCTGATAAGTATATGTGAATGACATATTGTTGATCGGAAATGATGTAGAATTTTTCTGGAAAGCATAAAGGAGTATTTGAAAGGAATTCTTTAAAAGAAAGACCTCAGTGAAGCTGCTTACATATTGAGCATCAAGATCTATAGAGATAGATCAAGACACTTGATAAGTTTTTCAATGAGTACATACCTTGACAAGATTTTGAAGTAGTTCAAAATGGAACAGTCAAAGAAAAGGTTTCTTGCCTGTGTTACAAGGTGTGAAATTGAGTAAGACTCAAAGCCCGACCACGGCAGAAAATAGAAAGAAGAATGAAAAGGCATACTCTAAGCCTCTACCATAGGTTCTATAAAGTATGCTATGCTATGTACTGCACTCTATTGTATACCTTACTCTGAGTTTGGCAAAGGAATACAATTTTGATCTAATAGTAGATCACTGGACAACGGTCAAGAATATCCTTAGTGACGACTAAGGAAATATTTCTCGATTATGGAGGTGATAAAAGATCCCGTCGTAAAGAGTTACATCGATGCAAGCTTTTTACACCGATCCAGATGACTCTAAGTCTCAATCTGGATACATATTGAAAGTGGGAGCAATTAGCTAGAGTAGCTCCGTGCGTAACATTGTAGACATAGAATATTTGCAAAATACATACGGCTCTGAATGTGACAGACCCGTTGACTAAGCTTCTCTCACGAGCAAAACATGATCACACCTTAGTACTCTTTGGGTGTTGGTCACATGACGATGTGAACTATGGGTGTTAATCATATACAGATATGAATATTGGTGTTAAATCACATGGCGATGTGAACTAGATTATTGACTCTAGTGCAAGTGGGATATGAAGGAAATATGCCCTAGAGGCAATAATAAAGTTATTATTTATTTCCTTATATCATGATAAATGTTTATTATTCATGCTAGAATTGTATTAACCGGAAACATAATACATGTGTGAATACATAGACAAAACATAGTGTCACTAGTATGCCTCTACTTGACTAGCTCGTTTATCAAAGATGGTTATGTTTCCTAACCATGGACAAAAGAGTTGTCATTTGATTAACGGGATCACATCATTAGGAGAATGATGTGATTGACTTGACCCATTCCGTTAGCTTAGCATTTGATCGCTTAGTATGTTGCTATTGCTTTCTTCATGACTTATACATGTTCCCGTAACTATGAGATTATGCAACTCCCGTTTACCGGAGGAACACTTTGGTGCTACCAAACGTCACAACGTAACTGGGTGATTATAAAGAAGTACTACAGGTGTCTCCAAAGGTACATGTTGGGTTGGCGTATTTCGAGATTAGGTTTTGTCACTCCGATTATCGGAGAGGTATCTCTGGGCCCTCTCGATAATGCACATCACTATAAGCCTTGCAAGCAATGTAATTAATGAGTTAGTTACGGAATGATGCATTACGTAACGAGTAAAGAGACTTGCCGGTAACGAGATTGAACTAGGTATTGGATACCGACGATCGAATCTCGGGCAAGTAACATACCGATGACAAAGGGAACAACGATGTTGTTATGCGGTTTGACCGATAAAGATCTTCGTAGAATATGTAGGAGCCAATATGGGCATCCAGGTTCCGCTATTGGTTATTGACCGAGAATAGTTTTAGGTCATGTCTACATAGTTCTCGAACCCGTAGGGTCCGCACGCTTAAGGTTTCGATGACAGTTATATTATGAGTTTATGTTTTTTGATGTACCGAAGGAGTTCGGAGTCCCGGATGAGATCTGGGACATGACGAGGAGTCTCAAAATGGTCGAGACATAAAGATCGATATATTGGACGACTATATTTGGAGTTCGGAAAGGTTCCGAGTGATTCGGGTATTTTTCGGAGTACCGGAGAGTTACGGGAATTCGCCGGGGAGTATATGGGCCTTATTGGGCCATACGGGAATAGAGGAGATAGGCTAAAAGGAAGGAGGCCTGCGCCCCCCCTCTGGTCCGAATTGGACAAGGGACGCAGCCCCCCTTTCCTTCTTCCTCTCCCCCTCTTTCCCCTTCTCCTACTCCAACAAGGGAGGTGGAATCCTACTAGGACTAGGGAGTCCTAGTAAGACTCCACACTTGGCGCGCCCCCTCCTAGGGCCGGCCTCCTCCCCCCTTGCTCCTTTATATAGGGGGGCAGGGGGGCACCCCATGGCACACAATTTGATCTACGGATCGTTCCTTAGCCGTGTGCGGTGCCCCCCTCCACCATATTCCACCTCGGTCATATCGTCACGGAGTTTAGGCGAAGCCCTGCGTCGGTAGAGCATCATCATCGTCACCACGCCGTCGTGCTGACGGAACTCATCCCCGACACTTTGCTGGATCGGAGTCCGGGGATCGTCATCGAGCTGAACGCGTGTGCTGAACTCGGAGGTGCCGTACGTTCGGTACTTGGATCGGTCGGATCGTGAAGACGTATGACTACATCAACCGCGTTGTCATAACGCTTCCGCTTACGGTCTACAAGGGTACGTGGACAATACTCTCCCCTCTCGTTGCTACGCCATCACCATGATCTTGCGTGTGCGTAGGAATTTTTTTGAAATTACTACGTTCCCCAACAGAGGAGAGGGCGGCGGAAAGGGGTGAACATACCGGAGAGGAGAAAACTGAAAGCGAGTATTCAAGAAGGGCCTCGTCGGGCGAGCGTAGGGGAGGGCCGACGGCGGCGGCGGCCGTTCCCCGCAGCACAGCCGGGGTGGACGAAGCGAGGAAACCGCCGCGGAGCAAGACGCCCCCGCGGATGTCTCCGGCGCTGGCGGCGGAGATATCCCGAGGGGCACCCACCATGGCGCCGATTTCGATGGAGCCCGCCGAGACCCCCGCGACTGCGGGGCTGCCCGCCCTAGAGGAAGGAGAGGGGTGGCAGGCCGAGCCCATGACGACGGGCTGGCCGGCCGAGCTGGTGGCCGCCGTGGCCGGAGTGGCCGCTGGCGTAGTCGCGTGGTTGTCGCCTATCCTATCGCCTATCCTATCCTTGGGTGTGTCTTTGTTGCATCCGTCATCTCATAAAAAATTAAACTCTGGCGAGAACATGCCCATCTCTAATCCGCTTAACCACCATTTCTTGCTCCTCTTTCCTATTTGGAAATTTTGAAGGACGAGGCGCCTTAAGGGCATCACAGGAACCACACTGCCCATCTCGGGCCAATAGCTCCTGTGCGACACATTTCACGTGAATTGGAAGGAGTGCGACGTGGTTGACGAAAATAGTTGTAGTGCAACACTTCAGAAGCCCAAATAGCCAAGGCCCACTCAGGCGATTAAAATGGTCGTCAACGGGAGTGAGATTATGTTTAAGACATGTGGGTCCCACTTGACAGAGCATCTAGTTACGGCCCCACTTGGCAGTGCATCAGGTGAGATGTGGCTCCGTGCCTGTCTGAATCAGGTGAGCAGTGACCCGTTGCTCCCTCCTCTTCGTTCTCGGCGGTGAGCCGGCGACGGCGCCGGAGCTTTTTTTCTCGGTGACAGCAGCGGCGGAGCAGTCGTTCTCGGCGACGGCGGCGGCTTTGGTGAGTAAATCCTGAACCCTTGTCCTGTTCCCCTCCTTGTCGAGTTAGATCTCACTGCATCGCCTCTGTTTCCTCTGTTTTTGGTCGATTTGATCCAGATTTGGGTGCGGGGGAGGGGGGCTGACCGCGATGGAGCCGCGAGAGACAACAACGTCGACTAGGTATGTGCATCCTTTCCAACTTATGCAATTTGTGCGTCGTCTGCTTCCGCTAGCTCACATTGCCCGCCACTGACAAACAGGGGTAGGACATTCGAATTCACTGTCGAATTCTTTCCTTCTAAGGCGAAGCTAGGTGATGGTAGCATGCGAGACATAGAGAGAGATACAATTGTGAAATGGGAGGTTGAATGTGCAGAGATTGCTCCTCAGGAAATACAGAGCATGGAAGAGAGGGCCGTGAGAAATGTCGTGGACAAAATTGGGGAGAGCATTTTTTGGGGTCCAGAGAGCAGGAGGTAGCATTGTTACGGTTTGATAATTGGAAGGGTGAGTATGTGAGGATTGAGAATGGTGAAGAGATGGTTGATGAAATCGATCGGCAAGACGGCTGGGCAAGCAAACATACTACCTTTCATGCAGAGCTCGTTGATCTGAAATCAGATTCTAAGGTTGGATATGTGCCCTCAAAGTTGGCTTCACAGATGGTAGATGATGATTGGGCCTCACAGAGACAGATAACGCCCATGTTTACGGGTGAAGTGGCAGTAATAGGGGGGTTAATCAAGATGTAGAAGAGGGTTGTTATGGTGCTGCAATGTTCGTTTGTGTTGATTGGAATTCAATACAATTAGAAGACACTACTGATTTGGTCATTGCACCAATGGCTGACACTGAGATGGCCATTTTTTTGGCATTCCAGTAGATCCAGTAGATGATCAAGATGAGGAAGAGAGAGATGAATCTAGTTTGCCTAATGATGCTAACAGAGATGCTTGTGAAGATGTGGATGGACAACTGATGAAAGATGCTGCAGATGATGTAGATGATGCACATGAAGATGAGCTTGTAAGTGTGTATGACAAAGAAAATCCTGTTATTGAAGTAGGCAAGTTGTTCCCAAGCATGAAGGAGTTTAGGATGTGTTTCAAGACTTATGCAGTCAAACATGAGTTTAATGCCAATACTATGTGGACTGACAGAAAGAAATTTTATGCAAGGTGCAGATGTTTCGATGGAAGCGTCAGGCCTTGCAAGTGGTACATATCTGCTAGAATTCAACCTGATGGAAGTACCATTAGGGTTAATCAAATCCCAAATCCACATACTTGTATTACAAGTTCACAGAGAGTATCAACCATGACATCACAGCTTTGGATTACAGAAAGGATCACTCCAATTTTAGCCAAGAAACCCAACACTACAGCAAACAAACTTAAAGTGGACATGGAAAAGCAGTACCCCATTAAGGTGAAGTATACCACATTGTGGAAAGCAAAACAGAGGGCAATGAAGAATTATATGGTGATTGGGAAAATACTTTTAGGATGCTTTATAACTTCAAAGCAGAGGTGGAAAAGAGGTCACCTGGCAGTGTTGTGGAGATAGATACTGAGGTAACAGAGGATGGTAGAGTTCTTTTCTGCAAGTTCTTTATGGCTTTAAAGCCTTGCATAGATGGCTTCAAAGCAGGGTGTCGTCCATATTTGAGCATAGACTCGTCTTTTTTGACAGGCAAATGGAACGGTCAATTGGCAGCATGCAATGCTTTAGATGGACACAACTGGATGTTCCCTGTTGCTATTGGTTTGTTTCAGTCAGAGACATAGGTTTCATGGACATGGTTCATGATGCAATTGAAAAGATGCATAGGGCCAGTGTCACCTTTGGCAATACACACAGATGCATGTAAAGGGCTAGAAAATGCAGTGAATAATGTTTTTCCTCATAGTGAGCAGAGGGAGTGCTTTGGCCATATGTGGATGAATTTGATCAAAAAATTCAGATGGGAAGAATTTGGGAGAATGTGGCCAGCAGCAAGATCTTACACCAAACAAACACATTCATATCATCTTGATAAGATAAAAGCAGCATGCAGTGAGTTTGGTCCATAGTTGAACACCTAGCATTCTCTATTGTGGTACAGGTCAGGATTTAACAGTGCCATCAAGTGTGATCATATCAACAATAACTTTGCAGAAAGTTTTAACAACAAGATAAAGCAGTTAAAGAACTTGCCTGTGCATGACATGGTTGACCAGATCAGGATCATGATCATGCGTATGTGGGAATTGAGAAGAAGGATTGGTGATTGTCTGCAAGGGGATAAGCTTCCTGCAGTGATACTACAGGTGGTGAACAGGAGCAGGAATCTTACACATTTGTCTGTTGATAAAATCTTCATTGTGGGAATTGATTTTTCCATGCATGTGTCCTCCCCTAACAAAAAGAAAAGCTGGAAGGCCTAAAGAGAGTAGATTGAAGGCATGGTTTGAGAAAGGTGGGAGTAGTTAAAAAGGGAAGGGGAAGAAGGATGCAAAGCCAAAAAGGTCCAAAAAAGGTAACAAAAATAGATGCAAGCTGTGCCAGGAACTTAGGCACCGAAAAGGATCTCCAAAATGTTGTTACACTCCTGAAAGGCCAAAGTATGTTTACGTTTGTGTTTTTTTTAATTTGGTTGTTGTATTTAATTACTAGCCAAATTACAAGCTTTGTTTTCCAAGAGGAAGCGTGGAGGTCAACCCCTTGTTGTTGAAGATTGCTGGGCAATAAAAAAGGCAAGAATCAATGGCCGAAGAAAAAACAGAAGTTATGGTGATGAACCAGAGTTGGATGATGCTGTGGTGCAAAATGAGCAAGAGTTGGATGCTGCTGCGGTGCAAAATAAGCAAGAGTTGGATGATGCTGCGATGCAAAATGAGCAAGAGTTGGATGATGTTGTGATGCAAAATGAGGCAGTCTTTGATCTTGTGATGCATCAGGACCAACATTTGGATGATGATGTGGTGCAGAATGTGGTGCAAACTGAAGCTGTTGTGGCAGATGTTCTGCAAACTGAAACTAAAACTGAAGATGTTCTGCAAACTGAAGCTGTTGCGGCAGATGTGATGCAAACTGAGCCTATATTGCAAGTTGTATTACCAATTGAAGCTACTGGAGTTGTTGTGCAAACTGAGCCTCATGTAGATGTTGTGGTGCCAACTCCAGCTGTCCTAGCTAGTCCACTTATGAAAATCAAGCTTTTGAGTGCACTAGGTGTCGCACAATCAAAAAGTGGTAAGAAGAAGAAGAAATCGAGTGCTAAGAAGTAGTGAAAACTTCATTTGTCAAACTTGTGTAATGGTGAGGTGTGTTGTAGAATAATAAACTTGCCTCAATTTGTGTAAACTGGTATTTGTGTAATTCTATTTAAATTTGTTTAATATGTGGTATTGATGGTACAATGCTTTAGTATTAGTCATATGCATGTTAAGCGATCAATCCGAGCACTTATTGTTGATGTGAAAAACTTGCCTCAATGAGCTCCGAAGCTAGGCTAAACGCCCCATTCCTAAGAAAAAAATTTCAACCTTTTATAAATGGGCCAAAAATCAAAACTTGACATCTAGTGTGCAAATATAGGGTCCATGCCAAATATAGGATCATTTGGATAAACTATGACAAGCTTAGCCCTAAACCCTAGCTTGAATCACAAGCAACCTCGTTCATGATAGCTATGTTGTGTGAAGGGTTTTTCATGAAAATACCCATAGACCAAGTTTCTTATTTTTTCCAGCAACTCACTCACATAATATGATGATGGGTGAAAGTTTCATATTTTATGATTTTTTTGAATTAGTTATGCTCAACCCTAGCTTGAATCCCATGCAACCTCGTTCATGATAGCTATGTTTTGTGAAGGGTTTTCATGAAAATACCCATAGACCAAGTTTCTTATTTTTCCCAGCAACTCACTCACATAATATGATGATGGGTGAAAGTTTCATATTTTTATGATTTTTTTGAATTAGTTATGCTCAACCCTAGCCATCAAAACCCTCTCAAAACCCCTCATAACCCCATCTGAAACCCCGCATCCTTCCGAGCCGCTAGATCTCTGTTAGCGAACAGTCTGGATCAGGCGCTAGGGCCACATCACTGATCCATGTGATGCTCTGTGATTGGCTGCATTCGACAACGCTGGACAACCCCCCCTCTTCTCTGGATCGCTGGATCACTGCGCGTTCAACGGTGTGGATCAGCATGCAGTGCCATGTCAGCGATCCACGGGCTATGCTCTGATTTGTTGTAGTGGTTTTTAGAGGATGCAGTGCCATGCAGTAGCCGTTGCCCTTGTTTTTTACACTGCGCGGGCTAGCCATTGGGCTCTGGTAAAAGAAGCCCACCCATTAGACCTTTGGACCGAATGTTGCCTCCTCTAGCCAGGCCCTAGCCAGTAGGCTACATTGCCATGCATGCATGGCGGCACACGTAGAGAAAACGGGTCAGGCGTGTCCCCTTGACCCACGACGGCACAGACGCGTACGGGACATCGCAGCATGGCAATTGATGCATGGGATAGAAGAACGGGCAGGCGTGACCCCTTGACCCGCGACCAATGGCACAGACGCGTCGCATCCTGGCTATTAATCAAGCGTTTGATGGCAGCCTTGGTTTCCCACGCTCGTGTACACACCTCGATGGGGCGCCACCAAACGCCGCCCGCCCATTAATTTCACCCGGTGAAAACCACGTCGCACTTGGGCTATTTAAGCCACACCTATCGTCTTCCTCTCCCTCCTCATCCATACCCCCTACCCCATCCTCTCCCATCTGCCCTCCTTCTTCCTTCTTCTCCACAAACCAAACCCGGTCGAGCCACCATACAGTTCACCGGGGCTACCTACCGTGTGCCGCCCACCTTCCCCGAGAGGCTCTACCCTGCCGGAGTCCGGGTGGAGAACACCCTATGGGTGTGGGCGATCTCGAGGTAGAGGGGGGCAATGGGGCTGACCGAGTTCTTCCTCTCCGCCGGCTACCGCCACCTCCCGAGGGGCTCTCCGGTCATGTTTCGAGTCAAAGAGGTCAGTAACAATGGCTATGCTATCAGGCTCATCGTGAGGTTCACCAACCCCTCCGACGCCTACTACCTCCTCGGTCGTGTTTTCTGGTGTGGATGCGAGTTCATTGCATTCACTATGTACAACATCTTCACCGACTTCGACAGCGCCTTCCCCACCGATGAGCGCATGCACGCCCTCCCGTACCCCATCGACGACTACGAGTGAAGGAGTTGGCCATGGAGGATTTGTCCTTGGAGCCATGGAGCAAGCAAGCAAGCCGGTGGTGTTTTATCTTATCTAGGGTGTCGTTTTATTATTGTCGTGTTGGGTTGAACTATGAACTATCTATATAAGTTGTAATGATACTATGTATGTCGTGCTTGGGACCCGTTTATCTATCTTTAATGTGGTACTATCTAGCTCATGCAATGCTACTACTTATGCTACTATATTGTGAGGTGTTCTATCTGTTTTTTCTATCTAGTTAATATTGGTCAGCTGATATATAACATGGTGTGCTACACGTGTGCATGCATGTATCTAGGCCCTGGCTAATAGGGTCACCCTAGCTAGTAGGTGTAGGGTGCAAATTTTTGTGCAACCATGGACATGCAACTGAAATGCCCAAAAGAAATATTTCTGTGCTCCTAAAAATATTGGTTTGAATTTTACCTCTGGCCATTATTTTTAGAGCAAAACATGAACATTTTCTTGGACCTATTTCAAGCGAATTTTACCTTGATCATTTCCAAAAAAAAATTCTGAGGCTTTCACATATCCCCATCAAATTTGGGTTTCATGGAGCCATAGACATGCATAAAAAGAATCACAAAACAATAGTGGACAAGCAACAAATATGTAAAGAAAAACAAAAAAGTACAATACATACGGCCCAACATTTATTCGACACAAAAATTTGGCTAAAAAAATAAGTAAAGAAGTATATGTTTGTTAAAGGTTTATTTGCAAAGCAACATTTTATTTTTGAGGTTTTAGTCGAAGCATTTTTTTAAACATGGGCGCCTCTATGCTATAAAACTGGGCTGGTGCCCCTATGCGGGTGGGCTTGTCTCAGTTTGGGCCTGGTTATTTTCTCACGGCCCAACATCTATTTGGCAGCAAGATTTGTTTTTCTGAATTTGGGGGGTGTGCACTCTGTTAACTGAAGAACAAGACCCGAGCATGAACATTGGATATCTCTACTTCGATTCAGTTACAAGAACTTGACATGGCGCACATATCGCATCCTATTACCAGAATATCATTGTGTTTGAATATCATTACCAAAATTCTGGCTTTGCTTCACACAAATTCAAATTCAGCTAACAAATGATCCATGACTTACTGAAACTGCTAGCTAGACACAATAACTGAAACTAGGGACCCCTGACTCTGAAACTAGCTTGACAAACATACTGTGAAACTGTAACAATTTCTAGCGATCGATGAACATCAAGTAAAAGAAACCCATAGCAATGACACAACAATAAAATGCTCCAGCCATCATATTTGCTTGCTGCTTCAAATCGATCAGCTGCTTTAGTTGCTTGCCCGTTTTCTTCAATTCACACTTCACTTCAGCACTGTCCATCATCGGATCGGCTCTGTCCACCAAATGTGAGGTGTATTCCACACCAAGCTGCCGCCCAAAATTGAAATTGAGCTCCTGTGTTGAAGCCTCCAATTTTAACCTCTCAACGTACTCATTGAGCCACTCGAAATGTCCACAATTCTTCAGAACCTGAAAAACAGGGTAAACAGGGGTCGACGGCGGCATGAACCCTATATCAGATCCACCGCCCAAATTCAACGAAAATAAAGAAATCGATCCAACTGCTTGGTGTGGTACACGGATCTAACTTACCCCGGTTGTGGCTTGCTCAAGCATTTGACGAACTCGCGCCCACGGTTGCCATTTTCCTCCTTCACACAAGTCAAACGCTTCAGAGGCTCAATGTGCGGGCAATCGGGGCATCTTGTCAACGGCACTGGACCGTAGTGTGGCCATGATTGGCGGAAGGCCGAAGTTGAGCTAGACATCACTCGCCGGCGGCACACTCGCCGGCGGCGCGCTTCGTTGCCGGAGAAGAGGAAGAACAAGGTGTGGGAAAGGGGAAAGGGGAAGGGCAGGCAATGGGGGGGGGGGGGGGCTGGCTCGGGCTCGTGGATGGCTCGGGTCGAGGCATGCTTATGTGGATATGTTGTGGGTCCCGCACGCATGTGAGTAAGTGGTGGGTCCCACATTCATGTGGATAACTGATGGGTCCCGCCTGTCATAACTCAAACCACTAACCCCTTATGTTTTGCATTTCATGGTTAAACAGGGCCATGTCGCATTGGAGCTATTGTTGGCTGCAAATAGGTCGCACCAGAGATATTTTCGTCAACCACGTCGCACTCCTTCCAATTCATGTGAAAGACGTCGCACAGGGGCTATTGGCCGCTCATCTCCCTTCAGAACTATCTTCTGCAAGTTGGGACATCGCTCCAACATTCATCTTATACATGTTCCCATACCTGCATTTGTGTGAGAGACTCATTACATATGTCATTGGAATCAAGTTTTAAACAACTTCCCACTAAAATTTGTGGAAAACTAAAGCTCCAAATGTGGACAAGAGAAATACAGACAAAGACCTCACCTCAATATGCAACATTTCTATAGATGGTGCTGCTACAAGAAAGGCTGTTGTCCATAAAATGTCAAATTCAACAAATATACCACGTACGGACAGCTTCCTTAGCTTGCTGAATGCGGGGCGGAGTTCCTCCATTTCAGGTTGCAACCAAAGCTGATCACAACATTAAATAAACAAACAAAATGAGATTATAAATTAATAGTTTTTAAGCACAAATGAGATTATCAATGAATAAACACATCCATGATATAACTTTCATATATGTGACGACATGACGAATACCAAATGAGCAAAATTAGCAAAAGTGAAAGTAGTACTTACATTTTCTCCTTGGAAATCCAGTGTGAGAGTATGTATACGGTATACCTGTTACTCCACATAGAAGCTCACTTAATTTAAATTCACGTTGATGACAATTTGAACCACATGAGAGTTCTAAGTCCCCAAGAGATGGGACAAAACCAAAGGTCACAGGGGCATACTGAGATACCCAGGTCTCACATAAGAACTTCTCCAATTTCGGGAGGCAGACCAGGTCAACTCTCACAAAGCGACACTTTTCTATTTCTAGGACACAAAGTTTTGAGTCTGGTGCATCAATCTTAAAGAGAGTAGGAACCAGTGTCACAATGAAAAAGGGTCAGATGCTGAAGTTGCTTGCAGCAGTCAAACAGGACATGGTGCATGTCCAATTTATCAAAGCCTACATTTTTTAGAAAAAAGCTTTGTGAGGCGCAGTGGAGCACACTAGGGTAAGCACTGAAAAAAGAATCTATTTCTTGAGCTCGCTGCAGCATATCCTCCTCAGTACGGGCCAAAGCATCTGTCTCATCAAGAACAGTGAGATCCAAATCTTTCAACAAACCACTGTCGATTGCATCACCTATCAGTGGGCCAACTTCACACAAGAAAGTGTTGATCAAATAGAGGTTAAGGTGCAAACTTGAGATAGTGGATTCTCTCTGTTGTTTATTCAACAAAGTCCTGGTTGCTTTGGTCAAAGAGGCCATAGCTTGCTCCATATTATTTTCCACAATAGGGTCAGCGCGCGGAGCGGATAGGAAATCCTGGACATCGATGCTGAGTTCAGGCAGCAACCAAGGCAGATGCCTCCACCGTGTAGAGAGCACACTTGTCCTTGTAGCAACAAGTGAACCGACTCTCCCCAAGATGAACAGTCAAATATCGTCGGTCAGCATGCTGAGCCTATCTTCGCCGTCCAGTTGCTGCAACATAAATCAAGGATCCGGTATTTAGCCGCCGCATAACTGAATTCAGAAACCCCAAACAGAAAATAGTCACACATGTTAACAAGAACTATAATTCCCCTAGAGCGTAAATTGTTTGATTATCTCTACTACAACTGTTACTATAGTATACCAACTCTGAAATTTGAATTCCAAGATTTGTATCCATCTGACGACTAAACTTGCCTGACCGTGTGGCTACAGTGCAATCTAATAAAGTAAGCAATGTGCAGTCTTCTGTGTATGGTTGCACTTGCCACGAGCTCACTGGGACAACAGCCAGCACCGGTTGACGGCTGCGACCACCGCAAGCCACTGGATGGTAGATGAGAACGCCCATGGCGACCGGTCGCTACCAAGCTCGGGTGTGACTCGACGGAGCGGCCGATAGAAGTAAGGCACGGGAGCAGGGCTTCACCTTGGGGCTGTACGTGCGGAAGTGATCGGTGCTCCTGAGACCCGGCGGGTAATCCTTCAACGGCTCCTGCGCCACTAGTAGAAAAAGGGCCTATAGTCCCGGTTGATGAGGGCCTTTAGTCCTGGTTCATGAACCGGGTTTAAAGGGTCGGTACTAATACCCTCATTCTTTAGTCCCGGTTCTATCCAGAACCGGGACAGATGGGCCTCCACGTGGCCTGTACGCTGAGCTCAGTAGGGTTTTGGTCCCGGTTGGCACCAACCCACCAATAGGCATCCACACGTCAACATTTCTTTGGCTCTGGTTTTTAATTTTTTTTTAAAAAGGGGGGGGGGGGGGTTTGGGGGGTTTTGGGGGGTTAATTTAGGTGTTTCATATATTGTGCTATAGCTAGCTAATTAATAGAGAAAAGTGTCCTTTCTTTTCTCCGTGCTTGGTCGACGCTACGTACTATACATACGTATAGAGAGGACTAACTAGACATGCTAGCTAGCTAGTAATTAAGCAAACAGAAGATCGTCATGAACATATATATGCATACAGAGAGAAGTGATATCGACCACCTCTCCTTCTCCAAGAGATTGGTCGAACAACAAGTTCTCGATATCTATCCGACACTACCGCTACATATATACAATAATTATCTTTTACAATATGGACGCGTGGTCCACATGGTATTCCTGCCTTCAGCGATCACATAGTCAAGAAAGAATGCCGCCAATTCCTCTTGAATTGCTCAGATGCGATCTGGTGCTAGGAGTTCATCCCGCTTCAAACATCTAATTTTAATACAGGGGTCAATACATATATATATATATATATATATATATATATATATATATATATATATATATATATATGAATGAATGAAACTCAACACAAATGATGGTAATAAAATAAAATTGTGAATATTTTTATTTACGCACTTCAAATTGTTTGTCGGAGTAGCCCTCTCACAGGTCATGTATGGATGGACTCGCAAACGTAGTATCCACAGAAATCATTCCCTTGTTCCTGCCACAACCACTTTACAAGAAACAGAGGTCAATCAAACTGATAATTAGCAAGCACATGCTAAATGGTATTGATGAAACTAGCGCTTGAATCACTAGGAGATGCGCGTGGAATATGCTACTATATAGTACTTACTTTGGGTGTCTAAATTGCAGCTTCTTCGGTAGTCCCGAGCTTTTTGGTGAATTTTCCCCAAGCCCTGCCATACAAAGAAAACAATTACTTGATATCAGAAATGAACAAAGTTGCTGATATGGTGGATAATGATCGATTTAACTTACTTCTCGAGCATTTCAGTCATTTCCGCATACTCCTTGGGATCTTTTCGTCTCGAGTCTAAGACAGTTACTACTCCCTGCTCAAGCTTAATCTCTAGGAGAATATAGTGGAACCTCATGCGCATGCATAACTCATCAATATTACATTTCTATAACCTGGACTAAATAAGGGAAACCGAATATGCCACAAGACAGTAACACTCACGTGTAGTTGTAAGGAAAGAGTATTGTATTTTTGTGTTCATTTATTTCCAACGATCGTAGCAAGTTGGCCTCGGTTTCCTTGGCACGATATTCAACCTCATTTGCATCGATGAGATATGTGTTAATGAACCCAATATCACCCACTTGTTTTTCTTCATTTCTGCGATCTTCAATCTGCATAATATAGTGAGGATATTTATAAATACATGCAATGAAAGAGCTGAGTTATACAGAGATACTTAATGACAGAAGTAGTACTACTTACGTATGTAGCAGGTGACCGTTGCTTTATCGAGGGCCAATTGATTGAAAACTGATAGAACTCCTCAAATGGAATAGGCAACAGTTCAATTCCAAGGAGGTCATGCTCCTTTTAACTCTCACATACAAAGTATTCCTCCCTCGAGACTCTTTGCAGGTTTTCATGTACCAATAATGCAATCTTCGCATCATCGTTGTTAGAGAGCTTTCATCTTTGACGAGAGGCTTCCTGCATCAGATCTTTGTATCTGCACCTCCAAGAAATCATAATGTACATCGTCGGGCAGGTAATCTGCAAGATTGCCATAACTGGGCACCATCCTCGGATCGACGATGTCGCTAGCGTGCACCTTGAGCGGGGGCACGATGGCTTCGCTTGTTCGCCGAGCTGGGCAATTTGTTTCCCAGCTCGTCGTTCTTTCATCCTTTGATCGCCGACAAGATTTCCCGATCTCTCCGCTTCGCAAATGCCTTTCCAATAATGCGCTCATAGTTGCCTTTTCGGCGGAGACTTGGGTGGTTTTGTCGGGCAGCCAGAGTGTGCTTCGCTTTGACCGAACTACCTTCTCCTCCGGAGGTGGATGTCTCTTTGCTTTCAACCCTTGAAACCAGTCATCCACTTCGGTCTGCGCGATCTTCGCGTTTTCCTCCTCGCCTCCTCTCAGACGGTAACTTCTCTGGAGTCTTCAGACAAGGACCGAATCTGTATCTCCTCCCGCCTTTGGCTGTACTGCTAGACGCCGACAGAGCAGACGGAGCGGATGTCTTCTTTCCTGCTTACGAGGCGGAGGAGACGGACTACGACGCCACCGGAGGAGCCGGAGCGCGGGGGTCTCTTCCGCCTCTTGCCGACGAGGCGGAGAAGGAGGAGGCTGGCTGCCGGACGCGCCGGTGCAGGCGGAGAAGGAGACGGAGTGCCGCCACGCGCCGGAGAAGGAGCCGGCCGAGTGTCCTGATCGTCACTCACGGGAGGAGGAGGCGGTGGAGGAGGCGGAGTGCCCCGACTTCGCCGGAGGAGGAGGAGGAGGCGGAGGCGCCCAGTTCGGAAGGTTGATGAGATCCTTCCGCCATAGGCATGGAGTCTTCGTGAGCGTAACCCAGCCGATACTCCCTTCACCGATAGGGTGGTCAAGCCGAGGTCCTCAAATCCCTCCGTTATTTCATCGACCATCACCTTAGCATATCCTTCCGAATCGGCCGGTAGTGAAAAGTTGAGTCGGGTTTAGTGGGATAAACAGAGCCAACAGCCGCTTTGACCTTCAAATTGCTCCATTGCGCCATAAGGTGGCAACTTTCAAAGCATCCGTGATAGCATCCACGGGATAGCCGGCAGGAGCCGTCAAGGCATGCTGCTCGGCTGAAGCAGCTCGGTGGAAGCCACGCTGCTTCCTCACCGAGATGGCGGGGTAGCTTCGGGAAGCTTCGATGTGTCGCTTGTTGCGATCGGTCGCTTCTCGTTCCTCTAGCCCCATTACCTTCGTGCAGCGCCTGCATTAGGCTCTCGCTCCAGCTTTCTTCCTCCTCTCATGGGTTTTGTAACCCCTTGCGTCCGGAAATCCAGCCTTCCACGAAAGGGAGCTCTGGCGTGCCTCGTGTCCGCCTGTGGTGCTCAGATTCCTAAGGGCCATTGTGAGCTCGCCCTTCTCCTGTCTCGAACGAACTTCCCTTGCTGCGCTGCTTCGATATAATGCTTAAGCCTCTTGATCGGTATGTCCAATTGTTCGTCCGTCCAAATGCACTTCCCCGGGTCCAAGGATCCGCCGCCTCAAGAACCAAGTCCGCAACGGTGCAGCCAGTTCATTGTCTCGGTTCGATCCCTTTATCAAGCAGATCATTCTCAGCCTTGGCCCACTTAGGCCGGGCTATGAGGTAGCCACCGACCCGTGCGATGGTGAAGCTTCTTCTTCGCAGCATTTCTCTTGTTTGTCGCTGACATCTTTTACTCTTTTCCGATGTCTTGTAGGCCACAAATGCGGACCAGTCATCTCGATCTTCTCATATTTGCCCGTGAATTCTGGTGTCTCATTTTTTTCGACATACGTATTGAGGTCTTTCTTCCAATTCCTGAATAGTTCTGCCATCTTCTTAAGAGCAAAAGACTTGATTAATGGCTCTATTATCGGATCATCCTTCCGGATCATCCTCTGGCGGTAGGGTAAAATTTGACTTCAGCTCAGTCCAAAGATCATTTTTTGCATATCATTGATGTAAGACACCTCGTGGTCTTCGTTCTAGGCTTATACCATTGGTGGATGCTGATCGGGATCTTGTCCCTAACCGTAACCCCAAGACCGAGCAACAAATGCCTTCTTTGTCCGGTAGGGTTCAATCGGTTGGCCGTGGCGCGATTTGTATGATCTCAAACTTTTCATCCGAGCTCAACTTTTTCTTTGGGCCTCGTCTCTTTACCGAAGTTGTGCTCGATCTGGAGGGCTAGAAAAAAGAACAAAGACGAGAGTTAATTAATATGTGTACATATATACCAAAACAAAGACGAGAGCTAGTCAGCACAGGCTTAACTAATATATATACCTGGCCGGACTCGGTTTGGTGATCACCGGAGCCGTCCTCACGGTCTACTTCTTCACCCTCTCCTTCTTGCACCGGCATTGGGTCATCGGAGCCATGTAAATCATAGCCAGCTGCTTCTTCACCCTCTCCTTCTAGACCATCGTTGTCGACGTTGAGAAACATCATCGAGGAAACGGCATCACTTCCGTGTGCGATTATGTCCCTCAACAACGCTTCTTGTGCTTCGTCTCGGGGGGTGTCCATAGTTTCTACAAATATTTACAACATGGCAATTATTATTCAAACATGACAGATATGGATATATTAGTGCCAACGTAGAACTAGCTAGCTAATCACAATAAGGAATCATATTAGTGGCCTCGACGCTGCTTCTCTAGGGTATGGGGTGGCCTCGACAACGCTTCAAGGGTTAGGGGGTGGCCTCGAGAACGCTTCAAGCTAGGAGGGGGTACGTAATATCGACCCCCCCCCCACGTGTTGAAGCTATCGGGAGGGGGTCGGCGTTGAACAGTACATCTATGTCCCACAAGTGACGTGGGCATCGACGCCCGCGGTAGGGTAGAGGGTCGTGGATCGCCGAGCGGTCGAGGTCAAGGGGTCGAAGATCGCCGAGGGTCGGGAGGTTGCCTAGTGTCAAAAGATTCAACAAAACCATGTCTTCATCATTAGGCGAAAATGGTGCATGATGGTGAAGCTCTCCAAAGTTGTTTTGGAACGGAGTCCCAGATAGGATAATTCGCTTTTTGGTACAAAGTTCAGCAAAAGGCAAATTATCCTATCCGGACTCCATTCCGTAACAACTTTGGAGGACTTCTGCACCATCATGCCATGGTTACTTCCGGCTAATGATGAATCCATGGATTTCTTCAATACTTTGACACTATAGGAACCCTCGACCCTGAAACCTTCGACCCTTGACCCCTTAACGACCCTCGACCCTCTACCCTAGTTCCCGACCCTCGACCCTCGGCGATCCTCGACACCCTCGTTATATCGACAACGACGCGACATACATATACATGGGAAAATAATGTTATCGGGAGGGGTATCGCACCCCCTCGTGTCAAAGTTTCTTCTTTCTCCTCTATTCCTTTCTTTCTTCTTCTCCTCTTCTTTTCTTCTTATCCCTCGAGAAAGGAAAATAAGGAAAAGGAAGAAAAGAGGAAGAAGGAAGAAGGAAGAAGAAGAAGAAAAAAGAAGAAAAAAGAGGAGAAGAAGAAAAGAATAGAGGAGAAGAAGAAAAATAGAAAAAATTCTATTTTTCTTCTTCTCCTCTATTCCTTTCTTCTTCTCCTTCTTCTTCTTCTTTTCCTCTCATTCTTTTCGCCTTCTTCTTCCTTCTTCCTTCGGATCCTAGAACCCTCGAACCTCGACCCTAGAACCCTCGAACCCTAGAACCCTCGAACCTCGACCCTAGAACCCTCGAACCCTCAAACCCTTGTACCTCGAAACCTCGACCGGCCTCGACGACCCTCGACCCTCAAAACATTGACCCTCGACCGCCTCGGCGACCCTCGACCCCTCTGTGACCCTCTCGACCCTCTAGCCTAGTTCCCGACCGTCGACCCCTCAGCGATCCTCGACACCCTCGTTCCCGATAAAAAGAAGAAGAAGAAGAAGAAGAAGAAGAAGAAGAAGAAGAAGAAGAAGAAGAAGAAGAAGAAATGAGAAGAAGAAAAAAGAGAAGAAGAAGAAAGAAGAAGAAAAAATAGAAGAAAAAAAGAGGGGAGAAGAAGAAGGAAAAGAGGAGAAGAAGAAAAAATAGAATTTTTTTTCTTCTTCTCCTCTATTCCTTCTTCTTCTCCTTTTCTCTTCTACTTCCTCTTCTTATTTTTTTCTCCTCTTCTTCCTTCTGGCTTCTTCCTCTTTTATTCTTTTTCCTTATTTTCCTTCTTCCTCGACGACCCTAACTCTAAACAGTACAACTTCCTCGACGTCCCCGCCTCTCTCATGAACACAATAAAATCTATGAATAAAAAAAACATCATATTCTATGAACAAAAAAACATCATATTCCATCCACATCGATCCATGCATACATCATATATATGATCATATCTATGAACAAAAAAAGTTCATATGATCATCTATGAACAAAAAAACATCATATATATATGCAAAAAAAACATTAGATCAACACATATGCAAAAAAGCATCATACATATATCCATACATCAATATATATACATGAACATTTATGAAAAAAGCATCACATCTATGAAAAAAAATCATGGCGGCGGCGGCAGGGGGGCGGGCAGGTGCGCTGGGCTCATCAGGAGCGGAGGCGACGGCGAGGTCGCGGCGACGGGGGCGGCGGGGGAGGCGGAGGCGACGGCGAGGTCGGGGAGGCGGAGGCGACGGCGAGGTCGGGGAGGCAGGGGCGGCGACGGCGAGGTCGGCGAGGTCGCGGAGGCAGGGGGCGGCGACGGCGTAGGGCGCGGGCGACGGGGCGGGACGGCGACGACGAGGCAGGGCGACAGTGGGGCAGATGCGGTGCGACGACAGGGGGCAGACGGCGGCGACGACGCGGGCGACGGCGGCGATAACAAAGGGCGACGGCGATGGTGACGACGTGGTGGGCGACGATGACGGCGTCGGCGGCTGGCAGCAGCTGGGCAAGGCGTCGGGGAGGTTGGGGGAAAATGGGCGATGAATCTGAAATATCCCAAGTGTTTTCTTATATAGCAAGGGCATTAGTCCCGGTTCGTGGCTCCAACCGGGACTAATGCCACCCTTTAGTCCCGGTTGGTGCCACCAACCGGGACCAAAGGCCAAATTTCAGCAGCCCAAAGGGCGGGAAGCGGCGGCCTTTGGTCCCGGTTGGTGGTACCAACCGGGACTAAAGGGGCAATGGTCACGGTTGGTGCCACCAACCGGGACCAATGCCTTTTTAGTCCCGTTGGTGCCACCAACCGGGATCAATGGCCTTGTGCTGCGCGCCCAAAAGTTTAGTCCCACATCGCTAGGCTGAAGGGCGCCAGACCTTTGGTTTATAAGCGCTGGTGTGCCTCCCTTCGAGCTCCTCTCTAATGCAGGCTTTCGGGCCTAAACTTGCTGTCAGGCCTATTGGGCCTCTACGGGCCTGAATCCTGGCCCATGTAGGGTTTCTAGTCGTATTCAGGCCGTGGGGGCCCAGAGGGTGGCACTTTTTTTGCTTTATATTTTATTTCTTTTTGCTTTTAGTTTTAGAAAAATATAAACTTTCTATTAGTGCCATTACTTTTAAAATTTGAAAACACTTTTTTGTTTTCTTTGTTGCTTTATTTATTTTATTTTGTTTCTACTTACAACAAAATACTTATTGTTGCTATTTTTATTTTTTTTCAAGTTTTTTTGTTTTGTTTTCCGCATTATTTATTTTCTTTTGGTTTTTTGCTTTATTTTTTAATTCTTTTTGCTTTTAGGTCAGCAAAATTATAAACTTTCTGTTAGTGCTTTTAGTTTTAGAAAAAATATAAACTTTCTGTTTGTGCCATTAGTTTTAAAATTCGAAAACACTTTTTTTGTTTTCTTTGTTGCTTTATTTATTTTATTTTATTTCTACTTACAACAAAATGCTTATTGTTGCTATTTTTATTTTTTTTTGCAAGTTTTTTTGTTTTGTTTTCTGCATTATTTCTTTTCTTTTGGGTTTTTGCTTTATTTTTTAATTCTTTTTGCTTTTAGGTCAGCAAAATTATAAACTTTCTGTTAGTGCCATTTGTTTTAGAACAATTATAAACTTTCTGTTTGTGCCATTAGTTTTATAAATTTTGAATTCTTTTGAAATTTGTGTGAATCACAAGTTTGTGAGCTCAACAAGGCGTAGAGGGACGGGCTTATAAACCGGTGTGAGCGCCTTCGGTTGGCGAGGTTTTCAAATTCATAGTTTTCAAATGAACTCTGAAAAAGTTGGTATAGCATGTTCATGAACAAAGCGGACAATGGTATCATACTCGTGTGTTACAAAGTTGGCATGGTATCATCATAATAGTTGCGGAGAAAGTCTTCACTTTTTCTTCGCTTGTGACGTTGCTTATTGCGCCGTAACCATGGATAATCTTCATCGTTTATCAGGATGCTTGGGTCAGCCTTGACTTTGAAGGGGGAATTTCATGAAACTTTTCATACTCTTGAGACATGTCTGTCTTGCCCTCCACTCCCGGGATGTCCCTTTTTCCTAAAAGAACTATGTGGCGCTTTGGCTCATTGTATGATGTATTCGCTTCCTTATCTTTTCTTTTCCTCGGTCTGGTAGACATGTCCTTCACATAGATAACCTGTGCCACATCATTGGATAGGACGAACGGTTCGTCAGTGTACCCAAGATTTTTCAGATCCACTGTTGTCATTCCGTCTTTGTGGGTCTACCTGCACCGCCTCTCGACAGATTGACCCACTTGCACTTAAACAAAGGGACCTTAAAATCTACTCCGTAGTCAAGTTCCCATATGTCTACTATGTAACCATAATATGTGTCATTTCCCTTGTCGGTTGCTGCATCAAAGCGGACACCGCTGTTTTGGTTGGTGCTCTTTTCATCTTGGTCAATCGTGTAAAATGTATTCCCATTTATCTCGTATCCTTTCCAAATCATTACAGTTGAAGTTGGTCCCCTCGACAACAAGTACAACTCATCACAAATAGTGCTGTCACCTCTGAGACGTGTTTCCAACCAACTGCTGAAAGTCCTGATGTGTTCACATGTAATCCAGTCGTCGCACTGCTCCGGGTGTTTGGAGCGCAGATCGTTCTTGTGTTCATCGACATACGGGTCACCAAGGTAGAGTTCTGTAGAACTGTAGTGTGCTTGAGACCAAGAATATCCGTCCTGCATATTATTGAGTCTCTTCCAAGCGCGTTTTTCCAGTCAGTCTCCCCTCATACCGCGATTTAGGGAGACCTATCTTATTAAGGCCAGGAATGAAGTCAACACAAAACCCGATGACATCCTCTGTTTGATGGCCCATGGAGATGCTTCCTTCTGGCCTAGCACGGTTACGAACATATTTCTTTAGGACTCCCATGAACCTCTTAAAGGGGTACATATTGTGTAGAAATACGGGCCCCAGAATGACAAACTCGACTACTAGATGAACTAGGACGTGCGTCATGATATTGAAGAAGGATGGTGGGAACACCAGCTCGAAATCGACAAGACATTGCGCCACATCACTCCTTAAGCGTTACTACGATTTCTGGATCGATCACCTTCGAGATATTGCAGTGAGGAATGCACATAGCTTCACAATGGCTAATCGGACGTTTTCCGGTAGAAGCCCCCTCAATGCAACCGGAAGCAGTTGTGTCATAATCACGTGGCGGTCATGAGACTTTAGGTTCTGGAACTTTTTCTCTGACATATTTATTATTCCCTTTATATTCGACGAGAAGCCAGTCGGGACCTTCATACTGAGCAGGCATTGAAAGAATATTTCTTTCTCTTCTTTCGTAAGAGCGTAGCTGGCAGGACCTTCATACCGCTTCGGAGGCATGCCCTCTTTTTCGTGCAAGCGTTGCAGGTCCTCTCGTGCCTCGTGTATCTTTTGTCTTCCCATACACGCCCAAGAGGCCTAGCAGGTTCACGCAAAGGTTCTTCGTCACGTGCATCACGTCGATCGAAGAGCGAACCTCTAGGTCTTTCCAAAGAGGGTAGGTCCCAAAATATAGATTTCTTCTTCCACATGGGTGCGTGATTCTCGGCGTCATTCGAACAGCTAGTCCGCGGGACCCTTTCGAAAGATTACGTGTAAATCATTGACCATAGCAAGTAATGCGTGATCACCGGTACGCATGGCGGGCTTCTTCCGGGATCTGCCTGCGCCTTTGAAATGCTTGCCTTTCTTTCAACATTGATGGTTGGTCGGAAGAAATCGGCGATGGCCTGGTACACATTCTTCCTGTAGCTTCCCGGTATATACTATCGGTGTCAAGTAAACAGTGCGTGCATGCGTGGTATCCCTTGTTTGTCTGTCACGAAAGGTTACCGAGAGCGGGCCAATCGTTGATGGTCACGAACAGCAACGCCTTTTAGGTCAAATTCCTCCTTTTGTGCTCATCCCACGTCACGTACACCGCTTCCATTCCACAGCTGTAAAAGTTCCTCAACTAATGGCCTTAGGTGCACATCAATGTCGTTGCCGGGTTGCTTAGGGCCTTGGATGAGAACTGGCATCATAATGAACTTCCGCTTCATGCACATCCAAGGAGGAAGGTTATACATACATAGAGTCACGGGCCAGGTGCTGTGATTGCTGCTCTGCTCCCCGAAAGGATTAATGCCATCCGCTCTTAAAGCAAACCATACGTTCCTTGGGTCCTTTGCAAACTCATCCCAGTACTTTCTCTCAATTTTTCTCCACTGCGACCCGTCAGCAGGTGCTCTCAACTTCCCGTCTTTCTTACGGTCCTCACTGTGCCATCGCATCAACTTGGCATGCTCTCCGTTTCTGAACAGACGTTTCAACCGTGGTATTATAGGAGAATACCACATCACCTTCGCAGGAACCCTCTTCCTGGGAGGCTCGCCGTCAACATCACCAGGTCATCTCGTCGATCTTATACGCAATGCACCGCATACCGGGCATGCGTTCAGATCCTTGTAGGATCCACGGTAGAGGATGCGATCATTAGGGCATGCATGTATCTTCTCCACCTCCAATCCTAGAGGGCATACGACCTTCTTTGCTGTGTATGTCCGTCGGAAATTCGTTATCCTTTGGAAGCTTCTTCTTCATTATTTTCAGTAGCTTCTCAAATCCTTTATCGAGCATGACATTCTCTCGCCTTCCACCGCAGCAATTCGAGTACGGTACCGGCTTTGTGTTGCCATCTTCGCAATTGGGGTACAACCCTTTTTTGTGATCCTCTAACATGCGATCGAACTTCAGCTTCTCCTTTTGACTTTCGCATTGTGTCCTTGCATCAACAATGACCCGGCGGAGATCATCATCATGGGGCACATCGTCTGGTTCCTCTTGATCTTCAGCAACCGCCCGTTGCAGCACCATCGTGCACATCGTCTCGGTGCAACTTGATGTTCAGTAGCATCACCGTATTCAGGGGGCACATAGTTGTCATCGTACTCTTCTTCCTCGCCGTCTTCCATCATAACCCCTATTTCTCCGTGCCTCGTCCAAACATTATAGTGTGGCATGAAACCCTTGTAAAGCAGGTGGGTGTGAAGGATTTTCGGGTCAGAGTAAGACTTCGTATTCCCACATATAGGGCATGGACAACACATCAAACCATTCTGCTTGTTTGCCTCAGCCACTTGAGAAAAGCATGCACGCCCTTAATGTACTCGGAGGTGTGTTTGTCACCGCATACATCCATTGCCGGTTCATCTGCGTGCATTATATATAATTAAGTGTGTCAAAAATCATTACAGAACATCATGAATAGATAATTAAGTGACCAAATTAATAGAAGTTCATCATCACATAAAAACCAAAGTACATACATAGTTCTCATCTAACAACATAAAGCTCTGCAGAGCATCTAAATTAATTAAACCATACATTGAAACTATGTAAAACATTTCAATGTGAAAACAAATACGATCATAATCGCAACCAAGGTAACAACTGATCCAATGGCATAATGATACCAAGCCTCAGTATGGATGGCATATTTTCTAATCTTTCTCATCTTCAAGCGCATTGCATCCATCTTGATCTTGTGATCATCGACGACATCCGCAACATGCAACTCCAATATCATCTTCTCCTCCTCAAGTTTTTTTATTGTTTCCTTCAAGAAATTGTTTTCTTCTTCAACTAAATTTAACCTCTCGACGATAGGGTCGGTTGGAATTTCCGGTTCAACAACCTCCTAGATAAATAAAATCTATGTCACGTTATCGGCATAATTTTCATAAACAATAAATGAACCAATAGTTATGAAAAGATAATATATACCACATCGAATCATAGATGTGACGAGGGCCGACGGGGCGGATACCAAAACCATCGCACTATATAAGATGCAATAATAAAAGTAAGAAAATAATACAAGTATCTATCTAAACAAACAAGTAATAATATTTTTCCTTTCAGAAAGAAGATAAGAACAAGAGGCTCACCACGGTGGTGCCGGCGATGAGATCGGCGCGGGTGATCGACGGGGACGGGGCGTGACGGACCGCTAAACCTCGATAAATATTAAGGAAAATGGAGCTTGGCGGTCGAGCTTGGAGAGGAGAAACCTTAAGTAGTGTGGCTCGGGCATTCCATCGAACACCTTGTGTGCATAGGAGGTGAGCTAGAGCACCACCAAGCCCTCTCCCCCTCGGCCAGAAAAAACAGAGCGGTGTGCTCTGCTCTTGCGCGAGGGGGTATATATAGCCACCACCATTTGCCCGGTTGGTGGCATGAACCGACTAAAGGGAAGCCTTTGGTCCCGGTTCATGCCACCAACCGACCAATAGTGGTGGGCCAGAGCCAGACCATTGGTCCCGGTTCGTCCACCAACCGGGACCAAAAGGTCCGGACGAACCGGGACCAATGGCCCACGTGGCCCGGCCCGGCCCCTGGGCTTCATTTAACCGGGGCAAATAGCTCCATTGGTCCCGGTTCTGGATTGAACCGGGACTAATGGGCTAAACTGCCCTGGACGATAGCCCCTTTTTCTACTAGTGCGCGGCGACCATTACCGGCGGCAAGGTGGACTTCCTCGGTGACAAAGGGGGTGAGACCGCGGGGGGACGGAGCGGGTTCTCCGACGGCGCGCGGGAGGAGGTCCCCGTGGACGAGGCCGCGGCGAGAGCCACCGGCGCACGGAATCGGGATTAAAATTGGGGATTTTTCCTTTGGGTCAATAGCTCCTGTGCGTCGTTTTTCATGGGAATTAAAAAGAGTGCGATGTAGTTCGAATGAAACTGTGATGCAACGTCTTCAAAACCAACAATAGCTCCAATGCGACATGGCTCTGTTTAACCGTGAAATGAAAAACACGAGGGGTTAGCGATTTGAGTTATGACACGCGGGACCCACCAGTTACTCGCATGCGGGTGGTACTCACAACTTATCCACACAAGCATGCTCGTGCTCATAGTGCGCCCTGACCCGAGCGAGCCACGAGCCCGAGCTAGCCCGCCCCCCTTCATTGCTTGCCCTGCCCCTTTCCTTTCGCACCTTCTTCTTCCTCTGCTCCAGCAACGAAGCGTGCCGCCGGCGAATGATGTCTAGCTCGACTTCGGCCACCCGCCAACCATGCACGCAATACGGTTCACTGTCGTTGACAAGATGCCCCGATTGCTCGTGCATGGAGCCTATGAAGCGTTTGACTTGTGTGAGGGAAGAAAATGGCAACCGTGGGCGCGAGTTTGTGAAATGCTTGAGCAAGCCACAGCCGGGGCAGGTTAGATTTGTGTTCTTGACCAAACCTATGGTCTAATTTCTCCCGATTTCTTTCTTTTTTCCTCGAATTAGGGCGGTGGATCTGGGTGGTGGATCTAGGATTCATGCGCCGCCGGCCCCCTGTTTTTCAGGTTCTGGAGAAGTGTGGGCATTTTGAGTGGCTCGATGACTATGTTGAAAGGTTGAAATTGGAGGGATCAACCCCAACCCAAGAGCTCAATTTTGGGGGGGCGGCTTGCCGTGGAACAAGCCCCCAATGTGGCGGACAGAGCCGATCCGATGATGCACAGTGAAGAACTGAAGTGTGAATTAAAGAAAATTGGCAAGCAACTAAAGCATCTGATCGATTTGAAGCAGCAAGCAAATATGATGGCTGGAGCATTTTATGGTTGTGTCATTGCTATGGGTTTATTTTACTTGATGTTCAGCAATCGCTAAAATTTTTTAGAGTTTCAGTTTGTGTGTCAGCTAGTTTCAGGGGTGCCCAGTAGTTTGAGGGCTTAGCCAGGGATCATTTGTTAGATGAATTTGAATTTGTGTGAAGCAAAACTTGCTTGAATTATGGTAATGATATTCTCAGGGGCCCTATTCAGTGTTCATGCTCTGTTTCCTCTGTTTTTGTTCTTCAGTTAACAGAGTACACACCCAAATTCAGTTTCTAGTAAAAAACAAAACTGGACTGCCGAATAGATGTTGGGCCATGAGAAAATAACCATGCCCAAGACCAGCCCACCAGCATAGGGGCACCAGCCCACCCGCTTAGGGGCACCAGCCCACCTCTAACTTCAGCAAATAAAATGTTACTTGTTTTGTGTCTGACAGTGTCCTGGACTAGGGGGTACTCACCACGTCATCTCCCGATCTGTTAGATTGGGCCGAGGACCCCCATGGCCGTACACTCATGGGCCAATCCGGACAGCTGCCGCATACAAGGAAGATTCCGCGAGACTTGGCGATCAAGACAAGGACTCCTTCCCCACCGGCGTATTCGGCTAGGACTCTTGTTATCCTAGGCCTCTGGTGCATTATATAAACCGAGGCCAGGCTAGTCGATAGAGATATACAACAACAATCATACCATAGGCTAGCTTCTAGGGTTTAGTCTCTTTGATCTCGTGGTAGATCTACTCTTGTACTATCTATATCATCAATATTAATCAAGCAGGAGTAGGGTTTTACCTCCATCGAGAGGGCCTGAACCTGGGTAAAAACATTGTGTCCTTTGTCTCATGTTACCATCAGCCTAGACGCATAGTTCGGGACCCCCTACCCGAGATCCGCCGGTTTTGACACCGACATTGGTGCTTTCATTGAGAGTTCCGCTGTGTGTTCGGCAAAAGGTCGATGGCTCGCCTGCAGATCAACTGCGACTTTGACATCTTCGTCACCAGCTCATTTGGTCACCTTGGTTCGACCAAGGACTGCGCCCTATCTCCGATCGTCATGTTCGGATGAGGGCCTTCATTAACATCAGCTCCGATCGCTATCAAGATCATGGAGGAATCATCCAGGGAGCCCGGGTGCTCAACGTCAACATTGCCCTCGGGCGACCGTGCTGTTTTTCTGGACAGCGAACTTGTATAAGCCGTCGCCGCCTCCTCGAGTGTCGGTTTGACGATTGCTTCGGTGGAATAGTGCGGAATTACGTCTACAACAGCCACGCTAAATTTCGTCGAGTTCCGATGGAGGAATCTCCGACAATCTACGATATTCCGGAGCCCTGTCAAATCTGGACGAGAATCTGAACGAGTTTAGGGCGTGGTGTCTAGCTTCTAGCTCAGACCTCCTTTGGAAGATCCAACCGTTGATCGACTGTGGAATTCCTATATCTACCACCCCTCAAACTTTCAGCTCGATCCGACCGTCCAGACTCCGGGAACCTTCCGATTAGTGCATCACTTTTCGGATCTGTTTTCTGCGCGAAAACAAATCCGACCCAAGTTCGTCCTTTTTACGAACGGGATTTCGGACATCCTTTTTGAAGGAAGTTTTGTATGGGGTATTGTGTTTTGTTCCCGAGCACATTCCACTAACTTTAAAATCTTTTGAACATGATCTTCAACATCATGCTGGTGTCAAACCAGTCCGGCAATATTACTCCACGGCTGCCGACATGCGCTAGATACGTCGTCACTTTGTTGAGCCGAGCTCAACTTCTTCGGATCATCATATCGGCAAGCCGAACAAGAGTCCGGCATCGCGAAGGATAAATCATCACCAACATCGCCGCCCCACGGATTACACGGAGCGGGCATATCGGCAGGGCCGCACTATTGCTTCATCAAGCTGGTGTCCATCACGCTGACCTACTTCGACATCTCAGCTGGACCGGGGGCTTCGCCATCTCTTCGTCAACCTACTCCGGACACTTCGGCGTCACTGGCCGACGAGCTCCGTCACGTTAGCTGGATCGAGGGATTTGTCTCAGCAACCCAACCTTTGCCAGCATTGCCATGCCGTCGTTTTATCGCCCATCAGGCAATGGGTGCGCGGATCGAGTCCCAATTTTGGAAATCACCTTCCTTCGGATTGCTACAACAAATAAACCAGGTGCTATTAATCCCAGTATTTTTTGCTTGTTTGGGTTCATTTTTCCCAAGGAATTATTACTCTGGTTTGTCCATCATATGTACACAGGTCTATCAAATGGTGGCTGCATTAACGACAGTCGCATGGTGGTTCGGTCAGTTTCCGTACATAGTCCGGCGAACGCCGCATCCGGAGCTTGGACTGACCTGTGAATTCAGGTTTGCCACGCCTTTACCGCATCACTCCCTACATCGACATTGACTTCGGCGCCAGGCCATATTTATTTTATTACTCACTTTGCATAAATTATTTATTATGCAACAATTTTTTTACACTATTAGGGAAAACCTTATACACAGAAATTTAGCAACAGCGCGGGTCAAAAAAGGGCGCTAGTGCTACATAGCAGTAGCGACCGTAAAAAAACCGCGCTACAGATACAACTTTAGCAGTAGCGCGTGTAGTGGCAAAAGCGCTACTACTAATATTTCCATTGCTAGAATGATAGGCTACGCATAGCAGTAGCGGGCTTGTAGTAAACGCGCTGCTTTGCTTAGGGGAATAAGTAGCAGCGCGTTTCCTAGGAAGAGCGCTACTACTAATGGAAGTAAAATAAGATGAAAAACAAATAGAAAAGTAAATGAAAATGAAAAAAAAATAGAAAAGGGAGAAAGGAAAAAATAAAATGTAAAGCAAAATAAATGAAAAAGCGAAAAAACGGAGGAAGGCATAGCAGCAGCGTGTGTTTGTAAGAGGCGCTATAGCTAACGTAGCTGCAACGCGTGTCCTAGACCCCCGCTATAGAAACAGAAAAGGAAATTAAAAAATGGAAGAAAATTACATAGCTATAGCAGCAGCGCGTTTTGTGAAAACCGCTATAGCTATCTTAGCTATAGCGCGTTTTACAAAACACGCTACCGCTAAGTTTGACTTAACCAAAAAACCGTTTCCCCCCGGCCATCACTTCTCCACCAAATCCCTCAACCCACCCCGCGCGCCGCCGTCTCCCCGATTCGCCGTCGCCAGACTTCGCCGCCGTCTCCTGCCGACGTCGACGCCACCAAAGCCGTGCGCCGTCGACGCCACCGGAGCCGCCCCCAACGCCACGGAGCCGCGCGGCCTCGTCAATGCTACCGGAGCCGCCGTCGACGCCACCGGATCCTTCCTCGCCACAACTGCCTCCCTCGCCATCACCGGAGACGCCCCTGCCTCCCTCGCCGTCACCGGAGAGGCCCCTGCCTCCCTCGCCACCACTGCCTCCGTCGCGACCACTGCCTCCGTCGCCACCACCGGAGCCATCCTCTGTAAGCTCCCACCCCTCCTCTCTCTCTCATGCATAGGTTAGCTAGTTTAATTAGGTTAATTATCTAGGTTAGGGAAAAAATTAGTTAGGGCTTTGACAGAGAAGTAGTTAGGTTAACTAGTTTAATTAGGTTAATTATCTAGGTTAGTGCAAAAATTTAGTTAGGGCTTTGACAGAAAACTAGTCAGGTTAACTAGTTTAATTAGGTTAATTATCTAGGTTAGTGCAAAAATTTAGTTAGGGCTTTGACAGAAAACTAGTCAGGTTAACTAGTTTAATTAGGTTAATTATCTATGTTAATTAGTGCAAAAATTTATTTTGGGCTTTGACAGAGAACTAGCTGCGTTAACTTATTTAATTAGGGTTAATTATCTAGGTAAACTAGATTAACTAACTAGGTTAAATAGGTAGGTTAATTAGGTTCGTTGGATTAACAAGCTAGGTTAAGTAGGTTGGCTAGGTTAGAGGAAAATTTTATTTTAGAGCATTAGGTCAGAAGGGTTAGAGAAATGGAGTTCCTTTGCAATTTAATTGGGTTCTGTCCTAGGCAGAGAAGGGTTAGAGATAATAATGTGTGTTTGTGTGAGAGAGAGGAATAGCTAGATCAACATAATTTGGGTTCTGTCCTAGGCAGAGAAGTGTTTAGTGAGGTCATTTTGAAAGGCTTTTGATTTTTGAAAAGACCACTTTTTTCAAGGAAAAGAATTTAGGCAAATTTTATTTTTCATTGAAGTGGTCATGTTATATCTTTTCATTGAGGTTGTTCGATTGTGCCCAAGTGGCTTTGTTGTTTCAAGGGAATGATCTTTGAGTGGCCTATGTTTTGCGGAATGTTGATTCATTTCTGTTAAGCAAATTTCAGGTTGTCGATTTTTCCACTTTTTAGCAAAGGTCATGCGAAATTTTCCGTGAATTTCGCATGACTTGTGCTACAAACTGGGACATATCGAGTGCCCGGGATTTGCCGCACCAGGAAGGAGTCAACATTCCTGCAAAACAATAGTCCTTTTATGTCATTATTCATTTTATTAGGTCTAGAATTAATTGACTAGATTTAATCATAGGAAACATGGCTAGCAACGATGAAGGACAGGGTTACGGTGATTATGACGACGCGTCTACCTGCCGGTGATGAATATTTTAGCCAGATCGACGATCAACCGATGTTGTTCTTTGGGCCCACCGGTGGCATCGGGATCGAGACCGACACGCAGACCGGTCTTGAGGCCGAGACCGCTTTGAGATTCAGACCGGCATCGAGACCGGCGCTGAGACCGGTGCTGCCTCGGGGAGCGGAGCCGGTGTAGAACCGAAGGAAAGAGGCAACGGCTTCCTAACAAACTCAGGACTACTAGGCTGGTGGTCACGGAGGTGGACGACGGCAATTTTGAGCCAAAGGCGCCCGAGGAAGCGCGCGCGTGCTACGGCAATCAAATTAGCTGCATCGTACGGACAACCGCCACCATCAATGATGAGAAACTACAGAAGATAGAAAATATGAGGAGCTCCCTCCTAAAGAAGTTTCACCAGATATTCTTGTTCCCAGGCCGAAATGAGAAGGATTATGAAGATCCAGACGAGGACCCGACAATGAAGAAGATAAACAAACACACCATGACCAAGTTTAGCGACGCGTTGGCCGCTTGGAAAAATCGAGTGAAAGCAAAGATCAACGACGGGGAACCCTACTCCGAGATTGTAAAGGATAATCCGACAATCACGGAAGAGCAGTTTCAAATATTCAAGGAGGCTTGCGAGGCCGAAGCTGCCAAAAAAAAGTCTAAGTACATGAAGGGGCTTCAAAAGAGGAACATTAGGAGCCACCACCTCGGAAGCCGTGGTTACGGCGGAAAGAGGTCCAAATGGGCCAAGGAGGACGTGGAAGCCGCGAGTCTGGGCATCCCAGATCCCTTGGCGGATTTCACCGTCCCGCAGGAGCGTGACATCCTGAGGGCCCGGCGCCGTTGGGACCCATCAAGAAGGTTCTGAGACAACACCGGTCATTACGGAGTTCATGAGACTGCTGGTAATTTTAGTTTCTGATCAATTCGACTGCACACGTTAGTCATATTTGTAAACGATCCTTGTGCATTTTGCAGAGAGAGCAGCACCGGATTGCGGTCGAAAGTGACTCGCCGTCTGAGGCATTGGCGAGGCCCAAGTGGAACCAGCCTTTCACTAAGCTCGGGGACTATCTCCCTGACCTCGATGGATGGCACGGCATGTTGGAGTGATTGTCGATATATGACAATGTATTTGTTTAGTCCATACTTTCCGTATGACAAAACTTTGAGTTATGCGTGATGAAACTTTATTTGTGATGTAATTAAACCGTCCTCCTCCTCGACTAGCGAAGATCACTCTAGTTAGGGCATTTTGGGTATGATGAACTTTGTTATTTATGCTTATGATATGTTGTTTATATTTTTGTCAAGTCTGTCTCTTTCTGTTGCTCAACTATATATGTTGCATATCATCGACTCATGTGACGATGCAGGTGCATAGATCATCGATGGCGAAGAAGTGCTACGCCAGGAGTATATATATGATGAGTGGCCGGAGTGTTAGGCCCAGGTGTTGCCGGTTTACGGTTTCGAGCGATGCAGTAGTTAGTTTAGGTTCACGCTAATGCGAGAGAGGGATACGAACTCATGTGCTCAAAGTGATATCTCTTCTCACGTATACCATTGTTTAGATGGATGATGATGTATTTGCAAGTATTCAAGGACTTGTATCGCTATTTTTGATATGATGACGAGAGACCACTTTGTGTTGGATGATGATTATGATGAGACTATTTGTATGTATATGCTATGATTATATTCGTGGTCTCGCAGGCATTTGTATGTGTATCATGATGACATTTCTATGTGCTAAAGATTCTTCTATAAAGTCTGTTCAAATACAAAACAAATATGCCCAAAAAAACAAAAAACCTGTTAAATTAGCAGTAGCGAGTGTGTAGAAGTTAGCAGCAGCACCGCTATAGCAGTAGCGCGTTGCTAGAAAGGGCGCTACAGCTACTAGCGATGGCGTGCTCTCAGAATCGCTGCTGCTACACTTTGTGTAGCAAGAGCGCCGGTGACCACGCGCTACTGCTATATGTTAGCTGTAGTGCCTTATTAGTAGCGCCCCACCCCGCGCTACTGATACACCTAAAACCCGCGCTGCTGCTAGCCTTTTCCCTAGTAGTGTTATCATCTCCGGTTTGCACCATTTTTTGTGCACAGGAAAATGATCCGGGGACTTCGGCGTCACCCTGCCGGTCTGCATTGACCGTGCTATGTCACCACTTCGGCGTGTCGAGCTCTCCGCTCCGCCACCTCGGGACCGGCTTGGGGGATGGAACCTTGTCCCGTATCAAGATCGGACAGCATCATCAATACCGAACACATTAACCAGCTAAGTCGCTTTTATGCTCAAAGTTTTAATTTCTAACTTGTGTTCGGTTCGACCAAGCATTATACTTTTTTGGAAAAATGTTGCTTGTAAAATTTTTTCTTGTCCAAACTTTGTTTGTGACGCATAAATTCAAATACCCAATTCATTTGGGGGCTTCCTTCATGAAGCTTTTCCTATTGCATATGATTATACTTGTACGACTTCATTCCTTGTTCGTGTATTACGCCACAATATGCACCATATTGACTTAAGCAATTTGCAAGCTGGGTTGCCTCGCTCCTGTGTTTACCCCTACGTTCCCGATTGTTCAGCTAGGGAGTTAAGGGAGCACCTCTGCGATTGTCACAATCGGGTCATCCGAGCCAGACCTCAGACTGGGTGAAGCCGAAAACTAGGGCTCTTATAGTCGGCACACAACAGAACTCATGAGTACAACAAATCTATTGCACAAGTCTCATAATAACAATGAGCACCGAAGAAAGGTATCGGTGGGGGTACTATTTTCTTCGAAGATGCTTCTTACACTTCGCAGTAATATTGCATAAGTTCCCTGAGCGCGCTTTGTCTGTTACAGCCTTTATGGCCTGATTGCTGGTTATTGGAAACACCGTCGATATTCTCGATGATGGAGTACATAACACTTTTCGTTCCTTGACCGAAGAGGGAGAAGCCGATGGTCGGTTAAGACGCGTTTAAAGTTCGGTTGAACATAGATATGATATAAGTACTTCGGTACATGCAATCATTCTTTTACCCAAGTCACTTGGGGGCTCTTAAATTTATATGAGCCGTTTTATGATAAGTGTTCTTCTTCTTAGTCGTTGCAAAGTTTTATTATTATTATTATTATCTATCACTCTTTTTTTTGACACGAGCATGTGGTCACTAGCCGGGGAGCCTAATTTCTCTCTCAAAGCCGCTAGAGTTTAGTTTGCTAACTGGCCTAATGAGAAGTACTCCGCCCTCGGGATAGGAGGTTGAAGCCGTAGGCTGACCTGCTTGAAGTCTTGAGATAGGATGTATCATGTTAAAGCACGACAGAAGCACTTCTTTTGCTAAGGCTAATTTTCGGATTGGCACGAACACTTGATCTCGTTCGGACGTCAAGTTTTTACTGACGTTTTTTGGTTTTCCAAGCTTATGGCACTTTTTAAACTATTTGTGTGTTTTCAGCACAAGTCTCGCAGTGCAACGCAGGACACCTTTAGAGATTCGGCAAAAACATTCTCGAATATTTCTATATATGCATCGGCTTCGAATTGTGTCTTCGGTCAATAGTTGGGTTGCCCGGCTCCTTCGCTTGCCTCCTACGTTCTGCTTTGTTCGGCTAGGTGTGCAAAGGGAGAACCACTGCGATTGTGCTTCCAGCTCACATGGTTAAGCACCTCAGTGGAGAAAGCCAAAACTGATCTGTCACAATAAGCGTAAACTGGTCAGCGATCCGATGGCGGTGTTAAGCGACAGGCCATTCATAACAATGGCGAAGTGTTTACGGCTTGACCTCGTATCGTCGCCGAACACTACCGGTGGCTATTAACTGGCCTCCCAAACAAAATCCTCGATATTTTTCTCTTACATTGGAGCTGAGGTTTCATGATCATGCTTAGCATGACAACCCAAAGAAAGGAACCGATAGTGGGACTATTTTCTTTGGAAGACATTTTTTCTATTAAACAATAATATAACATATCTCTCTGCGTACCTTTGTTTATAAAACCGTATGGCCAAATTGCCTTCTTTGTTGCAAATCTTTGCCCTCATAAAGGCTTTATAAAGTAGAATAAACACTCCTCGGCTATTGGCCGAGGAGGTGGAAGCCGATGGTCGGTCAACAAAGTTTTGTACAATGCGGATCCGAGCATTAATGACGTAAAGTACTTGGATACATAGAGTCATTACACATAATTTGTGATTTTACTATGGATATCAATCCTTAATTCAGCCACCCGTGCCCGCATTAAGGCTCGGGGGCTACTGGGCTTCGGGCTTATTATTATAAATATTAAAGGGGCACATTGATCCCCTGATCTGGTGTTGCCACCCGACCAGTGTCTCGGGGGCTACTGCATTGCTTGTCCAATGAAGAAATTTGTAAGTGTAATACAGTCTCCGAGGAGATTTTGATCCTCAAGTTGGTCGGCCGCACCCAACCTGAGTCTTGAGGACTGAGCACGCCGCTTTTTGTGTCCCGAAGTATTCTGCCGAGCTAGGACTTGATCCTCAGACCGATTTTGCAAATCAACTTTGAGTCTCGGTGACTCTGAGGATCAGCGGTCTTATGTCATCCTTCATGTGCATCTCGGGTTTTAGACCGATACCCACCTTGAGGGCTACTAGCTATGTATCTCGGCAGAGAATAAATTGCACCAGTCAAAAATATTGAAAAAAATCAGCCCACATTCGGGGTGGTGCACCACCTCGGAAGCAGTCCGGCATAAAGCTCGGGCGCTAGTGGCTGGCTCCATAGAGGGCATTTCTGGCATTAAGCTCGGCTAAACTCCTTCAAACTTCTTTGAACCAAGGTGATTTACGACACCTCGGATACAGTCCGGCGTTGGAGCTCGGATACATAGTCCGGCATTTGAGCTGGGAAGCAGTCCGACATTGGTGCTCGGCTGCAAAAGATAACTCGAATGCAGTCCGGCGTTGGAGCTCGGACGCAAGAGGACGCTGCCGCCCGGGAACAACTTCAAACCCGAAGTGTGGCATAAAAATAACACGGCATTGATAAAGGCCGGAAACTTAAAGGGGCTCCTCGGATACCCGACGTGTAAACTCGTCGCATGCATTTCGGCGATCCTCAAGATCGGAGATGAGAAGATTTGTTGAACCAGTTTTCAAGACCGACGACTGAAGATGAAGAACGGTTCGGAAGAATCGAGGAGCGTCCCTAACTTAAAGACCGGTTCAGGGGGCTACTGACGGTGTCCTGGACTAGGGGGTACTCACCACGTCATCTCCCGGTCTGTTAGATTGGGCCGAGGACCCCCATGGCCGTATACTCATGGGCCAGTCCGGACAGCTGCCGCATACAAGGAAGATTCCGCAAGACTTGGCGATCAAGACAAGGACTCCTCCCCCACCGGCGTATTCGGCTAGGACTCTTGTTATCCTAGGCCTCTGGTGCATTATATAAACAGAGGCCAGGCTAGTTGATAGAGAAATACAACAACAATCATACCATAGGCTAGCTTCTAGGGTTTAGCCTCTCTGATCTCGTGGTAGATCTACTCTTGTACTACCCATATCATCAATATTAATCAAGCAGGAGTAGGGTTTTACCTCCATCGAGAGGGCCCGAACCTGGGTAAAAACATTGTGTCCCTTGTCTCCTGTTACCATCCGCCTAGACTCACAGTTCGGGACCCCCAACCCGAGATCCGCCGGTTTTGACACCGGCAGTGTCTTAAAAAAAGTTACTTGTTTTTACTTCGGCCTTTTTCTTGCACTAAATTTTGTGATGGATGATTTTTTGATGCACTAAAACTAAATGTTACTTGTTTTTATGCATGTCTACGTTTCCATGAACTAAATGAGTTGCATGCTTGCATGAAGTAAATTAGTTTGCATTTCCTAGTTGCATGTCCATGGTTTGGCCAATATTTTGAAGATGGTGTGTGTGGTGATTGGGGTGTAGCAACCCGGGCCCGTAGAAACCCATAGCAATACACAAATAATAGAAAGAACAAACCATAGCAATCTATAAATAATAGCATGAAACACACAATATATATAGTAGCATAACGATTATATAGAAGCATAACGATTGCAACCCATAGTTCCACGATCACCTTACAACTCCACGATAGCCTTACAACTTAAAATACTAATACAACTTAATAATAGTAGCATAACGAGTACAACTTAAAAAAACTAATACGATAGATATATAGCAAGCTGGATAGATCGGGGGGCACCAAACGCGGGTTCTTCTTCGGGTTCTTCTTCTCCTCCTCCTCCGGGTGAACAATGCCACCTCGCTCCTCCGGGCGCCGCCCTTCACTCCTCCCCGTTGTTGATGGGGTACGGGAGCGTGTGCATCACGCTGTTGTTGGGGAAGATGCTGTTGAAGTCGGTGAAGATATTATAGGTGGTGAAAGCTATGAACTCACAACCAACCCAATACGCTCGCCCGAGGAGGTGGAAAGCATCGAAAGGGTTAGTGAACGTGGCGAGGAGACCAACCACAACGCAGTTGTGGTTGACCTCCTCAAGATGGTACATTCGAGGAGAGTCGCGGGGGAGGTGGCGGAAGCCGGCCGCAAGGAAGAACTCCGTTAAATCCCTTGCGCCCCTCCACCACGAGATCGCCCACACCCTAAGGGTTCTCTCTACATATACTCCGGCCGGGTAGAGCCTTTCTGGCACAGTTGGGGGGAAGCGGTAGGTGGAGGCGTTGTACTGCATGGTGGCGGGGTGGCTTGAGGGCTGGATCGGATTTGATGGAGAAGAAAGAAGAAGGAGGGCAGAGGAGGCAGAGGGTGGGGTATGGATGAGGAGGGAGAGGAAGACGATAGTGCCCGGCTTAAATAGCCCCAGTGCGACGTGGTTTCACCCCGTAGAATTAATGGACGGGCGGCGTTTGGTGGCGCCCCATGAAAGTGTGTACACGAGCGTGGGAAACGGGTTGCGACGCTTCTGTGCCACCAGTTGCGGGTCAAGGGGGACGGGCTCACGCACGCGTCTGTGTCGTCGTCGGTCAAGGGGACACGCCTGTCCCGGGTTCTCTGCGTGTGCCGCCCGTGCATGCATGCCGTAGCCCATTAATTTGCCTAGGGCCTGGCTATAGGGCAACGTTCGGTCGATGGGAGACGTGACAATAATGGACGCCTTCATTTTCCCATCTTGTAACGGGCAGCACGCCGTTTGAACTGCATTGATACCCATCATGCCAGTATTGTGTCCTCAAAGAGGCGCACGCCATGCACCGTTGGCTTTTTTGTTGTCTTCATCGGGCTGTGGCTGCTACATTGTGGCCGAGTGCATGCTTTGATGCGATGCTGCATCGGTTCTAATGGTAGGCATGTGACAGCTTACTGCATCGATAGGGGTGGCGGAGCAGGGCTACGTCGAGGGCATGCATGCAACGCACGGGCGCAGTTCTACGGGTGGGCATGCATGCTGTGGGTAGGCATGGGCACGCATGCAACGATGGAAAGGGCACTACATAGGCTTGGTCCATGCACTGCGTCAACTCGTGTCGTTGGATTCAAATGAACGGTCCTGATGCCCCAGCGAGAGAGGCTGATCCAAACCCCACCGATTCAACCAATCAGCGCGTCTCATGCGGATCGATGCACACTGATTCAACCAATCAGCGCGTCTCATGCGGATCGATGCACACTGTAGCTAACCCTAGCGCCTGATCTCAACCGTCCACGCACAACGATCGACGACCCGGTAGTGTGCGGGGTTTTGAGGGGTTTTGAGGGGTTTTGAGAGGTTTTGAGGGGTTTTGACTGATTAGGGTTGAGCATAACTAATTCAAAAAAATTCAAAAAAATATATAACTTGCGAATATAGTCAAATTATGTCATATAGTAATGAGAACAAAATATTTATGGTTTACATACAGTTTTACGAAAAATCCTTCACTAAATTGTCATTCCTCGAACAATGTAGTATGGAGTTCAAGGGAGAGAGTAGTGGGCACCCGAGAGTAGGTGGGGTTTTGAAAATGAAAAGTGTGAAAACCTCACCAAAACTTCATTTTGGATTGGCTAAGAAAGATCTTAACTTACTTTTCTCATTTTCATGTTTTAAACTTGTTATATATATAATTTTCTATTAAACCTTGTTTTTTCAAAAAGAAAAGGAAATAATAGAAAGTTAATTTAATAAATAGTGAGACTTTAGATTTACCCTATATAGGTAGAATAGATGTGTTGAAAAATTATTTGGCTAGTTTAGACAAGGTGCCAAAAAAACTTGCTTAAATATGAGGCCGTTTACCCTACCTTTGGAGGTCATTTGAAACACACTTTTCATGACTATGAGTTCAACTTACCAAAAGGGCTCGGATTGATCAGCAAGCAAACATATTTCAGTTGAGGTACTTTAGATAGCATTAAAACATCAATACCCCATGCCTAATTCAAATTTGAACCCAAATTTGAACCCAAATTTGAATCCAAATTTGAATTTAATACAATGACACATAAATTTTTTGGCTGGTTTAGACAAGGTACCAACAAACAAGTTCGAATAAAAATACGGGGATACATAGTGACTACCAGTACGCACCAAGTTACAAATATTATTACATGACACAAATTTTCAAACTGTTCTCTGTTCTACCTCTTCCTACCATGTCGTGTGCCCTTCTTCGGCTGAGCACTTCTTGTTTTTGGTTCTACTACACACACAAGTTCACTGATCATCTTGGTTTTCTTCACTGGTCTTTTCAAAACCTCGCCAACACCCTCGAGATCAATGTCTTCAGTCTGAATGTTGACAGCAGTTTCAGTTTCTTTGGTGTGTACCTCAACATGGGTTTCTTCATTCTGAACCTCGACACGCTCAGGTTCAGTTTCAACCTCGAGAGCAGTTTCTTCAGTCTGGATGTTGACTGCAATTTCAGTTTCTTCGGTGTGCACCTCCACATCAGTTTCTTCAGTCTGAATGTTGACTGCAGCAGGATTTTCTTCAGTCTGCTCAGGCTCAGGCACACTTCTCTTCTTTCTACAGCCATTGACTCTTGCTTTTTTTGTTGGCCAACACTGTTCAACAACAAGGGGTTGACTTGCTCGCTTCTTCCTGGCATTGGGAAAATGTTATAGATATAGTAATTGGAAAAAGCACCAAATCAAAACACAGAAAATAAACAAGAACATACTTTGGCTTATCAGGAGTGTAACGGCATTTGACAGATCCCATTCTGTGCCAAAGTTCCTGGCACAACTTGCATCTGTTTTTGTTACCTTTTTGGGCCCTTTTTGGCTTGCCATCTTTCTTTTCCTTCTTACTACTCCCACCTTTCTCAAACCATGCCTTGAATCTACTCTGTTTAGGCCTTCCAGCCTTTCTTTTCGTCAAGGGAGGACACATGGAAAATTCAATGTCCACTTCAGCCAATTGAGACTGATCTATAAGTGCTTTGGAATTGGAGTAGCATATGCAGCTTTTAATCTTGCTACCGAATAATATTCATGCAAATATGGGTGCATGTTTATCTTCGGTTGGGATGCTAAGAAAAGAATGGCATGCTCACATGACCAGTGTGTTGCCACTCGAGGCAAGTGCAATCATGCAATTCAGTGTTAACAGCATGTCTCCTTCCAGTTATGTTATCTCTAACTTCAGCACCCCAAGGTGAAGATTTTTCAACAAACAAATGTGAAAGACATCTGCTCCTATTGACCACCTGTTGTACCACTGCTGGAAGCTTATCACCTTGCAGAAAATCACCTATCCTTCTTCTCAACTCCCACAACCGCATGAGCATGATCCTGATTTGGTCAACCATGTCATGCACAGGCAAATCTTTTAACTCCTTCACCCTGTTGTTGAAACTCTCTGCCAAATTGTTGTTGATGTGGTCACACTTGATGGCAGTGTTGAATGCTGACCTGTACCATAACAAAGAATGGTAGGTGTTCAGCCATGGACTAAACTCATCACATGCTGCCATTATCTTATCAAGATGATATTTGTGTGTCTGTCTAGTGTAAGATCTTGCTGCTGGCCACATGCGCCCAAATTCTTCTCCTCTAAATTTTTTGATCAAATTCATCCACGAATGGTGAAGCACTCCCTCCGCTTCAGCATGTGGGAAAACATTTTCACTGAATTTTCAAGCCCCTTACATGCATCTGTGTGTATAGCCAAAGGTGACACTGGCCCTAGGCATCTTTTCAACTGGATCATGAACCATGTCCATGAAGCCTCTGTTTCTGACTGAAACAAGGCAACAGCAATAGGAAACATCCAGTTGTGTCCATCTAGAGCATTGCATGCTGCCAACTGACCATTCCACTTGCCTGTCAAAAATGATGAGTCTATGCTCAAATATGGATGACACCTTGCTTTGAAGCCATCGATGCAAGGCTTCAAAGCCATAAAATTTTTGGAGAACTTGACTTCACCTTCGGCTGATACCTCTGTATCTATCTCCACAACACTGTCAGGTGACCTCTTTTCCACCTCTGCTTTGAAGTTGTAAAGCATTCTAAATGTATTTGCCCAATCACCATATAAATTTTCATTGCCCTTTGTTTTGCCTTCCACACTGTGGTATATTTCAGTTTAATGGGGTACATATTTTCCAAGTCTACTTTGAGTTTCTTGGCAGAAGTGTTTGGTGTTTTGGCTAAAATTGGGGTGATCTTTTCCGCAACCCAAACTTGTGATGTCATGGTTGACACTCTCTGTGAACTTGTAATACAAGTATGTTGATTGGGGATTTGGTTAACTCGACAAGATTTCCATCAAGTTGCGATCTAGCAGATATGTACCACTTGCAAGGCTTGACACTACCATCAAATCCTCTGCACCTCGCATAAAACTTCTTTCTATCAGTCCAAACAGTCTTGGCATCAAACTCATGTTTCACTGCATAAGTCTTGAAACACATCCTAAACTCCTTCATGCTTGGGAACAACTTGCCTACTTCAATGACAGGGTTTTCTTTGTCATACACATGCACCAGCTCATCATCATGTGCATCCTCTACTTCATCTGCAGCTTGTTCCATCAACCGTCCATCTATATCTTCATCAGCATTAGCAGGAAAACTAGATTCGCCCCTCTCCTCCTTATCTCTGTCATCGACTGGAATGCCAAAAAGTTTGTCCATCTCAATGTCAGGCATTGGTGCAATGACCAAATCAGTAGGCTCATCTAATTCAACTACATTACAATCAACGGTTGTTGCAGTTTCAGTTCCAGTTCCAATCAACATAGCTAGGATTCATGCAGATGTTTCAAGTAAAGTTGGGTCCTTAAGTGTTAGCATACACTAACGCCGAACAGTCGAGGTAAACACCCTGATCATTCCGGCAGATAGCCGCCGCAGCCCCGCGCTGGCCGATTCTCTCTGTAGCTCCATCTGCATTGATTTTTGCATGAAGAGCCGACGGAGGAAGCCAACGACGGACCATGCTATTTCTTGTAGTGTTGCTCTGCTGGGACTTTGGTTTTGCTAAAGTTTAAATCTCAATGATGTATGGGCTGATGAAAGAACTGGTATGATGTGGACTCTGGAAAATTGATTCATGGATTGCTTTTGTCTGTGCATAGCAGATGGCCCAAAGGAAACAACCAGTTTAGTGAATTTATCATGGCTCGGAGTTTCATGCAACGCAAAGAGTCAGCACTTACATTTGGATCATTATTCTTTGCCATCTTATCCATGAGCTCCTCGTCAGCCAAAGCCCACACACACCTCGACATTGTGCAGTTTAGCAAACAATGCCTCCAAGAGTCCTTCGCTCCGCATATAGGGAATGCAATAATGTGCGACATGTTGTCAGGAGCGATTGTCTCGCGAGCCTCCACAGAAACACTTTGATCTTGGATGGGAATGAAATTTTCCAGAGTGAGGTCCAGGCTTTTTCCTCCCCTACTGTATCCGAAGATCCTCCACTGCCCTCGAGCCAACTCTCTCGATTGATTTTAGTTTTGACCAAGAATCAATAGGCCGGTCTAACTGAGAAAGCTCCCTATCTATCTGGTTGCCAAGCCCAGAAATCATTGATGTTTCTGGTGCAGACCGGTTTCTTCAAAATCTGCTCCGCGTCCATTGGCAGATATATAGTTATGATGTAAGGCTCGTTCTACGATGCTGTTGCCGGGAGTAGAAGTTGAGGCAGAAATTCCGGTGAATTATCTATTAGTGATAGTAGCGGCCTAGTACATGAGTCCCTAGGTACACAAAATTCCGGGGCGATGACGAGCGAGGTGGCAGCTGGCGGGCGGCGGCGGCAGAGAGAGCGAGCGAGAGAGTGTGAGGAGAGAGTGAGGGACAGAAGAAACAAGCGAGCGGGGTGGATAAGGTGCCCAAAGTAGTAGTAGCGCGGGGCACAGGCTCGTCGCTACTGCTAAGTCCAATACCTGTAGTGCCGAGCTGGGACCCGTGCTACTCCTAAATGGGGCCCACCAGCTGGCCCCGTGTAATTGTAGTACCAGCGTGGGCTATCGGCCCCATGCTACAGCTAGCAGATTAGTTGTAGCACGGGGCTTATGGTAAAACTGCTCCTAGGGCTCGACCTGGGGTTACCTTGGGGCCCACTTAGCAGCAGCAATAGCATGGGCCAGTTACCCACCGCTACTGCTAGGCATCTACCTATAAGGTATTTTCTAGTAGTGATTTTTTATATATTCCAAAATAATTCTTCTAAAATTTCAGGTCATTTGGGCTCCAGAGAATATCTATCTCCGTTGTGCCTCTTTTGGGTCCAGAATTCCAGCTAACAACAATCTCCCTCCTAATGTGAATCTTGCATATTAAGATTGAAAGGGCATTAAAATTGCTTCATAAAGTAAAATAATGATAAAAAACACTATAAATAACAATAAGAAAACATGATGCAAAATGGACGTATCACTCCACTGCGGGGGACGCCCTCACGTGCTCTAACTGCACGATCACTGGTTTCACCGACTACACCTCGGAGTAGTCGACGATAGTTTGACATTGATTTATTCATATAGTTATGTACCTGCTGATGTGGACTTAGATTGCCTCTTGAGATGCTTTTGGTATGTGAATGATGAATGCTTACGTGGATTATGTATGATGTGTTATTTTAATCTTGCATTCCTTTTGTGCCTCCTTTTCTCTTTCTTTACAGATGAAGTGGTACGCGGTGTACAAAGGTAGGTGTCCATGAGTCTATGATTCATGATCCGCGTGCAATGAACATGTGCTTCGTTACCCAGACAGTAGTAGAGAGGAGGCAGAGAATCATTACAATCAATATGTGCTTGACTAGAAAAGAAACACTGAATTAGGCAATTGTGCAAGCCATAAACGGTTTATCGGGTTGAGTGGATTGAAGAACTTGATAATTCTCTTTTAGTTTGTCCTAATTATGGTGTTGCTTTTATCATGTGGTTGCATATAGACATGCATTGACCAATTTAGTTGTTTAGTAAGTAGGCACTTGTGCTAAAGAACTACTTTGTGACTTCAAATGAAGCTTGTGTGAACTATTTATATAATGCCTATGTGAGTTTGATGTTAAGCTTGGGTGGACCATATATAAGCCCTTTCTGTGTTTGTTGTGAACAATGTGACTTCATATGAAGCTTTTGTAGTGTATATCTGTTTTTGCTGCAGGGATTGATGAAAAAGAGGCAGAAACAATACTAGCAACAAATCTTTATCGATAGGGGCACTCGGAAGATCTCCCTTTCCCGAGAGCGACACTCGGAAAGTGGCATGCGCTGGCAGTTTGGTTGAAACTTTTCCGAGCGGCAAAGAAACTGACTCGGTAAATGAGAGTTGTTGAAACCGGTCTATTTCAATTAAGCCGGGAGTAATCGCTCTCGGTAAAGTCCTGACAGAACCACAGGTCGTGAAGTCACTTTATTTTGCCGAGACGCACTTTTTGGCTCTCGGCAAACTGTTTGCCGAGTGTCCGACGGTTGGTTCTCAGCAAAGTTTTGTTTGCTTGAGAGGTATATGCCGGGTGGTCTTTACCGAGAACAATTCTCAGCAAAAGCTTTGTCGAGTGTTTTAGACCCTTTGCCGAGTATTTCTGGCTCCAGTAGTGATGAGGGTCAATAAGGTCCTCAACTCTCACCAGAACTAAATCACCACGAGAGGCGTAATTGGTCCCCGGGACCACTTTTTTTTTAGCGTGGAACATTTCATTCCATTAAGCAACGTGCCGAGAAGACTCGCTGGCAACCAAAGACTGGGCAAAGGTAGGGGCAAGGCTCGGCCATACGGCTTGGGGCTCTAGTTCCATCTTCGCCCCATGCAGCGCTAGAACGTCTCCAACCTTATTACAGGCCTGAGGTGTAACGCCCTCGATGCGGCTATATCTCCCACGTGTCGAGGCACAACTTAGAGGCATAACCGCATTGAAAGCAATGTCGCAAGTGAGGTAATCTTCACACAACCCATGTAATACATAAGGGAAAGAGATACATAGTTGGCTTACTGTCGCCACTTCACACAATACATAAATAAACATCCATCATTCAGAGTACACTCAAGGTCCGACTACGGAACCAAAATAAAGAAGATACCCCAAATGCTACACAGATCCCCGATCGTCCCAACTGGGCACCACTACTGATCATCAGGAAAAGACACATAGTAACGACCACGTTCCTCGTTGAACTCCCACTTGAGCTCGGTTGAGTCACCTGCACTGGCATCGTCGGCACCTGCAACTGTTTTGGAAGTATCTGTGAGTCACGGGGACTCAGCAATCTCACACCCGCGAGATCAAGACTATTTAAGCTTATAGGAAGGGCAGAGTAGTATAGTGGAGCTGCAGCAAGCGACTAACATATATGGTGGCTACTTCACAAAAGAGAGCGAGAAGAGAAGCAAAGCACGGACGTGAAGCTAGTAGCGATCAAGAAGTGATCCTGAACTACTTACGACAAACATAACTCCAACACCGTGTTCACTTCCCGGACTCCGCCGAGAAGAGACCATCACGGTTACACATGCGGTTGCTGTGTATTTTTATTTGAGGTCAACTTCGGGTTTTCTACAACCGGACATTAACAAATTCCCATCTGCCTCATAACCGCGGGCACGGCTTTCGAAAGATATTACCCTGCAGGGGTGTCCCAACTTAGCCCATTATAAGCTCTCACGGTCAACGAAGGATATTCCTTCTACCGGAAAGACCCGATCAATCTCCGAATCCCGGACTACAAGACATTTCGACAGCAATAAAACAAGACCAGCAAAGCCGCCCGATTGTGCCGACAAATCCCGATAGGAGCTGCACATATCTCGTTCTCGAGGCACATCCGGATGAGACTAGCTACGAGTAAAACCAAGCCTCGAGTTTCCCGTGGTGGCCCTTGCAGTCAGCTTCGATTCGGGCCAGCACTCGAAGGAGCACTGGTCCGGGGGGGGGTTAAATTAAAGATGACCCTCGGGCTCGCGAAAACCCGGGGGAAAAAGGCTTAGGTGGCAACTGGTAAGACCAAAGTTGGGCCTTGCTAGACGAGTCTTATTCAAAGCGAACTGTCAAGGGGGTCCCATAAATCACCCAACCGTGTAAGGAACGCGAAATCAAGGAACATAACACCGGTATGACGGAAACTAGGGTGGCAAGAGTGGAACAAAACACCGGGCATAAGGCCGAGCCTTCCACCCTTTACCAAGGGTATAGATGTATTAATTATAGCAGATATATATTGTGATATTCCCAACAAGTAAACATGTTACGATCAGGAACAACATCTCCATGTTCCAACAAGGAACAAACTTCAACTTCACCGCAACTAGCAACGCTATAAGAGGTTGAGCAAAGCGGTAACATAGCCAATCAACGGTTTGCTAGGAAAGGATGGTTAGGGGCTGACATGGCAATATGGGTGGCATGATATAGCAAGTGATAGGCATCGTAGCATAGGCATAGCAAAAGAGCGAGCAACTAGCATAGCAAATATAGAAGTGATTTCGAGTGTATGGTCATCTTGCCTGCAATGTTCTCAGAGTTGTCGAAAGCTTGATCCTCGTAAGCGTTCTCAACAGGTTCCTCGTTCACGTACTCGTCTCCCGGCTCTACCCAAAGCAACAACACAAACAAAGGAACCACAATAAATCACGGTGCAATGCACAATCAACATGATGCAAAACATGACATGATATGCGAGATGTGATATGCAATGCGTATGTGCGCTCCGGAAGAAAAATGATGAACCAGGCATCAACTTGGTAAACCAAGTATGCCACTGGAAAGATGAGATGATTTCGGTTGAAATCGATATAAAGATCACCGGAATCGGATGCACGGTTTGGAAATGACAAGCAAAACAAGAATGGCACAAATCTGCCATTAACAGCATGATGCCACTTAGCAAGCAACAATAAATTACGCTACTGCACCCAAACGTACCAACAAAGCACATGGCAATGATCTACACAAGATGCTTGACAAAAGATGAGCACTGAGCTTCGGCTAACTCACATCATAACAGGTTCAAACAAGCATGGCAAAAGTGCACAAAATATCAGGCTGGACATGGCAAAAACAGCATCAGGTTGCAAGGTTCAGAGCAAGAAAACTACATGCTAAAGGAACTTAAAATAGCCAAACAAGGCGTGGCATGAATCTACTCGAAGCATAGAACAAAAGTCCCTTACTGACCATAAGCCAAAAGGGATCAGAAAATATAGTAACACCCATGTCAATATTGAAAGTTTCGTTAACAGATTCAGCAACATGGCATGTCAAAAACTGATAACAAGTAGGCATGTTTACAAGCTCAATGCACTCACTACAGAGCGTTAAATGATAAACTAAGCATACATACATCAAGAAGACATGGCATAGAAGACATACATGGCAAGAACAACATCATAGCTTTCATGGCTCAACCACAACAACCTTGGCAAAATTGAATAACATGTAAACAATCTGCCAGGAAACATTTGATAGCAAAAGTAGAGCTTGATTGACTCAAGCTATGATACTCCATAATTTCAAACAAGGACATGCATGGATAGAGCAAGACATGTTTAACAAAACATCCTTACTGAAGTATCTCAAAATATGCATGGATCTCTCGGTAGCATCAAGTTAACATGGCATCAAAATATCAGCAAAACAGAGCTGGAAACAGCAACATCAGGACACCTACTTTGCATGCTTGTGCTAGTCACCACATAGATCACAAAAATACATGGCATACACCCCCGGAAAGATGGCATGGCATATTACAAAACACATGTAGGACTCAAGTTCATAGGGTGCACACATCAATCATGGCAAAAATAACAAAAGTGCAAGTTCTGTTAAGAAACAGAAACTAACATCACATAGCACTTTTCCAACAGCATTTCGGGCATCAAGATGAGCTCAAATGAAAATGATGCACTGAGGTGAAATGATCTACTCTTCGAGGCGAACATTTTGACATATTATACGCGCAAAACGGAACTACAGCTGCAAAGATATAGCACGTTGAAAATGCAACAAAATTCATTAAGATGCAAAACTTAGAGAGAAAAAGGAGGGGGAGAAGTCAACGGGCGCGCGACCCGAGGTCGGATCTGGCCGGCTGGATCGGGCGCGGGGTCGCCGGCGCGGGGAGGAGGAAGGCGGCGGGCGGAGCTGGTGGCGACGGGTTCCGGTGGAGGCAGCGGGACGGGCGCCGGAGGGAACCGGGCGCCGACGGCCTGGAGGCGGGCGACCGAGGCGGCGGCTGGAGCCGGAGCCGGTGGCGGGCGGCGGGGCCGGGCCGGACTTGGCAGGCGGAGGAGGTGGCGGGCTGCCGGCGCTGGCGGAGGAGCGGCGGCCGGGCGCGGCATGGAGGCGCTGGTCGGCCCGTGAGGTCGGCCGTGGGCCTCGCGGGCGTCAAGACGGGCGGCGGGCGGCCACGTGTCGCGTCCAGTGGCAGGCAGCGGGCGGCTGGCGGGGCGGACGTGTCCGGGCGGAGCGGACGCTTCATCCGGGCGCGAGGTAGGAGAAGGCTAGGGTTAGACCCGAGATTGGAATGGGGGTTTGTTTAAATAGGCATAGAGGGAGCTAGGAGAGTCCAAATGAGGTGTAGTTTTCGCCCACACGATCGTGATCGAACGACCGAGAGCATGGAGGTGACTTAGATGGGTTATTGGACTATTTTGAAAGGGTGTTGGGCTGCAACTTAAAAGAGGCCTTTGCGAGAGTGCGGTTAACCGTTGGAGTACCAAACGAGCTCCAAATGACCCGAAACTTGACCGGTGGTCTACGGGTGGTACACCAAGGCCACTAGACAAACCTCGGTCCATTCCGAGAAGGTTTAGTACCTGCACACGGAAAAACGTAAAAGGGGCCGCCGGGAGATAGGGCGTCGGATTGCAAAGCGGACAACGGAAAAATGCTCGGAATCATGAGACGAACACGTATGCAAATGCGATGCACATGATGACATGATAAAAATGCATGACATGGACAAAATGCAAAAAGGAGAAAGACCCAACCACGGAGGGAATATCATATCACAATGCCGAAAATGGCAAGAGTTGGAGTTACAAATATGGAAAGTTACATCCGGGGTGTTACAACACTCCACCACTACAAGAGGATCTCGTCCGAGATCTAGGACTGAAAGAACTCCGGATATTCGAACGGAGGTGATCCTCGCGCTCGGTAGCTTCTCGGTCGGAATGGTGTGACCACTTCACTTTCAGGAATTTGATTGACTTGTTGCGAGTCTTGCGCTCGGTTTCTTCAAGAATAGCAACGGGTGCTCATGATAAGAGAGATCTTCTTGAAGGTCAATCTCTTCGAAGTTGATAGTGCGTTCAGGAGTCTTGAAGCACTTGCGAAGCTGTGACACGTGAAACACATCGTGCACGTTTGCAAAGTTGGATGGAAGCTCAAGTTGATAGGCGAGATCGCCTCTTGCCAATTATCTTGAAAGGACCCACGTATCTAGGGGCAAGCTTCCCTTTGATACCGAAGCGAAGAGTGCCTTTCATTGGAGAGACGCGGAGGTAGACATGGTCTCCGATTTCAAAAGCCACATCACGGTGCTTATCATCATAATAGCTCTTCCGCGCGATTATGCGGCTTTGAGATTCTCACGAATGACTTGGCACATTTCTTACATACGTGATCAAGTCATTGCCAAGAAGTTGGCGTTCACTGTCTCAGACCAATTGAGAGGAGTACGGCACTTTACGCCATAGAGAATTTCGAATGGGGCCTTGCCGAACTCGCTTGGAAGCTGTTGTTGTAGGAGAACTCGGCATATGGAAGACAATCTTCCCACTTCATCCCGAAGGAAATGACACAAGCCCTGAGCATATCTTCAAGGATTTGATTAACTCGCTCAACTTGGCCACTTGTTTGAGGGTGAAAAACTGTGCTGAAACGAATGTTGGTGCCCATGGCCTTCTGAAAAGAATCCTAGAACTTGGAGGTGAAGATGCTGCCACGGTCTGAAGAGATCAATTGTGGAATGCCGTGCAAGGAGACAATCTGGAGGTGTAAAGCTACGCCAACTGAGCTGCTGTGATGGATTCTTTGATAGGAAGAAAATGAGCCACTTTAGTGAGTTTGTCAATGACAACGAAGATAGCATCATTTCCACGCTTGGACTTAGGAAAACCAGTGACGAAGTCCATCTCGATATGATCAAATTTCCATTCTGGAATAGCAAGAGGTTGAAGGAGACCAGCTGGTCTTTGGTGTTCTGCAGACATCACATTCATTCATGAATTGAGCAATTTCTCGCTTCATTCGAGTCCACCAATATGACTGCTTGAGATCATGGTACATCTTCGTACTACCAGGATGAATGGATAGAAGCGAATTGTGAGCCTCGTTCATAATGACTTTTCTCAGATCACCCTTAGGAACCACAATCCGGTCCTCAAAGAAAAGATTATCTTTGTCATCAACGTGGAAGCACTTGTACTTGGAAATGCCCTTGTCGATACCACGTTTCACCTTCTTCACCATGGTATCGAAGTTGAGCCTCACGAATCTGATCTTCCAAAGTAGGAGAGACTATGAGGTTGGCAAGAAAGCCTTGAGGAACAACTTGAAGATTCAGCTTATGGAAAGCTTCACAGAGATCCGGTGAAAGGGCTTGAGTATTAGTCTGTTGCAGTAAGCCTTCCTGCTCAAAGCATCTGCAATGACATTGGCCTTGACCGGAGTATATTCAATACTTGGGTTGTACTCTTGAATCATTTCGACCCATCGAGTCTGCCTGAGGTTGAGGTTGGGCTGAGTGAAAATGTACTTGAGACTCTTGTGATCGGTGAAAATGTCCACTTTCCTTCCCAACAAGAGATGTCTCCACGTTATCAATGCATGGACAACTGCCGCCAACTCAAGATCGTGAGTGGGGTAGTTCTTTTCGTTGGGCTTCAACTGGCGAGAGGTATAAGCCACAACTCTCTTCTCTTGCATTAACACAAAGACCGAGACCTTGAAGAGAAGCATCACGAAAAACTTCAAATGGCTTGGATTCATCGGGGAGGAGTCAAGGCAGGAGCTGTGACGAGTTTCTCTTTGAGAGTATTGAAAGCAACATCACAATCAGGAGACGGACATACTTCACATGCTTACGGAGGAGGTTGGAAAGAGGCTTTGCAATCTTGGAGAAATTCTCAACGAATCTTGACAATAGCTTGCAAGACCAAGAAAGCTGCGGAGCTGCTTGACATTCGAGGAGGTTCCCAATTCACAATTGCGGACACCTTCTCGGGATTAACAGCGATGCCCTTGGCGGAGATGATATGACCAAGATAAAGCACTTCATCAAGCCAAAATTCACATTTGGAGAACTTCGCATAGAATTGATACTCTACGAGTTTGTCTAGCACCAATCGCAAATGTTTGGCATGATCCTTCTTATTCTTGGAGAAGACCAAAATATCATCAAGATAGACCAAGACGAATTCATTGGTGTAGGGGTTGAAAATGAAGTTCATCATACGAGAGATAGTTGGAGGAGCATTGTCGAGTCCGATAGTCATGACAGTATATTAATAAGATCCAAAGCTTGTTATGAATGCTTTCTTGTTAATATCTTGTTCACGAATGCGAATTTGATGATACCCCATACGAAGGTCAAGCTTGGAGAACACTTTAGCACCTTTGAGTTGCTCGAAAAGCTCATTGATGTTGGGAAGTGGATACTTGTTCTTGATAGTCTTCTTATTCAATGGACGGTAATCGACGCACCGGTCGGTCCGTGCCATCCTTCTTACGGACAAAAGAACACCACAACCCCAAGGAGATGAACTTCGATGCGATCAAACGCAGACGCTCTTGTTCATCGAGCTGCTTCTTCAATACCTTCAGCTCATTAGGTCCAAGCTTGTATGGACGCTTGCAAGCGGGTTCGATGCGGGCTCAAGATCGATAACGAACTCAAGCGGCGGTGAGGAGGCATACCGGAAGCTCTTACGGAAAGACATCTTGGTACTCACAAACGATCGGAATCGAGAGATAGCATCCAGTTCGCCCTTCTCCTCGAGAGAAAACAACCGAATGGTTTCATCACGGCGGCATAAATGATCACATCATTAGAAGAGTGAGTCAATTGAATTTCCTGGCAGCACAATCAAGCTGAGCTTTGTGCTTTGAGAAAGCCGATCCATCCGAGAATAAGATCAATATCCGAGTCACCAAGAACAATTGGTTTAGCCAGAAATCTATAATCGCCCATCTTGATACCGACATTCGGAACCATCATGCTAGAGCTCAAACGCTTAGCCGGAGAAATAACTTGCAACGCTTTAGGTAAATCCTCTGTATCAAAATTGTGCTTCGATGCAAAAGGATATGACATGAAAGAATGCGATGCACCAGTATCAAATAAGACTTTTGCAGGAATATCATTAACTGGAAGATTACCCATTATCACATCAGTAGATTCCTCCGCTTGCGCTGCATTCATCATATTCACCTTGGCATGCTTTGGATTATGCTTGACCACTGCATTGCTGGAAGATTTCACAGGAGGAGGAGGCGGAAGGCGCCTCTGGTTGAAGCACTTGTTCGCATAGTGACCTTTCTGCTGACATTTGTTGCAAGTCACCTCGAGAGCGGACGGTGGTAAGGAGCACTTGACCTTGGAGCACGAGAATTAGACTTGTTACGATAGCTTTGGGTTGGGTGGGTGGGAAGATCCACGGCCACCTGAGTTCTTCTGGCGATAAGTGGACGGAACGGAGGAGGAGGAAGGTAAAACTTCTGCTGCTTAGCTGCCACTTGAGAGGAAGAAGAAGACTGAACTGCATCCCCGATTCTCTTCTTAGAAGCCTCACATTTGAGCTGGGCAGCTTCTTGCTTCAGTGCCATGTTGTAGAATTCATCATACTTATCGGCTCAAAAGCACAAGAGCTAATTGCAGATCTTCTCTCGGACCACCTCTGAATTGATAGATCATACTCTTTTCATCGTGCGTCTTGCTTAGCAAAGCAGCGAGCCACAGGAACTGGATATTGTATTGATAGACAGACATGTTGCCCTGCTTGAGATTGCGGAACTCCTCACGCTTGCTCTCAACAACACTTTTGAATGTGGTGAGCTCTGAAATCACGGCGGAACTCATCCTGTAATGACACGACCTCCTCTGGAATCTTTGTATTGCCGGTACCACTCGGCAGCTTGATCCTTGAGTTGAAGCGATGCAAACTTGACAAAGTCCTCGAATTACGACATTGCTACAATCAAAATGCTTGCAGATGTCCACAAGCCAATCGTCGGCGTCTGTGGCCTCGACACAGAAACTGAAAGACTTCGGCTGATTAGCGAGGAACTGACTGAGAGTAGCAAAGTGCGGCTGGTTGTTGCCTTGACCTTGATTTCCTTGACTGCCTTGCCCTTGAGTACGTTCTTGCAAGAGCTGCAAAATCATCTGAGCATTGGCATTGGTGGCTGCCATGATAGCTTGCCAGGCCTCACGGAGGCGGAGGTGGAGGTGGAGGGTTGGTGATCCCCATCATTGCGATCCGGATTCGATCGGCGTGGGCGGAGCCATCCTGAAGAGGGTGACATCCGTTAGTCCTTTGATAGACAAATAGACAAGTTGAATCAACGGATAGAAATTGCAACATATAGTCTTCACAATAAACATTCGAACAAGAATGAACGAATGAATTCCAAAGTTAATCATCACACGTCCATTAAGGTGAGAAGCCACTTAGATAAAGATATGGAAACAACATCTGTCTTAGAAACAAATCGAATATCACAACCGAAAACAAAAGATTGGCTTCTAGAATGAGCGGAACAAACACATGATAGAGATTTACGCCCAAAGTGTTCGTGGTGGGGCCCACACGGACACGACGATAGCGGCCGTCATGAATGACAAACAAGACGTCCCGAATCAGCATAGCCAAGGATTCTTTAAGGCGTCCTCGCGACCAATCAGAATCGACCGTGAATGGGCGGACCACTAGACGTTGAACCCCAATCTCAAATCATACATACATCGGAAAGATATCACGTAAGCTACTAGAATTCCCACCTATAAACTCCGAAACTTTCTGGTTATGCAATCTGGTGTTGGGGATACAGGGGACACAAAATTTATCACCCAAACTAACAATACCTAGATCATGTTGTATCCATCCGTCAACTGATAACCAAGAAATCCTCGAAATCGTGTACCTCGACCTTGAAAAACATCTGTTATACAAGTCATGGCAATACTCCCTTTTCGCCTCGATCTTTGGGCTATCAGGGTTATCTCACCAACAACTGCACAAAAGAGATTTCGATGTCGGCAAAACTCGGTATTCGAGCGCAGCGATAAAATTGTGACGACAACACTTGAGCTCAACTCCCCGGGACACTTTGCCACAACCCCTAAATGTCGGGAGGCACCAAGAACAATGTTCTCGTCACAAAACCATCGAACGATTCCAAGATACCCACGTGATCCTAAAAAAATTAGTGAAAATTGAGGAGAGAAGAGTCAAAACTTCTACGTCGGGAGACCTCACAGAGCTGACGAGAAGGACTGGAAGTAAAAGAATCCTACTCTCCGATATATATAATCCTAAGACTCAAAACATTTTTCCATTCTAGACTCAACAACGCCAGACAAACAATCAAGTAGGGGCTCCTAAGTCGGGAAGGCTCGATTACCAACTTGTAACGCCCTCGATGCGGCTATATCTCCCACGTGTCGAGGCACGACTTAGAGGCATAACCGCATTGAAAGCAATGTCGCAAGTGAGGTAATCTTCACACAACCCATGTAATACATAAGGGAAAGAGATACATAGTTGGCTTACAGTCGCCACTTCACACAATACATAAATAAACATCCATCATTGAGTACACTCAAGGTCCGACTATGGAACCAAAATAAAGAAGATACCCCAAATGCTACACGGATCCCGATCGTCCCAACTGGGCACCACTACTGATCATCGAGGAAAAGACACATAGTAACGACCACGTTCCTCGTCGAACTCCCACTTGAGCTCGGTTGAGTCACCTGCCGGCATCGTCGGCACTGCAACTGTTTTGGAAGTATCTGTGAGTCACGGGGACTCAGCAATCTCACACCCGCGAGATCAAGACTATTTAAGCTTATAGGAAGGGCAGAGTAGTATAGTGGAGCTGCAGCAAGCGACTAGCATATATGGTGGCTACTTCGCAAAAGAGAGCGAGAAGAGAAGCAAAGCACGGACGTGAAGCTAGTAGCGATCAAGAAGTGATCCTGAACTACTTACGACAAACATAACTCCAACACCGTGTTCACTTCCCGGACTCCGCCGAGAAGAGACCATCACGGTTACACACGCCTTGATTCTTTGTGTATTTTTATTTGAGGTCAACTTCGGGTTTTCTACAACCGGACATTAACAAATTCCCATCGCCTCATAACGCGGGCACGGCTTTGAAAGATATTACCCTGCAGGGTGTCCCAACTTAGCCCATTATAAGCTCTCACGGTCAGCGAAGGATATTCCTTCTACCGGGAAGACCCGATCAATCTCGGAATCCCGGACTACAAGACATTTCGACACAATAAAACAAGACCAGCAAAGCCGCCCGATTGTGCCGACAAATCCCGATAGGAGCTGCACATATCTCGTTCTCGTGGCACATCCGGATGAGACTAGCTACGAGTAAAACCAAGCCTCGAGTTTCCCGTGGTGGCCCAAGTCAGCTCGATTCGGGCCAGCACTTTCGAAGAACCTTGGTCCGGGGGGTTAAAATAAAGATGACCCTCGGGCTCGCGAAAACCCGGGGAAAAAGGCTTAGGTGGCAACCGGTAAGACCAAAGTTGGGCCTTGCTAGACGAGTCTTATTCAAAGCGAACTGTCAAGGGGTCCCATAAATCACCCAACCGTGTAAGGAACGCGAAATCAAGGAACATAACACCGGTATGGCGAAAACTAGGGTGGCAAGAGTGGAACAAAACACCGGGCATAAGGCCGAGCCTTCCACCCTTTACCAAGTATATAGATGTATTAATTATAGCAGATATATATTGTGATATTCCCAACAAGTAAACATGTTCCGATCAGGAACAACATCTCCATGTTCCAATAAGGAACAAACTTCAACTTCACCTGCAACTAGCAACGCTATAAGAGGGCTGAGCAAAGCGGTAACATAGCCAATCAACGGTTTGCTAGGAAAGGATGGTTAGGGGCTGACATGGCAATATGGGTGGCATGATATAGCAAGTGGTAGGCATCGTGGCATAGGCATAGCAAAAGAGCGAGCAACTAGCATAGCAAAGATAGAAGTGATTTCGAGGGTATGGTCATCTTGCACGCAATGTTCTCGAGTTGTCGAAAGCTTGATCCTCGTAAGCGTTCTCAACAGGTTCCTCGTTCACGTACTCGTCTCGGCTCTACCCAAAGCAACAACACAAACAAAGGAACCACAATAAATCACGGTGCAATGCACAATCAACATGATGCAAAACATGACATGATATGCGAGATGTGATATGCAATGCGTATGTGCGCTCCGGAAGAAAAATGATGAACCAGGCATCAACTTGGCAAACCAAGTATGCCACTGGAAAGATGAGACGATTACGGTTGAAATCGATATAAAGATCACCGGAATCGGATGCACGGTTTGGAAATGACAAGCAAAACAAGAATGGCACAAATCTGCCATTAACAGCATGATGCCACTTAGCAAGCAACAATAAATTACGCTACTGCACCCAAACGTACCAACAAAGCACATGGAAATGATCTACATAAGATGCTTGACAAAAGATGAGCACTGAGCTTCGGCTAAATCACATCATAACAGGTTCAAACAAGCATGGCAAAAGTGCACAAAATATCAGGCTGGACATGGCAAAAACAGCATCAGGTTGCAATGTTCAGAGCAAGAAAACTACATGCTACAGGAACTTAAAATAGCAAAACAAGGCATGGAATAAAGCTACTCGAAGCATAGAACAAAAGTCCCTTACTGACCATAAGCCAAAAAGGATCAGAAAATATAGTAACACCCATGTCAATATTGAAAGTTTCGTTAACAGATTCAGCAACATGGCATGTCAAAAACTGATAACAAGTAGGCATGTTTACAAGCTCAATGCACTCACTACAGAGCCTTAAATGATAAACTAAGCATACATACATCAAGAAGACATGGAATAGAAGACATACATGGCAAGAACAACACCATAGCTTTCATGGATCAACCACAACAACCTTGGCAAAATTGAATAACATGTAAACAATCTGCCAGGAAACATTTGATTGCAAAAGTAGAGCTCGATTTACTCAAGCTATGGTACTCCATAATTGCAAACAAGGACAGGGATGGCTAGAGCAAGACATGTTTAACAAAACATCCTTACTGAAGTATCTCAAAATATGCACGGATCTCTCGGTAGCATCAAGTTAACATGGCATCAAAATATCAGCAAAACAGAGCTGGAAACAGCAACATCAGGACACCTACTTTGCATGCTTGTGCTAGTCACCACATAGATCACACAAATACATGGCATACACCCCTGGAAAGATGGCATGGCATATTACAAAACACATGTAGGACTCAAGTTCATAGGGTGCACACATCAATCATGGCAAAAATAACAAAAGTGCAAGTTCTGTTAAGAAACAGAAACTAACATCACATAGCACTTTTCCAACAGCATTTCGGGCATCAAGATGAGCTCAAATGAAAATGATGCAATGAGATGAAATGATCTACTCTTCGAGTCGAACATTTTGACATATTATACGCGCAAAATAGAGCTACAGATGAAAAGATATAGCACGTTGAAAATGCAACAAAATTCATTAAGATGAAAAACTTAAGAGAGAAAAAGGAGGGGGAGAAGTCAACGGGCGCACGACCCGAGGTCGGATCTGGCCGGCTGGATCGGGCGCGGGGTCGCCGGCGCGGGGAGGAGGAAGGCGGCGGCCGGAGCCGGTGGCGACGGGCTCGTGGAGGCGGCGGGACGGCGGCGCCGAGGGAACCGGCGGCCGACGGGGCCCTTGAGGCGGCGACCCGAGGCGGCAGCAAGGAGCCGTGGCGGGCGGGCGGCGGCGGGCCAGCCGGACTCGAGGCGGAGGAGGTGGCGGTGCTGCCGGGCGCGGGCGGAGGGCGCGGCGCGCGGCGGCGGCCGGGCGCTGCATGAGGCGGGGTCGGCCCGAGGCGGGCGGCCGTGGGCTGGCCATGCTCAAGGGGCGGCGGCGGGCCACGTGTCGCGGCCCCGAGTGGCGGGCGGCGGCTGGCGGGCGGACGTCCGGGCGGAGCGGACGCCGCCCGGCCAGGTAGGAGAAGGCTAGGGTTAGACCCAGATTGGAATGGGGGTTTGTTTAAATAGGCATAGAGGGAGCTAGGAGAGTCCAAATGAGGTGTAGTTTTCGCCCACACGATCGTGATCGAACGACCGAGAGCATGGAGGTGACTTAGATGGGTTATTGGACTATTTTGAAAGGGTGTTGGGCTGCAACTTAAAAGAGGCCTTTGCGAGAGTGCGGTTAACCGTTGGAGTACCAAACGAGCTCCAAATGACCGAAACTTGACCGGTGGTCTACGGGTGGTATACCAAGGCCACTAGACAAACCTCGGTCCATTCCGAGAAGGTTTAGTACCTGCACACGGAAAAAGCGTAAAAGGGCGCCGGGGAGATAGGAGCGTCGGATTGCAAAAGCGGACAACGGAAAAATGCTCGGAATCATGAGACGAACACGTATGCAAATGCGATGCACATGATGACATGATAAAAATGCATGACATGGACAAAATGCAAAAAGGAGAAAAACCCAACCACGGAGGGAATATCATATCACAATGCCGAAAATGGCAAGAGTTGGAGTTACAAATATGGAAAGTTACATCCGGGGTGTTACATGAGGGCAATGAACAATATCAAAAGAGCTAAAATTTAAAGAGGCAAAGAGTTTGATCTCCTTAAACAAGACACCATTTGGAGCAAGGTCAAAACTCGAGGACTTAATCGCCTGCACCAGCAACGTCGCATCAGTCTCCATGACTGCTCGGCCAATGCCCAGTTCTTGCGCCTTGTACATTGCTTGGATACAGGCTTCCGCTTCCGCTTTTAATGCATCAGAAATATAGTTCAGGCACCCAGCAGCAGCTACCACAACATCACCTTCATGGTCCCATATGACATATCCCCAGCCACCCGATTTTGTATCCTTGCTAAAACTGCCATCCACATTTATCTTGAGCATGCCCTCTGCAGGTTTTGTCCAACATTCCAGTTTTTTCACTCTCTCCTGTTTTTCTTTCCCAAAGAAATTTTTATACTCGTTTGTTGTACTCTTGATCTACCACAACAAGGCATTGATCTCAATCTTTTTCTTCTCCGCTCGATGCTTGTTTCTGGCGTTCCACCAGGACCACAACAGGGCTACTATGCTAGTAGATTGGTCGAGATTGCCGTGCAGCAGAGTCTTCACTACTTCCTTTGGGTCATGTAGAGCCATGCATTCAGTTCGAACATGCTCCAAATCCATCTCCCTCCAGAGTTGTCGAACCATTTTGCACTGGAATAACAGGTGGCTTCCATCTTCATCCCTTCTATGGCAGACTGGGCATAAAGTATCAACATCAATACCTCTTCTCTTTAGATTGATGCGCACCGGCAGACTGTTAGTGGCTATTCGCCACAAAAACTGTTGGATTTTCATAGGACATGGCGCTTGCCAAATAGACTGCCATTTGGAAGTATCAAGTTCCTGGTTTGAGCTACCTGCCTGCCCTACACGGACCAGCTCTAACATCTTGCAGAGTTTGTATGCAGGCTTCAAGAGAAGCGCCCTCGGTGATCCGGATGCCAGGCCCATCCATCCTCCATATCGTCCCTGATTGGTAGTGCAAGGATAAGGTTAGCATCCGGAGCCCAAAATAGAGATTTAGCGAGTTGTTCGTCCCATGTCGCCGTGTATGGGTCCATGAGCTCTGCTGCCGTTGTAACGATGTTGTTCATGTGTGGTGTGAACGGCTTTCTATCCTAGTTCCGTGGCAGCCATGGGTCCTCCCATATTTTTACTGTTGTGCCATTCCCCACTCGCTTGATAATTCCTTGCTTGAGCACCCCCACCCCTTGCAGAATGCTCCTCCATGCATATGATATCCCATCTTTTGCTTCAGCATGTAAAATGTCCGAATTTGGGTAGTATCTAGCCTTTAGCACCTGGGCACAAAGTGAGTCCGGGCTATCGAGCAGCCGCCAAGCCTGCTTAGCTAGCATGGCTAGATTAAAAGTGTGGAGATCCTTAAAACCTAGCCCTCCCTCCTTCTTCGATCTTGTGAGTTTTTCTGCGGACAGCCAATGTATCTTTTGGTCCTCCTCTTGTTGTGCCCAAAAAAACCTGTAGATCATCGATGTCATTTGCTCGCAGAGCCCCTTTGTTAGATCGAACACCGACATTGCAAAAATTGGGATGGCTTGGGCGCACGCTTTTATAAGGATCTCCTTCCCGGCCTTAGTTAACAGTTTCTCTAGCCATCCCTGAATGCATTTCCAGATTCTGTCCTTCAAATATGCAAATGCTTTTGTTTTGGATTGGCCGATGTAAACCGGCAGCCCCAGATATCGCTCGTTCCAGGTCTCTCTAGTCAGGCCCATGCGTTCCATCATCCTTTTCCGAATCTCTGTTTTTGTGTTTTTACTAAACATGATGGCTGGTTTGTCCACATTGATTGTTTGCCCCGAACAATCTTCATACAGGTGAAGTATACTATCTTCTGAGGCTTTCAGAAGAATTAACGAGTCATCTGCAAACAATAGATGATTAAAGCTCGGTGCATTTTGACATATCTTGATTCCTTCCAGCAGTCCACCTTGTTCAGCACTGTTTAGAAGACTGGAGAAAGCTTCCGCACAAAACAGAAAAAGATACGGCGAGACCGGATCTCCTTGTCGTAGTCCTTTCTCTGGGCTTAGCTGCTCTGTGAGAGAGTCATTAAATCTGAACCTGTAGTTTGTTGGGGAACGTAGCAGAAATTCAAAATTTTCCTACGTGTCACCAAGATCTATCTATGGAGAAACCAGCAACGAGGGGAAGGAGAGTGCATCTACATACCCTTGTAGATCGCTAAGCGGAAGAGTTCAAGAGAACGGGGTTGATGGAGTCATTGCCGTGATTCAAATCACCGATGATCCTAGTGCCGAGCAGACGGCACCTCCGCGTTCAACACACGTACAGCCCGGTGACGTCTCCCATGCCTTGATCCAGCAAGGAGAGAGGGAGAGGTTGAGGAAGACTCCATCCAGCAGCAGCACAACGGCGTGGTGGTGGAGGAGGAGCGTGGCAATCCTGCAGGGCTTCGCCAAGCACCTGCGGGAGAGGAGGAGGTGTCACGGGAGGGAGGGAGGTGCCAGGGACTCAGGTGTGGCTTCCCCTCCCTCTACTATATATAGGGGCAAGGGAGGGGGGAGGCGCAGCCTTGGCCCTTCCTCCAAGGAAGGGTGCGGCCAGAGAGGAGTCCATCCTCCCTAAGGCACCTAGGAGGTGCCTTCCCCCTTTAGGACTCTCCCTTTCCCTTATCTCTTGGTGCATGGGCCTCTTGGGGCGCACCAGCCCACTGGGCTGGTCCCTCCCACACTTGGCCCATGCAGCCCTCCGAGGATGGTGGCCCCACTTGGTGGACCCCGGACCCTCCGGTGGTCCCAGACATTACCGATAAAACCCAAACTTTTCGGTGACCAAAACAGGACTTCCCATATATAATTCTTTACCTCCGGACCATTCCGGAACTCCTCGTGACATCCGGGATCTCATCCGGACTCGAACAACATTCGGTAACCACATACAAACTTCCTTTATAACCCTAGCGTCGCCATCGAACCTTAAGTGTGTAGACCCTACGGGTTCGGGAACCATCTTGCGACATATGACCGAGGCGTTCTCCGGTCAATAACCAACAGCGGGATCTGGATACCCATGTTGGTTCCCACATGTTCCACGATGATCTCATCGGATGAACCACGATGTCAAGGACTCAATCAATCCCGTATACAATTCCCTTTGTCCAGCGGTATTGTACTTGCCCGAGATTCGATCGTCAGTATCCCGATACTTTGTTCAATCTCGTTACCGGCAAGTCTCTTTACTCGTTCCGTAACACATCATCCCGTGATCAACTCCTTGAACACATTGTGCACATTATGATGATGTCCTACCGAGTGGGCCCAGAGATACCTCTCCGTCACACGGAGTGACAAATCGATCTCGACTCGTGCCAACCCAATGACACTTTCGGAGATACTGTAATGCACCTTTATAGCCACCCGATTACGTTGTGGACGTTTAGTACACCCAAAGCATTCCTACGGTATCCGGAGTTGCACAATCTCATGGTCTAAGGAAATGATACTTGACATTTAGAAAAGCTTTAGCATCGAACTACACGATCTGTGCTAGGCTTAGGATTGGGTCTTGTCCATCACATCATTCTCCTAATGATGTGATCCGTTATCAGCGACATCCAATGTCCATGGTCAGGAAACCGTAACCATCTATTGATCAACGAGCTAGTCAACTAGAGGCTTACTAGGGACATGGTGTTGTCTATGTATCCACACATGTATCTGAGTTTCCTATCAATACAATTATAGCATGGATAATAGACGATTATCATGAACAAGGAAATATAATAATAACAACTAATTTATTTATTGCCTCTAGGGCATATTTCCAACAGTCTCCCACTTGCACTAGAGTCAATAATCTAGTTCAAATTGCCATGTGATCAACACTCACAGGTCACATCGCCATGTGACCAACATCCAAAGAGTTTACTAGTGTCACTAAACTAGTTCACATCATCATGTGATTAAGACTCAATGAGTTCTGGGGTTTGATCATGTTTTGCTTGTGAAAGAGGTTTTAGTCACGGATCTGAACCTTTCAGATCCGTGTGTGCTTTGCAAATTTCTAGGTCATATTGTAAACGCTGCTTCCACGCCTCCACTTGGAGCTATTCCAAATGGTTGCTCCACTATACGTATCCGGTTTTCTACTCGAGTCACTCGGATAGGTGTTAAAGCTTGCATCGGCGTAACCCTTTACGCCCGAACTCTTTATCACCTCCATAATCAAGAAACATGTCCTTATTTACTCCAAGGACAATTTTGACCGCTGTCCAATGATCCATTCTGGATCATTCTTGTACCCTCGATCGACTCATGGCAAGGCACACTTCCGATGCGGTATCTGACATAACATCTTTGTATAGCCTACGTCTAAGGCATAGGGGACGACCTTCGTCCTTTCTCTTTTTCTGCCGTGGTCGAGCTTTAACTCTTAACTTCATACCTTACAACTCAGGCAAGAACTTCTTCTTTGACCGATCCATCTTGAACACCTTCAAGATTATGTCAAGGTATGTGCTCATTTGAAAATACCATTTAGCGTTTTTGATCTATCCTCATAGATCTTGATGCTCAATGTTCAAGTAGCTTAATCCAGGTTTTCCATTGAAAAACACCTTTCAAATAACCCTGTATGCTTTCCAGAAATTCTACATCATTTTTGATCAACAACATATACTCATCAGAAATTCTATAGTGCTCCCAGTCACTTCTTTGGAAATACAAGTTTCTCATAAACTTTGTATAAACCCAAAATCTTTGATCATCTCATCAAAGCGCACATTCCAACTCCGAGATGCTTACTCCAGTCCTTAGAAGGATTGCTGGAGTTTTGCATACCTTTTAGCATCCTTAGGATCGACAAAAACTTTCTGATTGTATCACATACAACCTTTCCTTACGAAAACTGGTAAGGAAACTCATTTTGACATCCATCTGCCAGATTTCATAAATGCAGCTTATGCTAACATGATTCCGACGGACTTAAGCATCGCTACGGATGAGAAAATCTCATCGTAGTCAACTCCTTGAACTTGTGAAAAACTCTTCGCCACAAGTCGAGCTTCATAGACGGTGATATTACCGTCCACGTCCGTCTTCTTCTTAAAGATCCATTCATCTCAATGGCTTGCCGATCATCGGGCAAGTCCACCAAAGTCCATGCTTTGTTCTGATACATGGATCCTATCTCGGATTTCATGGCTTCTAACCATTTGTCGGAATTTGGGCCCACCATTGCTTCTCCATAGCTCATAGGTTCATTGTTGCCTAGCAACATGACCTCCAAGACAGGATTACCGTACCACTCCGAAGCAGTACGCGTCCTTGTCGTCCTACGAGGTTCGGTAGTGACTTGATCCGAAGTTTCATGATCACTATCATAAGCTTCTACTTCACTTGGTGTAGGTGCCACAGAACAACTTCCTGTGCCTGTTACACACTAGTTGAAGTGATGGTTCAATAACCTCATCAAGTCTCCACCATCCTCCCACTCAATTCTTTCGAGAGAAACTTTTCCTCGAGAAAGGACCCGTTTCTAGAAACAATCACTTTTGCTTCCGGATCTGAACTAGGAGGTATACCCAACCGTTTTGGGTGTCCTATGAAGATGCATTTTATCCGCTTTGGGTTCGAGCTTATCAACCTGAAACTTTTTCACATAAGCGTCATAGCCCCAAACTTTTAAGAAATGACAGCTTAGGTTTCTCTAAACCATAGTTCATACGGTGTCATCTCAACGGAATTACGTGGTGCCCTATTTAAAGTGAATGTGGTTGTCTCTAATGCCTAACCCATAAACGATAGTGGTAATTCGATGAGGGACATCATGGTACGCACCATATCCAATAGGGTGCAAGTATGATGTTCGGACACAACATCACACTATGGTGTTCCAGGCGGTATTAATTGTGAAACAATTTCCACAGTGTCTTAATTGCGTGCCAAAGCTCGTAACTCAGATACTCATCTCCATGATCATATCATAGACATTTTATCCTCTTGTCACAATGATCTTTAACTTCACTCTGAAATTACTTGAACCATTCAATAATTCAGACTTGTGTTTCATCAAGTAAATATACTCAATATCTACTCGAATCATCTGTGAAGTCAGAACATAACGATATTCACTTTGACGCCTCAGCACTCATTGGACTGCACACATCAAAATGTGTTACTTCCAACAGGTTGCTATCTTGTTCCATCTTACTGAAACCGAGGCTTTTCAGTCATCTTGTCCATGTGGTATGATTTGCATATCTCAAGTGATTCAAAATCAAGTGAGTCCAAAAGATCCATCTTCATGGAGTTTCTTCATGTGTATACACCAATAGAGATGGTTCGCATGTCTCAAACTTTTCCAGAACAAGTGAGTCCAAAGATCCATCAACATGGAGCTTCTTCATGCGTTTTACACCATTATGACTTACATGGCAGTGCCACAAGTAAGTGGTACTATCATTACTATCTTATATCTTTTGGCATGAAAATGTGTATCACTACGATCGAGATTCAATAAACCATTCCTTTAGGTGCAAGACCATTGTAGGTATTATTCAAATAAACAGAGTAACCATTATTCTCCTTAAATGAATAACCGTACTGCGATAGACATAATCCAATCATGTCTATGCTCAATGCAAACACCAAATAACAATTATTTAGGTTTAACACCAATCTCGATGGTAGAGGGAGCGTGCGATGCTTGATCACATCAACCTTGGAAACACTTCCAACACATATTGTCGGCTCACCTTTAGCTAGTCTCCGTTTATTCCGTAGCTTTTATTTCGAGTTACTAACACTTAGCAACCGAACCGGTATCTAATACCCTGGTGCTACTAGGAGTACTAGTAAAGTACACATTAACATAATGTATATCCAATATACTTCTATCGACCTTGCCAGCCTTCTCATCTACCAAGTATCTAGGGTGGTTCCTCTTTTGTGTCCGTTCCTCTCATTACAGAAGCACTTAGTCTCGGGTTTGGGTTCAACCTTGGGTTTCTTCACTAGAGCAGCAACTGTTTTGCCGTTTCATGAAGTATCCCTTGTTGCCCTTGCCCTTCTTGAAATAGTGGTTTTACCAACCATCAACAATTGATGCTCCTACTTGACTTCTACTTTCGCGGTGTCAAACATCGCGAACACTTCAAGGATCATCATATCTATCCCTGATATGTTATGGTTCATCACGAAGCTCTAGTAGCTTGGTGGCAATGTCTTTGGAGAAACATCACTATCTCATCTAGAATATTAACTCCCACTCGATTCAAGTGATTGTTGTACCCAGACAATCTGAGTACAAGCTCAACGATTGAGATCTTCTCCCTTAGTTTGTAGGCTAGAAAGCTCGTCGGAGGTCTCATACCTCTTGACGTGGGCACGAGCCTGAAATCACAATTTCAGCCCTCAGAACATCTCATATGTTCATGACGTTTCAAAAGCGTCTTTGGTGCCTCAATTCTAAGCCGTTTAACATTACCGAACTATCACGTAGTCATCAAAACGTGTGTGTCGGATGTTACGCAACATCCACGTACCATGTTCGAGGTCCAAAGACACCGAGCGGTGCATTAAGGACATAAGCTTTCTATTGTCCGCATAATTGCTACTGTCAACTTTCAACTATATTTTCTCTAGGAACATATCTAAACAGTAGAACTAAAGCGCGAGCTATGACATAATTTGCAAAGGGCTTTTGACTATGTTCAGGATAATTAAGTTCATCTTATGAACTCCCACTCAGATAGACATCCCTCTAGTCATCTAAGTGATTACACGATCCGAGTCAACTAGGCCGTGTCCGATCATCACGTGAGACGGACTAGTCATCATCGGTGAACATCTTCATGTTGATCGTATCTACCATACGACTCATGCTCGACCTTTCGGTCTGTTGTGTTCGAGGCCATATGCGTACATGCTAGTCTCGTCAAGTTAACCTAAGTGTTCAGCGTGTGTAAATCTGGCTTACACCCATTGTATGTGAACGTAAGAATCTATCACACCCGATCATCACATGGTGCTTGAAGCAGCGAACTTTAACTTTCGCAACGGTGCACGATTAGGGGAACACTTTCTTGAAATTTTAATGAGGGATCATCTTATTTACTACCGTTGTTCTAAGCAAATAAGATGCATAAACATGATAAACATCACATGCAATCAAATAGTGACATGATATGGCCAATATCATTTTGCTCCTTTTGATCTCCATCTTCGGGCTCCATGATCATCATCGTCACCGGCATGACACCATGATCTCCATCATCATGATCTCCATCACCGTGTCTCCATGAAGTTGTCTCGCCAACTTATTACTTCTACTACTATGGCTACCGGTTAGCAATAAAGTAAAGTAATCACATGGCGTTTGTTCAATGACACGCAGGTCATACAATAAATAAAGACAACTCCTATGGCTCCTGCCGGTTGTCATACTCATCGACATGCAAGTCGTGATTCCTATTACAAGAACATGATCAATCTCATACATCACATATATTCATCACATTCTTCTTGGCCATATCACATCACATAGCATACCCTGCAAAAACAAGTTAGACGTCCTCTAATTGTTGTTTGCATGTTTTACGTGGCTGCTATGGGTTTCTAGAAAGAACGTTTCTTACCTACGCAAAACCAGAACATGATATGTCAATTGCTATTTACCCTTCATAAGGACCCTTTTCATCGAATCCGATCCGACTAAAGTGGGAGATCGGCACCCGCTAGCCACCTTATGCACCAAGTGCATGTCGGTCGGTGGAACCTGTCTCACGTAAGATGCGTGTAAGGTCGGTCCGGGCCGCTTCATCCCACAATACCGTCGAAACAAGATTGGACTAGTAACGGTAAGCATATTGAACGAAATCAACGCCCACAACTACTTTGTGTTCTACTCGTGCAAAGAATCTACGCAATAGACCTAGCTCATGATGCCACTGTTGGGAACGTAGCAGAAATTCAAAATTTTCCTACGTGTCACCAAGATCTATCTATTGAGAAACCAGCAACGAGGGGAAGGAGAGTGCATCTACATACCCTTGTAGATCGCTAAGCGGAAGCGTTCAAGAGAACGGGGTTGATGGAGTCGTACTCGTCGTGATTCAAATCATCGATGATTCTAGTGCCGAACGGACGGCACCTCTGCGTTCAACACACGTATAGCCCGGTGACGTCTCCCATGCCTTGATCCAGCAAGGAGAGAGGGAGAGGTTGAGGAAGACTCCATCCAGCAGCAGCACAACAGCGTGGTGGTGGTGGAGGAGTGTGGCAATCCTGCAGGGCTTCGCCAAGCACCTGCGGGAGAGGAGGAGGTGTCATGGGAGGGAGGGAGGCGCCAGGGACTCAGGTGTGGCTTCCCTCCCTCCCCTCTACTATATATAGGGGCAAGGGAGAGGGGGGAGGCGCAGCCTTGGCCCTTCCTCCAAGGAAGGGTGCGGCCAGAGAGGAGTCCATCCTCCCTAAGGCACCTAGGAGGTGCCTTCCCCCTTTAGGACTCTCCCTTTCCCTTATCTCTTGGTGCATGGGCCTCTTAGGGGGCGCACCAGCCCACCCGGGCTGGTCCCTCCCACACTTGGCCCATGCAGCCCTCCGAGGATGGTGGCCCCACTTGGTGGACCCCGGGACCCTCCGGTGGTCCCGACACCACCGATAAAACCCAAACTTTTAGGTGACCAAAACAGGACTTCCCATATATAATTCTTTACCTCCGGACCATTCCGGAACTCCTCATGACATCCGGGATCTCATCCGGGACTCCGAACAACATTCGGTAACCACATACAAACTTCCTTTATAACCCTAGCGTCATCGAACCTTAAGTGTGTAGACCCTACGGGTTCGGGAACCATGCAGACATGACCGAGACATTCTCCGGTCAATAACCAACAGCGGGATCTGGATACCCATGTTGGTTCCCACATGTTCCACGATGATCTCATCGGATGAACCACGATGTCAAGGACTCAATCAATCCCGTATACAATTCCCTTTGTCCAGCGGTATTGTACTTGCCCGAGATTCGATCGTCAGTATCCCGATACTTTTTTCAATCTCGTTACCGGCAAGTCTCTTTACTCGTTCTGTAACACATCATCCCTTGATCAACTCCTTGATCACATTGTGCATATTATGATGATGTCCTACCGAGTGGGCCCAGAGATACCTCTCCGTCACACGGAGTGACAAATCCCAGTCTCGATTCGTGCCAACCCAACAGACACTTTCAGAGATACCTGTAATGCACCTTTATAGCCACCCGGTTACGTTGTGGACGCTTTGGTACACCCAAAGCATTCCTACGGTATCCAGGAGTTGCACAATCTCATGGTCTAAGGAAATGATACTTGACATTTAGAAAAGCTTTAGCATATGAACTACACGATCTGTGCTAGGCTTAGGATTGGGTCTTGTCCATCACATCATTCTCCTAATGATGTGATCCCGTTATCAACGACATCCAATGTCCATGGTCAGGAAACCGTAACCATCTATTGATCAACGAGCTAGTCAACTAGAGGCTTACTAGGGACATGGTGTTGTCTATGTATCCACACATGTATCTGAGTTTCCTATCAATACAATTATAGCATGGATAATAAACGATTATCATGAACAAGGAAATATAATAATAACAACTAATTTATTTATTGCCTCTAGGGCATATTTCCAACATAGTTCACCGTGGTACATCACTTCATGACCAGCCTGACCCAGCTTTCTGCAAACCCCATTTTCTTCATCATTGCTTCCAGGAAATGCCACTCAACTCTATCATATGCCTTGCTCATGTTGAGTTTGATGGCCGCGTACCCCCCTGCACCAGACCTCTTGTTCTGCATAAAATGAGTGACTTCATAGGCTAACAAAATGTTATTCGTAATAAGTCTTCCGGGGACAAAAGCACTCTGGTTCGGGGCGATCACTTCCGGCAGGATTAGTTTGAGCCTATTTGCAATCACCTTTGAAACCAGCTTATAAATCACATTGCACAAGCTAATAGGGCGCAGATCTTTCATTCTTTCCGGGTTTGTTACCTTCGGGATCAGAACCACACATGTGTCATTCCAAGTGGCCGGCATCTCTCCACCATTCAGTACTCTCAGGACCTCCTCGGTCACCTTTTCTCCAACCGTCTCCCAGTACCTCTTGTAAAAAGCTGCCGGCATGCCATCCAGGCCAGGGGCCTTTAGGTCCCCTATGCTCTTGAGTGCAGCCTGAACTTCCTCTGGGGTATTCTCCTTTGTTAGCATTTCATTCATTGCCGCTGTGACTCGAGGGGTGACATGCATGGGCAACTCCTCCGTTCTGGTACCTGCACAAGAGGCAAAGAGTTGCCGAAAATAGTCAGTGATCACCGCCTCCTTCTCCGCCTCCTCCTTCACCTCTCCCCCATCATCTTTCTTTAATTCTTTTATTATGTTTTTCTTCTTTCTCGCAGCCACGAACTTCTGAAAGTACGACGTGTTTCGGTCACCTTTCTGAAGCCAAGTGACATGGGCACGTTGTTTGTAGTACAGGTCACGTTGCTCCTCCATTCGATCCAATTTGTGGCGCCAAATTTTCTCACGGTTCACTACATCTTGGGTTATTGCTTGTCGCCTGCAGGTTTCTATGTCCTTCTTCAGTTTTGTGATCCGTCGCTCCATATCTCCTATGGACGTACGGCTCCACTGTTGCAGGTCGCCTGCCACCCCCTTGAGTGCCCGCGCAACTGAAGATTGTGTACCCGATGTCTCCCTATTACATGCATTCTCAATCACCGCACCACAAGGTTCCTCTGTCATCCAGCTTGCTTCAAAACTGAACTTCTTCCCCTCCCTTCGCTTATGTTTCCTCTGCCTGAAAGAATCATGGTCAAGATGCACTATGATTGGGCGATGATCCGGGTGTCGTGGGTCGCCGTTTACGACACGATATTCCGGGAATCTGCTGCACCACTCTGCTGTAGCCACGGCGCGGTCTAGTCTCTCACGGATATGTTGTTGTGCATCATGGTTATTATTCCGCCAAGTGTACGGGTCTCCAACGAAACCCAAATCATGGAGATGGCAGTCTTCCAGTGCTTGTTTGAAGCGGTCCATGTAAACTTGCGGTTGTTGGGCTCCCCCATCCTTCTCTCCCTGTGTTAGCACTTCATTAAAATCGCCAACACAAATCCATGGTCGATCACTATGGTGCTTTATGGTTCTTAAGAGCTTCCATGTTGCTTCCCTGGCTTCCAATTTTGGTTCTCCATAGATACCCGTGAACTGCCAAACAAAACCATCATCCTCCGTCACCTCCGTGTCAATGTGATACCGAGATTTAAGGCCTGGTTTCACCTTTAACGAACTCTTCCAAAACATGGCCGGCCCCCCTCCCTGTCCTTCACAATCCTTCACTACCATCCCTGTCATCCCCAGCTTCCATCTCCACCACTCTATTCTCTTGACGTCCATTCTTGTCTCTGATAAAAACAACATGTCGGGGTCCTCCTTCTTCTGGATATCCAGAAGACCACGAATTGCCAGGCCATTCCCCAAACCCATGCAATTCCATGCGATCAGCTTCATTTGGGGCTGCAGGGCTGCTCCGGCAACCCCGCTTCATATAAGATCTGTTGGTTCCTGACCCCACCCTCCTTCTCTACATTCATTCTTCCCTTCTTTTGCTCTTGCTTCTCATCCACCTCCATTTCCTCCCCAGTGCGTTTCCCCATCAAATTTCCCATAGGTTCCTGGGGCCCCTTCTTTGGGTCTCTCGGTTTTCTTCTAAACTTTTTCCCACTCTTCTCATTATCTGTTATTCCCTTCCCTCCTTCGTCCTTCTCTTCGTCCTGGTTCTCCTTTCCCTTATTGTCCTTCAATAGCTTTTCTCTCATCCTACCCTCTTGGTTTCCATTCGCCCCCACTTTTTGGGCAGCCAAGGGTCAGCCAAAATGTCAATGCTGGAGCCATCACCAACTCGTTTGGTAACACCAAGTTTTAACAATTCTATGCCATCCATATGTTGCGCCAAGTATATGATATCCTTCGGCTTTGCACTCAACAAACACCCATTGGGGTAGTATTTGTCTCTGAGCACCCGTGCACACAGGGACGTAGTAGGATCCGACACGACATCAACCTCCATCGATGTTTCGCTAGCATGGCCATATTGCGAGAATGCATATCCTTATAAGGGCATGTTCAATGCTAGGTGCTTGCACAGGCGCTTAAGAAAATAAAAGAAAAAGAAAATCCTGTAGCAGCGGCGGTAGCGTCCAGTCCTCCAACGCTAATGGGAAGGTACAGGCGTTTAATAGAGCGCACTTTGAGTCATAGCTTGAAAGAAAAAAAGAACTAGAGCCCGGGGCCAGAAGTTGCATCGATGCTAGCATGTATCCTGCGCTTAGCCGGGAATAGGAAAAAATGGCTGGGATATTAGGCCTAACTGCTGGGGATTTGATCCTAGCGCCCATGCTAAGCGCCTCCATTGTAGCTGCCCTAAAGAGGGCCCGTCCGCCTGTGTTAGTTTTTTCTCATCTTATCCGGTGCATCTTATTCTCATTCTCTTACTGTGTCCAAAAATATCTTAGAATCATCATATTCTCTTCGTCTGGAAATACTCTTTTCTCGAATACGCACAAACGTGCATACTATATACTCCACATTACATGCCCCTCCACATTGGTAGTACATGTCACAAATTACATGCTAACTCCTGCCGCTTACGCACGTCGCAAAAGCCCCAAACATTGCCTCCACTTCTCCCTTGAGGATTTTCACTTTCTTCCACGTGCGCCCCTCATCCTTGATGCGACGCGCAAGCACTCAAAGAAATGGAGAAGCGCCATCAAACATAATCACGTTCTGGTGCTTTCATAGCTCCCGCAAGTAATTCCGGACGGAGGGAGTATTTTTTTTTAGGGTTCCAATCATTATACTTAGTTTTTTTTTTTTGAGATGTTCTCTTCGTTGTTCCGCTGGACGAAGAAACCACTCACCAGCCTAGAAATCGGTGGTCGGAGACACGCATTTTGGGCCGGCCCATTTAGCTACAGAAGGAAAACATGTAGGCCTTGCGTCGCAGTCCCGTCAAGCCCAAACCAAAAATTCCCAATCCCGTCCCGATTCCCTACTCCGGTGGCTGCTAACCGCCGGCTCTTCCACGGAAGAAGCGCTCTCGCCACCGGGGACCTCCTCCCGCGCGCCGGCAGCGTTGCGGAGAAGCCTCTCCGTCCCCAGCCCACCGCGGTGTCACCCTCATCGTCTCCCAGGAAGCCCGCCTCGCCGCTGCCGATGGACGCCGCGCAGGAGCCGAGGGAGGAGTACCCGCCGGACCTCAGGAGCAGCGCCGACGACTTCCGCACGTGCAGCCCCAAGGTGAAGCCCTGCTCCCGCCTTACTTCTTTCCGCCGCTCCGCCGCTCCGTGCCGTGCTCAGGCAGCAATCAAATTAATCCTAATTCCAGAGTTGGTAATACTGTAGTAGCAGCAGCAGCAGCATCAGTAGAGATAATCAAACAATTTATAGAGATTGTAGTTCCTGTCACCATATGTAACTATGCTTTGTTTTGGTATTTCTGAATAAAGTTACTATGTGGCAGCTAAATAATGGAGGGTTGATTTATGTTGCAGCAACTCGACGACCAAGATAGGCTCAGCGCTCTCACTGATGATATTTTACTGACCATCTTGGGGAGACTCAGTTCACTTGTGGCTACAAGGACAAGTGTGCTCTCTACACGGTGGAGGCATCTGCCTTGGTTGCTGCCTGAGCTCAGCATCGATGTCCAGGATTTCCTATCCGCTCCGTGCGCTGAAGTTGTTGAGGCAAATGATATGGAACAAGCCATGGCGTCTTTGACCAAAGCAACCAGGAGTTTGTTAGATAAACAACAGAGAGGATCCACTATCTCAAGTCTGCGCCTTAACCTCTATTTGATCAACACTTTCCTTTGCAAAGTTGGCCCACTATTAGGTGATGCAATCGACAGTGGTTTGTTGAAAGATTTGGATCTCGCCATTCTTGATGAGAGACGGAGTCTCAACCGTAGTGACGAAGAGATGCAACAGCGAGCTCAAGACATAGATGATTTTTTCACTGCCTACCCTAGTGTGCTCCACGGCCTCACAAAGCTCTTTCTAAAAAATGTAGGCTTTGACAAATTGGACATGCACCATGTCCTGTTTGACTGCTGCAAACAACTTAAGCATCTAACCCTTTATTATTGTGATACTGGTTCCTACTCTGTCTTTAAGATTGATGCACCACACTCAAAACTCTGTGTTCTAGAAATCGGGATGTGTCGCTTTCTGAGAATCGACCTTGTCTGCCTCCCTAAATTGGAGAAGTTGGTTTGCGATACTTGGGTATCTCGGTGTGCCCCGTTGACCTTTGGTTTTGTCCCATCTCTAGGAGAAATAGAACTCTCGTGTGGTTCGGATTGTGAGCAAAACGGATTTAAATTAAGTGAGCTTCTACATGGAGTAACAGGCATACATACTCTCACATTGGATTTCCAAGGAGAAACCGTAAGTACTACTTTGTTTTCGCTAAATGGTACTCCCTCCGTCCCAAAATAAATGTCTCAACTTTAATACAACTTTGTACTAACTGAGACACTTATTTTGGGATGGAAGGAGTAGTTTATTTGGTATTCGCCATGTCGTCACATATAAGAAAGTTATATCATGGATGTGTTTATGTATGATAGAGAACATATATAGCTGTAAGTTCTTTGATGATCTCATTTATGCACTTGCAAACTATCAATTCTTATTTTGCTAGTTTATTTAATGTTGTGCAGCTTTGGTTGCAACCTGAAGTGCAGGAACTCCGCACCGCATTCAGCAACCTAAGGAAGCTGTTTGTATGTGGTATATTTGTTGAATTTGACATTTTATGGACGACAGCCTTGCTTGTGGCAGCACCATCTATTGAAATGTTGCATATTGAGGTAATGTCTTTGTCCATATTTCTTTTCTCGTCCACATTTGGAGCTTTAGTGTTTCACGAATTTTAGCGGAACGTTGTTTAAAACTTGGTTCCAATGAAATATCTAATGAATCAGTCACACACATACAGGTGTGGGAACATACATGCGATGTGGGCGAGGCCAGACCCGCTTCCTACCATGACAGAAGGAATCCTCGGTGGGAAATGCACTTGGACAGCAGCTCCGAGAACAGGCTTCTGAAAGAGCTAGAATTTGCTGGATTTAAATCGCTAGAACAACAGTTTACATTTATAAGATCCATGTTGGAACGATCTCCCAACTTGCAGAAGATAGTTCTGAGAGACGAGGAGCAGTGTGATGACTGCGACGCCCTTAAGGTACCTCGTCCTTCCAGATTTCCGAGGAAGGAAGATGAGCAAGAAATGGTGGTTAAGCGGATTAGAGATGGCATGTTCTCGCCAGAGATAATTTTTGACGAGTAAGAAGAGAGACGACATATCTCATTCCAAACATTTTTTGATACTTATAATTACCAGGGATTGGGATGTTCTATGTAGGCACAGACCTGTCTTACAACCAACACTATGAACAATCTGCAAGTAACACTCTCTTCACTGGAGATAACAAACGAAGCAAGAAGATGATATCTTTTGGTTACCCGCGGTGCAGTGGTTACTCTATGCAGCTCATCCATGGATTTCATCCAGACCATGCATTGAGAGAGTCGGTATTCATAATTCTCGGGTGTGCTGTCTCTGCACCGACCAATCTTGCCTTCTATCTGACTCGAGTCATCGTCTTTGTGTCTCGCACCATCTTCTTTCTGAAAATTTCATGAACGATAGACAGATCTTGAGACAAATCAGAGGCCTTTACAGCACGAAAATAACTGGGAAATAATTCCATGAACGATAGACCGATCTGGAGACGAATCAAACTAAAGAGCACAAGCTTACATAAGGACAGGGATGTCTGATTTGGGCCCAGGACGTGAGTTGTGGAGTGAGGTACCGATGGGTGTGGCCATGTCTCGCCTGCTGCCGCCTCTGGTTTTTCATCTTGGCCACCTCGCCTTTTGCCACGTCTCCACCTCCTCCTAAACAGACACGGTGAAGACAGTGCTCCGCACCGTCAATGCCCGCCGCAAGCAGCCTGACACCCTGCCGAGGGAACGCACCGTCGCTGCCAGGAACCTATCTGATGCTACTCCACAAAGACTACACCGACAACCACCTCGCCACACGGGAGAACAGAGCACGGCCGCCCACCCAGGTTTTTTCCCCTCTACAAAGCGCTTCCCCTTTGGGCAAGGCGGTGGTGAAAGCAGTGGTGAAAAATGGACGCATGCCCATCAAAGTGGTAGAAACCAAGGGGACAGCTACTGATAAGTCAGGACATGCTGGAGGAACCACGGCGGCTTATTGTGAGCTCGGCATTCCTAGCGAGGTGCCGAGGTTAGTAAGTGATGCACCAATTTTAGCGAGTCCTCCTACTTACCATCAGGGCCGTCAGAAAATCAATGCCTTGAGGTTCCCAGCGCTCAAATTCTAGGAATTATAGTGGCTTTAAGGAGGGATTAGCTGTTTGTTATGTAGAAATTTACAAGCAGATTTTGTGTGGCCATTTATTTTCTCATATCTTGGTTTTCCTTGTTTCTTTCCAATTTTATGATTATGGCTAAATCACTGAACTGAGCACAGCAGGGCCATGTTCATGCGATGAATGAGAAGGTGATGCGGAACCAGTATGAGCTCTTGGTATCTTGGAGCATGTACATGGTCCGGCCCTTCTTCCCCTGAGGTAATTTGATTCGGCAATGGTTCGCTTATTTCAGGTTGCATGGTTATCCGGTGATGTTTAGTGGTCAACTTATAGATGCACAAGGAGGATAGAAATAACCATGCATTACTCCAGTTTCTTATCATCTTGGTTCTATATTTGTTGATGGTTTTAGCCAGGACGCTATATGCCTACATACATGATGAATCAAGTTTGTGCTTTGTGCTAATTCTCTTCATTTTTGTGTGTCCATAATTTCCTTCATTTTCAAAGGCGTCCAGTGAAGATGAAAAGGAATAAATGATCATATCATCAGTCAGAGATGTTATTTTTCTATGGTATGTAGCAATGCCCAGATATTCTTCTAGTTGGTATAAACGTCGATAAGTCCTTGCATTAGTCAGCTTATTGTGAAAATTTGACAAACCCTACTGGACTAGGGCCGAGCTGTCCACAACAATAGGACAGGACCAGTAGAGTATAGGAGCAGGAGTTCCCAGCTTGAGTCATCCACGAATTTCAGTCGGCATATAGCACCATGCATGAAAATCAAAGTTTGGCAGGCAGCTGTGGGCACGGATTAGTACTTGCAACGCATGGGCACCCATTAATTCAGTCGACGGACAGCACCGTGCATGAAAATCAAGTTTCAACCACTGACTAGCAGGCAGTTGTGGCCACCAATTGCAACGCATGGTTAACAAGTCTATAAGATGCACCACCACCCAAGCAGTTTTTGCCAAGGCAAGAGCACTTGCTGAGTTCTCGCGTTTGTGTACACATAGTTACATACCACCATGGCGAAATGCTGGCTGCTGCTGCTGCTCCTTTTGGCGTTTCTCTTGCCAGCGGCGCGCGCTACGTCATGCCACCCTGACGACCTCGGCGCGTTGCGGGGCTTTGCCGGGAACCTCGGTGGCGGGGGCGTCCTTCTCCGTGCCGCGTGGTCTGGCGCCTCGTGCTGCGGCTGGGAAGGTGTGGGTTGTGACAGCAGCAGCGGCCGTGTCACGGTGCTACGGCTTCCCGGGTATGGCCTCGCGGGGCCCATCCCGGGAGCCTCCCTGGCGGGCCTTGCGCAGCTGGAGGAGCTCTTCCTCGGCTCCAACTCTTTCGTTGGTTCCCTCCCCGAGGAGCTCTTCAGCCTCGCTGGGTTGCGGAAGCTCTCCCTCGAGTCCAACGAGCTCACTGGTAAGTTGAGCTCACGCCTTGGCGAGCTCAAGAACCTCACCTTCCTGAGCTTGTCGGTCAACCGCTTCTTCGGCCGCCTCCCTGACGTGTTTGGTGACCTCATGTCGCTCGACCATTTGGCCATGGACTCCAATGGCTTGTCCGGATCTTTGCCGCCGTCTCTGTCATCACTGTCTTCTCTCAGTGAGCTCAACCTCCGGAACAACTCCCTGTCTGGTCCGATTGCTCGTGTCAACTTCTCCGGCATGCCACTTCTTGCTTCAGTTGACTTTTCCGCAAATAACCTGAGTGGGTCTCTCCCGGTTAGCCTCGCGGATTGTAGCGCGCTCAAGTCGCTCACCCTTGCCAACAACCAATTGGTTGGCACCATCCCGTCGTGGATTGGTGAGCTTGACAACCTTCGCTGCTTGGATGTCTCAAATAATTAATTTGTTGGCGAGGTACCGAAGGGTTTGACATGTCTCAAATGCCTCGCCACCGCTGATCGTTCAGTGGGTATGGCTTTCACTAACATGCCATTGTATGCGAAACGTAACAGAAGAGTACTCCAACAACAACCAAATGTCTTATCTGGGAGCAATAATACTGTCAGATCAGGGGGTGGCAATGTTCTATCCGGAGACAACAACACTGTCATATCTGGGAACAACAACACTCTATCTGGGACCAACAACACAGTCGTATCTGGGAGCAACAATGTCCTAACTGGCAGCAACCATGTTGTATCTGGCAGCAATAATGTTGTAAGTGATACCAGCCATGTCGTAAATGGGAGCAACAATACTGTATCCGGGAGGAACAATATGGTAACCGGGAACAACAATACCGTATCTGGGAGTAACCATGTCGTATCTGGGAACAACAAAGTCGTAACTGGAGGTTAATGATCTGTCAGTGGATTGATTCCATCTTCCCTGACGGTGCTCATCACCTTGTCCAGGTTCAGTGTGGCTTACGATCACTTGGTGGGGCTAATCACGTTTGTAACTTCATGGATATAGCATCCTATTCCTACTTCAAATAAAATTACTCCCTAAGATGTCTACAGTCTTTTCTTTACATAAAAATGCTGACCTGAACAGCGATAGGCGGCTTATAGCTGATGTAGACCAAGCATGTTTGCTTATATACAAATATTGCATCGTGGATGTCTAGATGTGGTTTCTTAATCTCTTCCTCTATGTGTTGTGTGATGCTTTATTATTGAGCTTAATGTCAGCTGGTTATATGCATCAGTTTTGGATGTTTGGATGAAGGAATGAAGCAAAAGAGTAGAGATTAATGTTGTTGGCATCAGGTCACTTATGTAGTGCTACAACATTAGTGCATGTCTACTCCCTCATTACGGGGATGGATATGGACACGGGGCTATGGATAAGGCAGTGTAGAGATACGACGTTTTAGAAAACATAGCCACACCGGGATATGTTAGTTATCTGTGATGTATCCTCTGGTCATTGTGCTGCAATTCACGTTCTGTTATTACATCTATCCTACAGAAAATTGGGGAGCTAGCTGCCACTTTTGTGTCTTTTCAGTTCAACATGTTGGGAGATCTGATAATGTCCCTGCTTATTTTTGTGCAAATCGTGCTAGCACTTTGGAGGGGACTGATAGTTCGCTTGATGTAAGGCCGGTCTTCCTAGTTTCTAGCTTGTTGTATGATTGTAATTGGATGTTAATTTCTTAGTGAAGCTTCCATGGTTCGATAAAAAAAAGGTCGTACAATGGAGCTATTATGCAACCGATGTATATTTGATTATGAGGAAAAGCAACGGCGTTGTATTTCATTGCTGATGAAGAAGAAACATTACAAGCCCAGGATGAGCACACAAACACACAACAACAAGATCGAATGCTTGTGACGTTCAAAAAAAAAAGATCGAATGCTTGTGAGGAGCACACCGGCACAATGACAACACAACACAACTACGCTACTATTATGTACCCCTTAAGCCTGTGAGGCACGACTGGCAGGGTTCAGTTCGACCTCTAACACGGAGAAACGAAGTTTTTTTGTGAGTGTAAAAGTGTTCTTTTTTCTAGGATTATAGATTTATTACAATCAAGGGGCAAAAAATTTTCAGTACATCGCGATGTCTGTGTAGCCACACATTTGTGCTACGCTCTGTATGGCTATATCTCGTCAAGAGGCAAGTATTTTATTTTTTTGACCTACTGTTTCAACAGCTAGGCCCCACACATGGGAGAAATAAGTTACAAAGGAAACTTTGATTCATTTACTGCTTTTGAATAAAGCAATTGGTGACTTTTGCCTCTCTGACAGGCGTCAAAAAAGAATTCATTGTTGAACAAACTAACACAAGGGAGCTTATTTTGGCAAATTATTTTCCTAACAATAGTGGATAATGGATGCCCTAAATGTCGATGCCACCTTTCTGAAGAGGGTTTGATGGCAGCGAGCACTTGCTTCTTGGCATCTTGTCCCATGTGCTTTCTAGGGTATAGACCGCTCCTACCCCTACCTCGACGAAGGACTCTCCTCGTTCCACGCTCCTTTACAAGAAAAAAATGTGGGTGAATTTCAAAGAATGAACTGTTATCAATAGGTAGTTAGCTAGCAGAGATTAAACTCTTATTAGCCTCAGGCACATGAATGATATTTTTAAGAAGAAGATCACGATCAGGGGTATGAATATGAGAGTGACCAATATGCTCAACAGCCATACCTGAACCACTCATCATGTGGATCTGTCCGTTTCTTGTGTACTGATCTCAAACAGTGAGCTTCTCTAGATCTCATGTGAGGTGACCAATCACACCGCTGTCCAAATACTAGTTGGTATCAACTCCATACTGGGGCGCGGCCATGTTTGCCGATCTCTCCTCCCCTTCCTAGTAGGAGGGATCGTACCATTTCCAACACCTCCAGGTCGGCTGTCCTATTTTCCCGAAGATTTGGCACGTTGGTTTGGCAAAGGGATTGTTGTTGTAGTTCCCATTGTCGCCATTGCCTCCCCTGTTGCAACGGTTAGGCGGCTTGGAAAAGTTGTCGCGACCACGGTCATCGCCGCCGCCTTTCTTGTTGGTGAAGTTGCATTCGCGGTCACCACCACATCAGTTGTTGTCGTTCTGCTTGGTGAAGCGCTCATGAGCAGGGGCATTGGTAGATGAGAGGACCCTCCATGAAGACTCATGCGGATCTTGAAGCTTAGGAGCTGCGAGTACAACTCCGGGAAAGTGACCAACTCTACCCGGGAGTACATGGTAGAAACGACCGGGTTGAACTCCTCATCGAGCCCGGCAAGGATGTGAGAGACAACATCCTCTTCATCAACCTTCTTCCCTGAAGCAATTAGTTCATCACATAAAGTCTTGATCTTACCAACATATTCAATGATGCTGATGTTTCCCTTATGCGGATTCGCCAGCGCAATCCTGACGTTGACAGTCCTTGCACGGGTGTGGGAGGTAAACATCCCTTGCACCCTGTTCCACAGCTGTGTGGCAAGACGCCACCTGGATAGCCATCTCGCGCGGCAGCGTGGTCAGCAGGTAGGAGAACACATGTTGATCTTCCGTGTACCACACGGTGAAATCGAGCGATCTGCGCTCCCCCTCCCCCTTGATGGGAGAGGGGACGGTGGCACGCCATAGAACATAGTTCCCTTTCGTAAGCCTCTCGGTTGCAGAGTGAGCAAATTGTGAGGAGCGGAAAGATAGCCGTGTGAGCTTATATTGTCCCGTTATCCCGTGCCTGCTTTGTAAGAGGGATTCCTCACTATCTTGTATTGTTCGGCTGCATACTTTGGTTTGTGCACTAGTGCAAAACCGGCCTTTAGTGCCGGTTTGTGACGGCCTTTAGTGCCGGTTCGCCAACCGGCACTAAAGAGTGGGGACTAAAGGTCCCCCTTTAGTACCGGTTCGTCACGAACCGGCACTAAAGTGCAAACACGTGGCACGAGCCAGGCCCGTGTGCGCGTAGGTCTTTAATACCGGTTGGTAACACCAATCGGTACTAAATGTTTGGGTGTTTTTTTTAATTTTGCTTTAGTTTTGTGTTTTCAATTTAATTTAGTGATTGTTTTACATTATAATGAGTTGTTAAATCATTAGGTGAAAGTACCGCGGATTAGTTTCGACTGGAGGATCTAGCTAGCTAAGTGATCAAGAGTATATATATGCCATATCGATATTATACTTGATCACCTAATTAGGTGATCAAGTTTAATATATATGGATATGGCATATATATATACTTGATCACTTAGGTAGGATCCATCCAGCTGAAACTAATCTGTGGTTTCTTTCATTAAATGATATAATAACATTCACTTGTACCAGAAGCAAAAATATCATCGAGTTCAACAAGATTGTCATGATATTATAAGCGTTCATATATAACACCACAAAAGCAAATCACTCTTTGAGATTAAGTTCAGAACGAAGAACACGGACATGAAAGGACAAGTACTAAGAGCAGCATGAACTAGCTAAATCACTCCTGCTAGCTACTCTCTCTCTCTCTGGTAAAATAGCATAGAACATGTATAGCTCTCCTGATTCATCATCTTTGGAGCATGCAGATGAACCTGTCTCCTAATCGTGGGCTGTGCTTCTCATTGCTGCCCCCTAGTACTTCTCTGCGATCGTTAACAATTTTGCTCCAATCTTTCACTATTAAGCATTCATTGCTTTTAGAAATCCTAAATGCACTAATGTGCAATGTAGGATATCTTGGCTGTAAGCTAACCATTGACATGTGACCTTTAGTCTCGATCCACTGAGGCACAACTGTCATCGGGAGTCCCTGTTGAAGAATATCGTATAGTAATTAGTATACTTAGCAATGAAAGTTTAGCAAAAAATAATGTGTGCAAAAGATGCACTGAGGACAAATAGTAAAAATATTACCATCTTTCGTAAATAGATGTGATCGTAGTTCAATACGATCACTATTGGTCGCACGTTTTGAGTACTAACATTTCTAAGTGCAGGAAGAAAATTTGTCTTGACAGTATGAAGATCCTCAAGCCATGAAACATAATGACTTATCTCCTCGCAGTTTAGTTCAGCTCCGAGACAGTAGTAGGTCCTGTCTACCAAGCGCCGGACATGTTTGTTTGAATGGAGAT